>VZTR01023700.1:12510-49112 GCA_013400775.1 Chaetops frenatus | reverse complement strand
TAATAATAATAATAATAATTTGTCAACATTGCCTTTGAGGCAGGGTTCCATTTTATTTTTAACTAACCTAAGACCAAAATGTTATTACATCTGTGACTCAATAAGAATGTACAAGCCTGTTAATACTGTTCTTCTTTAACCACATTTGTTCACTTGAACTTTATTGCTGCATAGACCAGCAGAGTCACTGACAGCCAGTGTTTCAGCTCAGTCCTTCCAACAAAACCCAGAAAGATTAGTATGAAGTCAATTAAGCAGGATACATTTCCTACATGAAGCTACAGCTTTGTGCCCCAATTCACTAAATGGGGAAGTCTCTTCAAAGCCAGAGCTTTGGACATGCTCCACGTGTGGGAGCTGTGCAATGGACTGTGTTTGGTGACAGCTGCTAGAGCATGACCCCATGGGCCATCTTGCACACACATGGGGGCTGTGCTGGCAGGGGACAGCCCTGCAAGCTGAGAAAGCACACCTGTGGGAGCTCAGGGTGGAGGACAGGCTGACCCAAGGTGACCCAGCTCCAGTGTGTCCTTGTGAAGGAGCAGGACTCCAAAAAATCACTGTCATCTTCGCCCATGAGCTGTGTCACCCATCTTCTGTTGTGCAAGATCAGGGATGTTGGCTGCCTGGGAGTCCTTGCCTTGAGTTTGTGGCCAACAATAGTTGCAGTGTGCAACTATCACGAGCTTTAAGTCCTGCAGACGGGAGCACTCACAAGGCCCTTACGTGGCCGTGGTGGGGTCTTGCAGTCACCCGCTGGCTGCTGGACACCACCACTGCCCAGGCTCCGCCCTCCCGGGAGCAAACAGTGCCTCCCCAGCTGGGAATGCCGTTCCAGAAAGCAGCAGCTCCTCCCAAACGCCTGTGGCCATGGCAGCAGATTTCATGCCGGCTGTTTTCCAAACCATGAGCAATTAGAGTACTTCTGCTACGTTAGTTTACATAAATAAATACAACAGTGCCTCAGCATTAACAGGCACAGAATTTCTAGCCCTGGGAATGGCAGTGCCTGGCAATAAATAATGTGTTAAGGAAAAGTAGGGAAAACCTGGACAGTGTTTTTATTCCGTCTCACAAGTCATTGCTCAGCTGGAAGAGGCCCTGTGCCACCTGCCACCCTTAGCAAGGTAGGGTTGTTTTCTTGCCCTTGCAGAAGCTCTGTCATGAGCTTGTGGCATCTCCAAGCCATGTACTGTTGAAATAAGATTTCTTCAAAATGCACACTATGCCATGTCTACCATTCAACTACCACAGTATTTTGTATTGTTACATTGATACATTATGATAATTGCAGTTTTAAATGTTATACTCATATCAATACCTCATATTTTTACCTCATCTGTTGATATCAGTCATTAGTTGTAAATAAATAATTTCAGAGCTGAATAAATTTGCATACACTGAAGAATCATGTTTCTCTGTGCTCTTTTTCCATCCACTGGCTCAAGAAATGCTGCATTTAAGCCCTTGCTTTCTTTACTGCAACCTACAGCAATAATTTAGGTCTAGGTTTACAGGAGTGATTGGAGCTAGGAGGGTGAGTGCTGGGTTCACATTTTCAGACATCAGCCATCTCAAGTCCATCAAGCCATTGCAAAAGAGTAAAAGGTTCAGTGGCATGATAGTGATTTCTGTGGTTTGTCTTAGACATTCTACAGATGGATTAAATGTTCCTTTGGATGGGTGTTGTGGTATAACCCCAGCTGGCAACTAAGTACCACTCTCTATCCCACCACCTGGAGGGATAGGGAAGAGAAGCAGAAAAAGGTAAAACCTGTAAGTTGAGATAACATTTAGTTAATAACTAAATATATAATATATTATATATATAATTATTAAACTATAATAATAGTTTAATAATTGAAATAAAGCAAAATTATTATTTTTCTTGTTGTTGTTGTTTGTTGTTGCTAACAATAACAATTATTATTGTTATTATTGCTGTTATTAACAACAACAAAAATGAAGGGATAAAAAAGAGAGAAATAAAACCCAAGAAACTCAACTGATGCACAATACAGTTGCTCACCATCCCCTGACCAATGCCCAGCCTGTCCCTGAACAGCAGTTGTCCCCTCCAGCCAACTCCCCCAGTTTATATACTGGTCATGATGTTCTATGGTATGGAATATCTCTTTATCCAGTTTAGGTCAGCTATCCTGGCCATGCTCCCTTCCAGCTTCTTGTGCAGCTCCTCCCTGGCAGAGTATGGGAAACTGAAAAGTCCTTGACTTAGGGTGAGAAATACTTAGCAACAACCAAAATATCACTGTATTACCAACATTATTCCCATACTGAATCCAAAGTATAGCTCTGTACCAGATTTTAAAAAGAAAATTAAGTCTATTGCAGCTATAACCAGGTCATTTGCCTATATCCCTCCAACTCTCTCTTGACTTACTAAAAGAAGCAGAATCTCAGAAAACAGGGTGTTGAGCAAAGTCAGCTATGAGAGACCATCTAGGAGGGGATAAGCCTTTATGTCCCACCATTCAGAGGAAGCTCTCTATTAAAATTTGGATTGAAAGCACTTTTTTCCAATTGTCAGCCATGGCAGAGATGGTCAGCTGTCTAAGTCCATCCTTTCTTGCAAAAAAACACAGTTATGTCATGTGCTCTCATTCCCATTTCTCCCTTCCACCCACCTGCAGCAATGTCAGGGCAACAAGGTTGTCTTAACCCTAACAGCACTGATGTTTCAGCTCCTGGTATGTGCAGACTTTATAGTGTTGGATTCTTGGGTACCCATCCTCTCTGCAAGACCTTGCAGGAGTCATCAGCAGGGAAATCCCTCTGCTTGATGCATTTTCACTGCAGAATCTGTGTCACCCTCAGAGGATCTTGGCAGGCCTAAGAGATGTTGCTCTCTGAAGTGGCTGGTAGTTGTTAGATGAGAGCACAGGCTGAGCACACTAAGATGACTGAGAGGTGAAAATATTGGAATAAATATCCAGAAGACTGCTGGAGCCTGCCAATCAGATAGGAGAGGATGAAAACAAACTGCTGCTCCAGCTCAGTCATGATGTGAAAATGCTGAGGAGTGAACACAGACCTTGCCAGACAGAAAGCGGCATGACCCACTCATGATTCCATGGGAAATTAGCATGATCGTGTCATGGTCTCCTTGCCAGGTGTGTGTCAGCCACAACTGCACATGGGCTTCATTTGGATGGGTGCTAGACCAGGCAGACTATTGTTACAATGGCAGTTACACATCATGGAATGAGAGGACCAGGAATATAAGGCATCAAGCCACACATTCATAACAAGGTAGGTGTTTGCATTTTCCTAAAATGTATGTTTTAAATTCTGACCCTCAGTATCCTGGGGCACTCAGCAATATGATGTAGAAAGCCAACAATTCCCCCAGAGCAGCAATGGATGAAGAGCATAACCCACCTAGCCCTTTGCAACTATAGACTGCCCTGCTCCATTATGCAAGACTCTGCTCAGCAAACACAAGAACGTGTGGAACTCAAGGGCAAACGCAGGCCAGAGCAGTGGGGCTGGGTTACTGAGTAAATGACAGGGAAAATGTCACAACACTGCACAGAACTATTTGCCTGTCCTACATAGGCTAATGTTGGGGAAGCCTCACAAACACAAGATACCTCCCTAACCCACCAGCAGGTCCCAGACACCAAAGCCTCTAAGCCTCTGATGAAGATCAGCATCTCTTGCAGCAAATGTAACCTGAACCCTTAGCTCCTTCCACCCCTTCGGCTCTAAAACAAGGATCTCTATCCCAATACCTTAGTACTGACCTCCCACAGGTATTTTTCACTGATCTTCTCCACTGCCCGAGTCCAGTCCTTGAGCCCAGCATGCCCTCTGCCCCACTCAGTCCCTGCATGCCTGCCTGCAGGCTGAGCTCCAGCCCAGGGTGCACAGGAGGACACAGCCTTTAAGGTAGGGTGACCATGGCCAAGTAGCCAGTGGCTCCAGCTCCAGCTGCAATACAGAGTCAGGCATAGCCTGCCTGCCAGAGCTTGAGTACAGAATGTCATGTGTCCCACCATAGGGACAAAACTCCAGGGTGAGGAGAGATCTTTCATTTCTACTTCTCTTCAGGAAGGCCAGAGCACTAAGACAACCATAAGCCTCAGGTGCTCCTCAGTCCCATTACAATGACAAGTTGGGGCTTTTGATCCTCTCCCAGGGATGAGAATCCGCACAAGGGGAGGCTAAAGGCAGTTAACTGCTCTCTACCTTGAGCAGAGACTTGAACTGCAGTGTGCAGGTCCTTAGCAGCAGCTTGCATGGGACAGGATGGGCTCCTGGCTGTGCTAGTGCTTCAACAAGAGAATATCTGGTTCTGCTGCAAGGGCAGTTGCATGGTGCTCTGCTGGCAGCCAGCTACAGGATTACAGCTTATTTCTTAATCAAAATGCTCAAATCTGCAAGAGGCATAAGGGAAATGCAGCCTAAAACTACAGATTCTGCTCCATCTCCTGCTCACAGCAGCCCCAAGACAGACACATGGCCACAAACACAGAGCCAGCATTTACTGCAGTGAGGATTTGCAAGAGCTTGCAATTTATGGGAGCAAATTAGCCACAGGGCCATCTGTCCTTTCCCAGACCACTGGCCTGCTCCTTGCTGGAATGACTGCCTTTCCTTGAGAGGATGTGTATCCAATTACTTACTCTTTTCTTTTTTTTTTTTTTTTAAATTAAATAAAAGTGGGAACCACAGGTGGTGGCGCAAAGGACAGTAACCCTCTCAGCAGCAGCATCTGCGGGCCAGCAGTGCCCCACCCTTTGTGCTGGCTGAGGGCAGCCTGACCCCCAGACCCACCCGGGGTCTGCCAGCTCACGTGGCCACCCCACTGCTCCCTGCTGATACTAGCGAGGCTTGCTCTTCATGGCAGTAGGACATGAAGCACCACAGCTGGTCTGGCTTGAGAACAAACAGTGAGCCCTTCTTTTGCCCCACAGATGCTCGCAGTTTAGAGACTTACCATGGGGGCAGTCCAAAGCAGGGAGTTTTTATCAACACCAAAAACCCATCCCTGTGCCTCACTGCTGGCCAACCAGTATGAGAAAGGAGCCCACCGTGGCCAAAGTATAGGGCACTCTAGGTTCACGGCTACTCTGGTATTTTACCCAGTGTTTTCTGGTGTCCAGTGGGACAGGAACTGAGAACCGGACGTATGAAGAAAAAGTACAGGATTTTAACTCTTTAGCCTGGATTTCTCTTTCCCTGAGGAGTCATGTCCCTTTTTTCCTGCTCCAGGGAGGGGGGATCACACAAGCTCCTTACCCAGGCTCCCAGAACTGGGCTCAACCCCATCTGTTGCTTTGCAAAAGAGGAAAAAAAAATATTTAGGGAAAACTTCCCATTGTTCAGTGGCTGTACCTGGGTATCCCCGGTGAGCAATAGGGCTGCTGGCCAGGAAGGACACACTGCTGCTGGAGATGCATTGATGCAGTATTGGCAGCAATGCCCACATGCAGGACTCATCAACAGCTCCCTCCAGGGCCATGGGACACCCAGCATGTCATTTCAGAACCAGTTTTTGTCCCTCTTTCCTGTTTCCCACAAGGCTAGGGAGACCAAGCCAGCCTACCCGCTAGCACAGCATGGATGCTCACCTTTGCCAACAGGGAACCCATCCACCTCATCATGGAGAGAGCTACCACCTGTGTTTTAATTACATCCGCTTCCCAAACACTGAACCATCCCCCATCCACAAGCATTGCCTTGGATGGGGTTCACTGCCCTGCCATGCTGATGCCCAGCCTTTTAAAGCTGTGGTTGTCCTCCTGCCCTCCTCTCCACAGCCAAGGAGGTGCCAGGACACTTATAAATTGCTGGACAGTGACACTTATCCCACTGCTGAAACCACCAGGACAGCAATGGAAAAGTTTGTGGTTATTATCAATACAAATAGAAATAAAGGTTGCAAATTATGAAAAATTAAAAGGGTATCACTGGGTTAAGCCAAAATGTTACAGTATGGCCTCCTTGGCCTCCCAGTATGTTTTGTCTTGGGCAAACTTTTCCTGCAATAGCTGGTATTTATCAGCAAAAGGATAGAGTTATTGCATTTGGGTTTTTCAAATAATTGACTAATTTAATCTTTTAAGTGCCTCTGAGATCACTTGCTGTAATTAGACACAAGATGAATGACTGAAGTACAAGAGCATTGGAGGACTTTAAAAATTAACCCGTCCTTGACTGCATCTCCTGTGCATTTATATAACGATGATCCCACATTAATACGACTAAAGAGATAAAAGGAGAAAATAATAAGGGCTTGGTTGCATTATTTTCCTTCCAGCCCAATAATAATATATCATCAGCCAGAGGAATGTGCCCGTGAATACCAAGCAGGAGCAACCACGTGCTGCCAAGAGCAGGACCCTGCCGCCTCCTGCTGTGAGATGCAAGGAAAGGCAATATCCACTCATGGATCCCACAGCATTGTGGCAAATAAATGAGTTACAAATGTCTATAAAATTCACAAAATTACATCAGAAGTGGACTTAAAAGTTCAGCAAGTGCTGGGAGAGGCAGCTGCAACACTGGCAGTTTCCTTTATGGGCATTTATTTTCTCAGCTTTTGGAAGTAAGACCCATCTAATCCTCGTGGAAAGGGGGAGGCAGAAGGGTTGCTGCAAAGTAAAAACTACTGACAAAAAATCTGCAAGGCCTGTAAACAGCATTTTTCCTTCTAAGTAAGCTATACATCTTGACATACGTATGTCATACCTTGGTATTTAGTTCATCGTTTCAGAGCCCAAGTGTATATAAATATGTGCCCAAAGGGGGAGGAGGGGTGATGAGAGAGCTGGAGCTCGCTCTGCTCTGTTCTTCATATGGCACTAAGTGACTGGAGAAGCAGCAGCCTTGCACCCCTCAAACCATCCTCTAGGCTGCCCAGAGAGGCTGCAGCTGGAGCCGACTTGCTCCCCCTCCCTTTCCTGGCAGGGTACCTGATGGCCTCCAGCTCAACTGCACTACTGCCAGACTACAAAACTTTGTCACCTCATAAAACTTTACAGTGAAGGTAGTTTATACCATTACACTCCTTGAACTGAACACTCAGCCAATTCACAGTTTCCTCTGGCGGGAGGAAAACTAGATTGCTTGGGTCAGGTGTTGTGTTTGTGCAGCCCTGCTGGTTTACAACGCTGCCGAGGGCCTTTTACAGAGCCCTGAATGCAGAAGGCAGAGATGCACAGGCCAGCTCGGTGCCAAGAGCCAAACCACCATTTCAGCCAAGATCTCACCAGGACATGCCATTGGCCCTGCTTTTCCTACAGGCCCCAGCACATCTCCCACTTGGGGGGTGCTGCTCCAACTTGGACATGCACAGCATAATGCACAGCCCCAAGAGAAGCTCTGGCTTCCTGAAAGCCAAACAGGTGGGACTGGGAAGTTACTACCAAGGTCCTCTCCTCTCCTGCAAGGACTGATGCCATAAAAAACATCAGGGAGAAGTCAATCAGATATCCTGGGTTACAGGGGAAGTGCTAAAACTCACCCCTCCTCACAGAGGGAAGAAAAAAAAAAGCTCCAAACACTTAAAGTTTTGTGTGTTACTCTTAGCAAGGAAGAAACGGTTTCCACTAAGAAAAGAACTGAAGTGGAAACAAATCCCACTCGCTGTAAATTTGCAGCATTTAGAAAACATCCCTGCTGTCATTCCCACTGCTTTGCTCAGTGCTGACTGAGTGACTGGGTTACTGACCAACCCTCCTGCACCTCAGACTCCCATGGGTCTCCTGGGACTTGGGCCAGATTTGGATGACCTTGGGAGAGCTGGGATCAGACAATGAGGCTTCACCTGTTGTGAGTAATTCTTGTGACAAGAAAAAGGCTTTTGACAGCTAAATTCCTCATGTAGGAGGTGTATCACTGAAGGAGGTATATCACCGAGGGACAAATATGGGAAGTAGGGAGTTCTCAGAGAAGATTCAATTTTTTAATTTTTTACTTTTTAATAAAGAATATCCTAAACCCCATGGCCTATCCCCAGAGAAGGGGACTGCTCACTTAGCTCCCAGGATGATGAACTTGCACATCTGCTTATGCCTGTGGCTTTTCTGCGCTGCTTCCTAAGTATTTTCCCTGGCTTCCCTCTGCCTCACTGGAGCTTCTGCTACTCCTTCAGAAACACACAAAGCATCACAAAATAATAGCCAGCAAAATGTCAGCATCCTCAAGTGTCCTGGCTGCAGACTGCTGTTATTTCAACTTTCTGATTTCTTACACATCTTAATTTTTCTCAGAACTGCTTGACAGTGGTGTTTCTGTTTAACTCATGAAGCAAAGTAAAAAGCTCTGATACACTGTACCCTGACACTTTCTTCTCACCTCATTTTTCCTTTTTTCCTTTTTATCTCTTATAAAGGGTGTGCTTAACAAGAAGGGCAGGCTTAACAAGCCTGCACCAGCCAGAGCCTTGAGAGGGCTGATGAAGGGTGGTTTGGCAACTCATGAGTGGCACATCAAAGACAGGAAGAGCTTTCCCTTTTCCTTTCTATGCCTCTTTTTCTTGGCTTTGCTTGAGCGAAGAAGGTACAGGACTGAACTTTCCATCTCAAAGGTAAAGTCTGGCACCTAAAATCGACTTCTTTTTCACCTCAATGGCCCCTGCAAGCAGAAGGAACAGATCAGTGACTCAAAAACAATCAGTTTTCTAAGTGACTCAAAAACAACACACACAATGCAAAGAGAAAAGGGCAAGTTGTGTGTCTAAACATGCTGAGACTTGCATGGTCCCTGTTTCATTCACTGGTTTTGTCCCTTTCTGCTCCCACTTCCCTTAATTTTGACATTTACTTTCCTTAGGATGTTTAACAACAATGCAACAAACTGATCATTTAGTGTAGAACTATGCTGACAGAATCCCTCAAGCCTGGGAGTAACTCTACTGGGAGAGAAGAGTTTTCAGATTTACTGCAGTGTTACTGTGGAATAAGCTATTGCACCAAAGCACTCTTAAATTGGTTTGGTTACTTTCACAGACTTTCTAAATAGCAACAGTGGCTTAAAAAAAAAAAACAAAAACAAACCTACACTCAAATAACAAAAACCCTTCAAACTCCTAGGTCTGTTGGAAAAACATCTGTCTAGCCACAGGCCCCAGAAATCTCCAACAAAAGTCAGAGTTATTTATGTGTCATTGGAAAAACAAACAGCTACACAAACTCCTTGCAGAGTTATCACAATAGCCTCTCCTGAGGTACTCTGTACTTCATGCTGCAGGAAAAAGAACTGGACTGATTAAACAGTAAGATGTCATGATTTGTTGCATTCAGTATCTTTGTTTCACTTCTGAGATTATTATAAAAACAATATAACATTCATCCTGTCATTTAGCAATCCCTCCCACAATGACTCTGCACAATCTTTTCAAGAAATAAACCGGAAGCTTTGCACACGTCAGGAAAATATTTTGAACGGGTAAGTTTAATCTGGAGCACTGAGTAAACTGGCAACAACATTTCATTCTATAAACACAGTTAAAAATCAAGAAAGCAGTCTACCTAAAAACAAACTACCAGCCATCACCGAGCTGTCTGCAGCCTGAGTAGGGAGCCCCCTCTGCTCAAAGTCCTTGCTGCTGCCAGCATTTTTGCTCTGGATGCACAGATGGGGTTGGGAGCACCAGATCACTGCTCTCATGTGGGCATGAAGGCAGCAAGTGCCCCACAGCAGGACTAAAGGAGGCAATTGCCGCATCAGTTTGCATAACCACCCAAGACATTGGACAGGTACCCAATCTTTGCCTATTCAAGGGCTTCTTTGTAGTTAGTGAAGAGAGATTTTTTTCAAGACAATTGACAGGAGACTTGCACTGTCTCCTGATTACATAAAATAAGGATTCCAGAGGCAAAACCATACCATTATCTCCATCAGAACAGCCCAACATTGTGCAATTCACTGACCCAGGCAGCACCATAGGCAGGATGCTTAGGAGAAGGCGTTGGCAACCACCATGCCCTGCTCAAGCCAGCTGTGCTCTGCAGTGATATTTAAAACCTCTTCTGAAGGCAACTATGCCAAAGGCTCTGTTAGTTCCATGGGTCATGGCTCCATGAATGGGTATGATCACACAGCAACAAATCCCAATTTACCTAGAAATTAGCTATCCAGGTGGTGCCATCTGCCTGTCAGTGGTTACATATCACCCAGCCTCTGTGGGAAGAGCCTCCTGTGTCTCCTCCATGCTGGGACTGCTGTTTCACACATTGTGTTGTGCCTGGGCCATTACACAGCTCACAGCAGCAGCTGGATGGATGGGAACTGCTCATGAAGCATCAGGTCAGGCCAGTGCCCATCAGTACTGTGCCCAAGGCACCTGGGCTATTCTGGGTTTGCCCTGCCCAGGTCCCCTGAACCCCCTTGAACCCAGGGGAGGCAGGTAAAACCCAGGTACACTTGGCTCCTCCACAACACCAGGCCTCGATGTTTGACCAATAGCAAAATACATGACTCACATAACATACACACACAAAACACACAAGCTGGGCATGACCTGGGTACAGCTTGTGCTAAATGAACGTCACTTTTTGTTACATACTGCAAAGGCATCTGGCAGCTGGCATAATGTATTGCACAGTGATTCATCGCCAGGGAAAAGCCATTCCACATTTCATACACTCAGGGAGAGCTATTTTTTCATAATACTCAGTGCACCAGGCACCAATGCATAAATATATAGCAGTACGATATGTTCTCTTCTACAGCAAGTCCTATCAGTCTTTAAATAATTTTTATACGTATTTTTAATACTTCATCACTTACCCTGAAATGTGCACCTTAATCTCAATACCAAAATATACATAATTGTGAAAAGAGACCACTTAAAGACTGGAACTGGAGGAAAAATTAATCATTATGAGAACATACTAATTTTTTCTTTTTCTATACATTATTTAAGAAAAAATATAATCTTAAATTACAAATTAAAATAATATTTCATATTTTTAATTTACAGTATAGAATCATAGAGTGTTCAGGTTGAAAGGAACCCTGGGAGGTTATTTAGTTGTCTTCTAGAAATCTAGTAGATAAACATCACATTTAACACAGCATAATCAGCTTTAGTAGATAAATAATTATTGATTAACACAGAACATATTTCTTTTAAAATGTTCTTTCCAGTGAGTGACATTGTTCACATAACAATAAAAATACAATTACTGCTAAAGGCAATGCAGGCCTATAGTTAGAGTGCAGAGAAAAATGACCATCCTGCTTTATTTTGAGGACCTCCGAATGCAGCAATTCACAAGACAGGCAAAATTACATCCACTTTTTTCCCATTCTCTATTTCTACAAATAAACACTGGTGCTAACATTTTGCTATTTTAACTTGTTGAGAGAAAAAAAAGATGCCCTTAGATATCCAGTAATACTTTGGGATGAAATGCTGCCAGGTCCAGTTGCTCAAAGGAGAACCGCCAGCCAACCTGTGAGAGGTTTGGCCCAAGAACCCCTCAGTCTCAGAGCCTGGCAGCAATGAAGTGCTGCATTGTTACACCAAAGTAACAATTTAAACACCTAAAGTCTCTGCACTTAACACAAATAGCATGCAGAGACCATCCTGCGAAGTTACCACAAGTTTCCAGCAGGTAATTAGCAGGGCAGCAACAGTGGCAGCTGAATGCAACTTGCTGTAAGAAATGCAGAAGCGTGGTGTCCCACCTGTGCCGTGTCCCTGGGCACAGGGCAAGAGGGCACAGGTCAGGGACACAGCTTTCTCCAACTGAGACAGTGAAGACATCCCAGTTCTTGCTCTTTGCCTTTTTTTTCTCCAGTTAAATCAAAGACAAGTGCTTTCACCCCTCCCATCTCTTCCCAGTAGATGGCATGACTCCTGCAATTCCTGGATATATCCTTGCTTCTTAGCCCCCTGAGAAGAGAAAGACACAGTTCCTCTAGCTAAAGTTCCCCAATGGCATCCTGAAGACAGATGTAGTCTCAGTACTAGCTAACTGATTTACCAAGAGCTCCCAGCAGCACCAACTCATTTCCCCCTGTTCTTCCTCCTTCATCTGCTTTAGGAAAGGGGTTAATCTTTCCCCTGGTGCTGCTTTTTGCAATTCTCCTCCATCTTTCTTCTCAGTCACAATCCCTGCTCCAGTCAGGTTCTGGCTCTGGTTAAGAAACATCAGTATTAAACCCTAATTTAGAGAAGTAAATCCTTTTGTTTCACCTCAGTCTTGGAAAATTTGACATTTAGGCTCTTCCATCACACAGTGTCTTCCAAACCTACTTTCACCTGTCCAGTTCAGTGGGGCAAAACCAAGAAGGGGAAAGCATCTGCTCAACAAAAGGTCCCAGGGCAAGTTGTGAGACAACTCCAACCACAGGAATTAAGTACTAGTCATAAACCAAATGTACTAAACCAGAGAAAATTATTTCTGGAAGCCATATGCAAAAAAAAGCTTCTCAATGTCAATATCCTGCAGTATCAAGCAATGTAAATGCCTTCCTAATGCTGAAGCAATCACAGCGTTGTGCATTCTTATTTCAGATTTCCCAAGGGGATGCAAGAAAAATGACAATGAGTGATGTATTCAAAGGAGAAGCTCTATTTACACCTTCTTTCTACTCTCTTGGAGTAGTAAGTAATGAAAAATATAGTAACAATAAAAGCAACAAATATGAAAGAGATAAAGGCTAATAATGATTTTCTTGTTCGGAAGAAGTGGCATTCAGGACACGAGACAGCCTCTTCTGGACACAGCAACTCAGGAGTTTCAGGACCAGGAAAACCATTACTGTCAATTATTTCTCTGTAATGTTTCAGAGAAGGCTTTGGATGGAATTGATTGCCAATGTAACTGTAGAGACCATACTTAGGAGCAGTCTTGTCATTAAAAGAATAGACAAAATATCCTTGAAGGTTAACATTATCCAAGGTGTAAGCTGCAAAAGAAAACAAAGGGTTGAAAAAATGAATCAATGTCACTTTGCATTCAAGAGCAGTACCATACGTAAAGGAGGAGCAGGAGGATGTTAAACCCGCATCTGCACTTCTCGTCCCCATAATTAGGTAAGGTACATGTACATCTGTGAAGTGATTCCTCATAAAAAAAAAGAATCTGTCAGCCACTGCCAGATAGTGTCATCTGTGAGTATCCTGCAATTTATTTCCTTGTGCTTGGTAAAAACAGCTGTGACTGCCTGACTGTGTTTAATGATCAGCATGGAGCCTATCATGAAAATATGGCTCTCTTTGTTATGTATGAAAGAATATAGGTTTTGGGTTTCCTGCCCCTAGTTTCCTGCAGCCTGTTTCTCTGTTTACTCCTCCTCCCTTGCAGGGCACATCCTGATGGGGACAGTCAAGGAACAGAGGACGTCAGGCTGCACTTCTCACCAGCAAAGGCACAGTGACACCAAAAATATTGCACAGCCACACTGAGGTTGTATACTGCGATATCACTGGTGCAAGGGGAAAGGTTATGCAAATCACAGCCCTCTCTTGTTATTAACCCAAGTTTCTGATCCAAGATGACCTGTATTAGTCTTTATTGAGAATATGTCCACAACCCATACTGCTAACACAGCTACTGGAAGAGGCCCAGCAGCTGCAGTGTTAACCTTGAGCCATCTGTCCTGCTTGACAAAAAAAACCAATCCAAGGTAGTAAACACAAACTATTAACTCTTTATCTCTCAAAATCACCATTTTGACAAAGTAAAGCAATATTTTCTAACACATGAACACAAAACTGAGTTTTCACATGCCTCAGGAAACAATTCTTTCTGAAGCCACATGCAAGACTTTAGCACCTCTAACCTACTTTTCACGTGTAAAATGAAATAGTATTTACCTGCCCATTTACAGAGCTGCTGCCCAGGATAATTAGTTGTGTTTGCAAAACTGCAGGTGGATTTAATGGTGTTACATAAATGGTTACTGCTGTTCTTTGTTTTCAATTGGCAAAGATGTACTTAAACAATGTACAAAGCACTTCAAAATATGGCCTCAGTCCAAAGGGTTCCATAGTGAATCCTAGAATCATTTATCTGCAAAAACCTGCTGGCTCCCCTGGAACAATGCAGGTGAGCAATATTACAGGCACAAAAATTTCCACATGCAGTCTCTGAAACTAGCTGGAGGAAGAAGGCAGAATAGGGACTTCAAGGCCAGGGCATACACATACAAATCCCTCTCTACACTGTGACACTGAGGTAAGAACACAAGATTTCTAATTCATCTTAGTTACTGCACAGTCTTGCAAAAAAGAAATGCAAGTCTTGAAGAAGCCTGAATCAGTCAGGATGCCAAGGTTAGGTAACAAGATGGACAAAAGTGCAATACCAGAGAGGGAGAAGGAAAAAATGGAAAAACTGATAGACCAAACACTACAGAGGAGGGTATGGCATCTAAACTGGGAGACTAAGCTTTAGGAAAAGTGTTATGGCTAGTTAGCAGAGACATATTTATCCATCACAAAGAAGGTGAAAAGATAGGTTAAGTTGAAAAACACAGGAGCTATTTACAGGCTGGACAGAAGAGGGGAGAAAGAAGTGACTGGAAGACACTGGTACCAGAACAGTACAAAGGGCAAAGTTCTGTAAAAAACAGAGGCATGTGTAGGTGTTCTCACTAATGGGAACTGGGAGAAAAGCCCATGTCCACAGACACTTTGAAAACAGAGGTGCCAAGGAGACAAGCAGTACAGAAAAAAAACAGTTTGAAACCATAAGCCCAAATATAGCCAAAATATGTTTTTTAAACTATAAATTTATAGAACATGCATCCAGTGGTACAAAATGCTAAACAAAGAACTCCTGGGCACTTAATATTGATGTTCAGTAATTTGCAAAAGAGGTGGAATTTACAGAGGAAGAAGTTAAAGCCAATAATGAATAAAGTGGACAGGAACTGCCAGCCATCCTTCACTATCAAAAGAGTGGAACAGATTATATAAAGCTTGATAAATATGAAATTGAGGACATAATGCATGATTAATGCCAATCAGCTTAGCTTTATGAAAAATAACTTGGCAAACTAACTTGCCATCTTTTTTTCTGAGATCAGCATATCAATAAATGTAATGATGTTTGATGTCATATACCTAGAGCTTCACAAGGCAAATTACTTGGATCATCTAAATATGGCATTTGGATCAAGAAAATAGAACATTATCAGGTCAGAAGCCCATAATGAAGAGATTTCAACTGGTCTCAAGTAGAATTAAGTAATATAACTAGAAGTAAGTCTACAAATGTAACAAATGCACATAAGTAAGTGTCACAGTGGGTGTATTTCTACCATTATCATGGAGCTCAGCTTTTAGTGCTAAGTTATTTAAGGCTCTTAAATATATGAGCAACCTGAAATAAATGTAAAACTATTTCTCACAGGGTCTGCAAGTATCAAAGATTAGAGCCATAACGTAGCTAGTGTAGCAAGGTTTACACAGGCAAGCAGCTGGCATTTGACCAAATGTGAAGATGTCAAAGAACAAGCAGACCTATTTTTGAAGATGCAGTCCTGCTTGGAATGGAGGGCAGGAATCTGTAACTGACAGTGTGTCCAGGTCTGGGTTTACCCCTTTCCTGAGGAATATCACCATACAAGAAAAAACTGTAACTCAGAGCTGTGAAATGATGTTTTATAGCAACGGACGCAAAGAGCCTTGTCTGTATTATCTATCAAAGAGCTAAATGAGAGATAGCTTGTCTTGTGTCTGCAAATACCTACATAGGTAAAATACATGTGGAAAGCAGAACAAAATTGCTTAAGGCTGAAGCTAAAGCAATTAATAGCAGAAGTGAGATTTATTTATATATATATATATATATATATATATATATATATACACACACACACACTGTGAGGTGCCAAAGATCCTTCAACAGTAAAAATTATCTTATTTGGGTCTTGTGCTTTTCTGAAAAAAAAAGAAAAAATGCATGTGTTGTATGACAGGATGACTCAAAATGCTTCCTTTTGGCCTTATAATTTATGAATTTTTGAGACAAAGAAAAAGACTGGTTTGTGTTCTGAATAGCAGGAAACAGTCCAGGAAATGGCATAATGAGGTAGACAGCTGAATAATTATGAAGATCACCGTTGGATTAGATACAGACTGGTGAGGAACAGAACTCATACCCAGCCCTGAGGCACATCAGTGGAGAAGCAACAAAGCAAAACAACAGTGTAAGTGCAATAAGATGAAAATCTGACTAAATACATGTGGAGCTACTCACACAACTTCTATTTAAATTTACTGAATCCATAAAAAGTTCTTCTGTCTTATGCAGAATATAAACAAGGTCAGTCTTCCTGATGTTTAGTAACACCAATCAATTATAAATCAAGGGAAAAATTACCTGTTACACCTCATTGATGGAGTATTCTACAGAGGACATGTCTTCTAAAGCTAAACATACTCTATCACACAGTGTATACTAATAGTGGGATTTGTGACATATAAACCATCTGTGGTTCCTTACCTTTTAAAGCTTCATTGATGTAATTCTGTATGTAATACATTCTGAGCTTATCATGCACCATATTCTGGTCATCATCAATCCCATTAGCCATAATATAAATTGGGATATCACCATACTTTGATTTCACCCACTTGAGCAATTTACGCAGTCCCCAGGGCACTACTGCAGCTCTGCTGGGAGAGTGAAGCCATGTGATGTCATTGATCATTTGAACTTCAAGGTAGTGGTCATATTTTACTGCATCTTCTTTCTCTGAGCCCACAAGGGTAGCAGTGTAGTGACTCAAAGCAAAAAAATCAAATGATCCCTGTATTAACTTCTTTTCATCTTCTGAGAAGTAAGGCAAGTGGAAATTATATAGGTCAACACTGTTTATTCGGTGAAGCCATGCTCTCATCACCTCTGGATAGTCTCCATTCCCAAAGATGGGCTCTGCAAGCCAGCCAATGTCAAACTCTAAAATTCTGTCAGCAACTTCTTGGTCATTCCTGGAAAAGGGACAAGCTGGTTCTACCCAATCAGCTTGCAAAGCTATAGATATTTTTCCCTTCTGAGATCTCCTGAATTCTTTGTCATAAAGATGCCATACTTTCGCATGGGCTTTCAACAGGTTGTGCCCTGCTGTGTAAGTCAGGTTTTTCACAGACGGTTCATTCATGGTGATCCAAAATTTGACATGGCCCCCAAGACTTGTAAAGCAGAATCTGGCATACTCAACAAAAGCCGTAACAGTTTCTGTGTTTTCCCAAGCTCCATATTTTGCAAGAGAAACCGGAAGCTCTTGATTCTCAATCATAGGTTGCCATAAAGCAACAACAGGAGTTATGTTAACTCTGAGAAGTTCACTAGCAAAGCACTGATAGTAATGTACAAGTGTGTGGTTGACTAGAGAAAGGTTACCTAAAGGAAGGATTAAAGACCACTTCAGTGAAAAATAGAAGTGTGTGACATGCATTTCTTGCAGAAGAGAGATCTGGAGCCTGATAGCAGCAAAGTCAACACAGTGATGCTTGCGCTTCGAGGTATAAACTCCATCCACTTTAATGAGTTTCTTCGTCTGGTGAACATCCCACACATAAACACTGGAGTCAAGGAACTGGGTGGGGGTCGTGTCTACCTAGGAAGAACAAGAAACACACCAGATTCAAGCTGTTTGTTCTAGGTAGGTGGGAACATCATAACCACCAGGCACAGCCTAATGAAAGAATATCCTAAGTCAACACACTGCATTCAGCATCTCTGATACTGGCATCTCAGGCTCATATGAATGACTTTTCTGTTAACAAGTCATGTCAGAAAAGTACCAAATCTATATATCATTTTCTCACCACTTTAAAAACAAGCTTATGCTAATGGTCATCATGTTTATGTCTTCTCTAAGCTGTTCCAGTTTCCAAAAGAAACAAGGGATTGCTCAGGGATAAGCCACTAAGCCTGCAACAGATCTGGAGAGAAGATCTTCAGTGAAGACTAGAGTATTTTTAACTTTTTTTTTCTTTCAAGATTAAGGAGGGTCTGTAGAGAGACTGTCTGTTGCAAATTACCCAGTACATTCAGTTTCAAGATGACTCCCTGAATGCAGTAAAAAATAATGAATATAATGTCATTTCTGTTCTTTTCCTGACTGTGATGAAAGATGAGTAATGCTCTGCACTTGATTTTTAGCAAAAAATCAGCTGACAAGCAAAATTTTTCCTTCTTGCTTAAGATACCCTTTTTTATTTAATTCATACTTAAATCATTTCCAAGTTATTTCAGCAGGCATTGATGTCTGAATCAATTTTTTTCGGGTCTCTGAGTAAACCCACTATATGTCACTCCAAAAAAATATGCATTTCCCAGAAGGCTTTAGGATTTCAGATGTCAGAACTGCCCATACAACACACAGTAACACAGTACAAGATGAGCTTCTCAGGGTTGCTCAGAATTATACTTTCACTTTTTAATTAACATCACCAGCACAGTAAGAACTAGAAAATTAAAAACTGAACTACTTAAAATAATGCACAGTGTGAAATTTCCTCATTCATACTCTGTGTAATTCTTTCTAGATCCAGACCACAGGATAGTGGTACCATGGTCTTTATCTGTCCTCTTCTCTTTCTTTTTAATCTTTGGTGTGCAGTTTCCCCCTGAGTTCAGATTCCTTGTCCTGCCCTCTGTTTGAAAAGCAGATGTCAGCCTACAACCAGTGTTCAACTTGTAGCTCAGGCTCTGCAGACTGTATAAAAGAAGCTGCTGAAAATCACCTGCTATTTTCTCTGGAGAGGTCAGTACTGTGCTTATAGAAGAAAATAATAAAAAACAGCCTGTCTGAGGGAAATTGCTTTTCTGGAGAATTGTCCCTTGTAGATTACTAAAGCATGCATTGCTACTAATACTGTGGGAATTCTGTCAAAACAGTTTTTCCACTGTGATGTATCTACAAATCAAACTTCCTAAGCCTTACAGCACAAAATGTTTCAATGGCCTTTTGGAATGAAAATATTCAGCTTCGAAGGTTTTGGGGATGGGAGGGATTTTTTAGCTGTTGTAAGCTGACTGACTCCGCAACTTTATAGTTGTTATTGATTCCAAAAGCCACAATTCCATTTCCAATTCTTAATCTATCTCAGAGCTAGGAGGATAACTTGAATTTTCTTGGAAATCAGTGCACAAGGTAAGGAGGCTGCAGTATTTTTCAAGAGAACAAAGCCAAATCTTACTTTTAGAGTGAGAAAAAACAAACAAGCTCCTCACATTCTAGCCTTAAGAAAGATTTTGCCTTTGTGGAAAATATAAATTATAAATTCTGTTCTTGGCTGAAACCTTGGCTTTGAATTTACACCTCTTTACTGTGGCTAGAGAAGCTCTGCAACCCAAAATAGCATCTGAGAATTGTAGAGCCCAACAGTTAAAGCAATCATAACTAAGGTAAAATCTTTACTCATGTTATAAAGTCTTATAATTTGAAAAGTTCTCCTAAAGTATTAAGTCAGTTGAAATAAAGACAGAGCTGTGAACTAGATCCATAACCTAGCTAGCTTCTATCCAGGGGCACTGTAGGCCCTCATCACACACAGTATGACATAAATTGAAATAGAAGGAATATAGAAATTTCATCTAAGTCTAATATAATTCACTTCCTTCTGTATAAAACTCCTCTATGAACAATGTCAGGATGTATATGCATAAGATGTAGAAACATGCCACTGAAGTTTTAAGAGTTTTCAGGAAGTTTTCTATAACATTTTACAGTTTAACAGATGTAATTGACTTCCCTTTAAAAAGAACTGACTTCCCATAACTGACCACATATGTTCAGGGAAGATGAGCATCAGACTCCTTTCCATTTCCATACATTTTTCTAAAATGTTACTTATAGTATCTCAATCTGACTGGTTCTCTTTGGTCACACACAGAAAGTCTGGGAAGAATGAAAGACATAGTGTTTGGCACAAAAGCCAAACCCATGTCCTTGTAGCACTGTGGTAATATACACACAGAGTGTGGCAAAGACATTCTATTCAGCAAACATGTCACTGTGAACTTCTGCACTGATCTGGCTGGACAGCCTGTCACCTTTATTATCAGACTCACCTGAATGTAGTTGTCAACAATTCCCCAAGCAAAGCCACAGGGAAAAATACCTTCTATGGGCTGGTTCTCAGGCAAAGGTGGGAAGCCATTTTTTTCTATCAGCTTTTGATAGAACAAGACAGAAGATTTGGGCATCAACTTCTTGTCATGGCTTTGAAAATCAACATAAAACAGTCCACGTCGAATGCTGTACCCCCTATGCCACTCAAAGCCATCCAGGAGGGACCAGACTGTGTAGCCAAACACATTAACTCCATCATACCGGATAGCTGAGGAAAGAACAAACCCAAACTTATCACAGTGCTCATTTTTCCTCAGATGCAGATTGCATCATATCAGCAATGCTTGCAGCATCAGTGTGTACGAACAATGCAACAGGTCAGATAAGTATCCCAGGGCCTTCCTCAAAGCCTCTTCAGGGAACATATTTCAGCTGCACTTGGGGAGCTGCCAAGTTATGTTAGAAGGCAGCAGAGGTACCTGGCTTGGCCTTAAAGCAGCGAGATTTAGAAGGAGAAGCCATGCAACAGTGGTTTGAGCAGTGCTGCTCATCAGGCATGCCAAACCTCAGCCTCAGAGCAGAGCCTGAGCCATCTGCAGCCACAGACCCAGTAACTGCCCTGCACTGCCCTCTGCTCTGCTCACACTGCAGCTCACTCCAGGATAGCTGTTACTGCAGCACTACCCTGTATGCAAACAAAAGTTATACTCCTTTTCATCTCCTCTCTCTCCACTCCAAATACATATTGAGAAAAACCTGACAGCACGTTTGGTGTGCATATGAATTTTTATTACCACAGATTCCAAGGAGGAGTGATAATGCAGAAAGATTCTATTTGGTAATTCTGTCTCTTTATATATTTTATGGCACAGTGTTTTCCAGCTCAAATATTTAAGGGTTTCTAAAAATATGTGCATGTTCTAGGTCGAGTGTTTGACTGCTAAAAATCATCACACACTGTGAAGGTTAATTTCAGGATCTACTGGCATCTGTTAGTTTTACCAGCATTATTGTAAGATTCCAAATGATACTCACTTTTAGTTGTATTAAACACTGAAAGTCAGCAAAATGTTCCTGAGCAAGGCTCAGCTCCAGGAAAGCACAAAGGAGTATGCTTATACCAACTACATAATTAGACCCACCCTAATTCAGCAATGCATTTAAGCACATTCTTAAATATTCTTTTGAACTGGTGTTTGGCTCTGTAGCCAGCAAAGTTGATCTTTATTACTCACCGCTTTCTGTCAGCCCAAACTGGATACTGACTGAACATAGTATTTACCAGCTTAGTAACACTGAAAGCATTATTTCATGCAGGCAGAATAACAAGAGCCTAATTTCCTGGCTTTATTAATGTACCTCATTACAATCAGTTATGAGGGACCTCACAGATTTTTGATTGTAACCCTGTTTGAATCAATTAAAGGAACAATGCAGTTAAATACGCAGCAAATTTGGCCCAGTCTTTGTCAGAGGTCATGAGAAAATGTCTAAGGAAATTGAATATTTCTCCTCCTAAAGGCACCATTCTTTTGTGTTTTGCAGTATTTTTATATGTCAGTATTTTTCTAACCTCTGCATGCCATACCAGCAGAGTAAAAGCCAGTACAGGTCCACTGTGTGAACCAGTCTCAGGGAGAATGTCTTTGAACAGCATCTCACCATTCTGTAAGTCATCACACAGCACTCCCACACTTCCTGAGCACCTTGTAAAAATCCCCCTCAAATCCTTTTGAAAAAAATGTATTAACTTTTAAGTGTCACCTAGGAAAGAAGCAACTGGAAAAATGTTTGGAAGTTCCAAGAAGTCTGGAAGTCTCAAGCATAGTATCCCCATGCAGATTGCATATTACTGGGAAACCACAATGCAAATTAATGTGGGGTTTTTTCCCCCCTTTCTTCCTGTGTACGTCTCTCTTTTTTTCTTTATGTGTGTTGCTGACCAAACAGGGCTGACTGAAACCTAGGCTGTCCTTGCTTCGCTGCAAGTGACTCGTGATCTGAGCAATCCCCCATAACACACCTAGAAGTGTGATACTGTACAGACCAGAACTCTGCCAGAACTGGGTTAAAAATTAAACAGTAGTTTAGCTCATGCTCTGTTTGGCTTAATAGTATAGAAGTTGTGCAAGGAAATACGGCAAACCCACAAGTATCAAATACAGATCTTTAAAAGCTCAGCTGCTCTCTAACCCCAGTGCCTGAAGGGGAGGTGTGTGAAGCCCTCAGCCCATGCTTCATCTGGAAGGTGCCCAAGATCTGTATTTTGCCTCTGGACATACCTGAGAATATCTTGGTCCTACCCATGATGGCCCTGACTGTTCCTTTTCTCCTTAATACTCTGAATTCAGACCTGGTAACTCCCCAGACAATGATCTGATGTCCACTAATCAATATGAACCAGACGAGCTTGGACACCCTCCCAGGCAACATGGTCTTTTTCACAAGGCACAATCCATTTGTTTGTTGCACCAGAGAAGGGAAGTGAATATGACCCCAGAATAAGTGGTGAGATACCCACACATGGGAGAGGACATCTCTAAACAAGTAACAGCTCTAATTAATATTTAACAACTTTATATTACAGCTCTATTTACTCTAATCAATCCTAAATGGTTGCTGGGGGAAAAAATACCAGAAATAGCAAACAGGGCTGTAAATCCCAAGGAGATATCCCTTCTCAAAGGAAAACTTAAAAATAAATTTTAAAAAATGTACAGAGCTTGTCTACAGCATGCAGTGTCAGAATGGACATCTACCTCAGCACTTCAAGTGAAATCAGGAGCACACTTTTGAGCAAATCTCCCTCAGCATGCTTCAGTTACCAACACACAGTGAACTCAGAATGCATGGCCTGGGTTCCTTTGGGGTGAAATTAATCCAGAAATGGGCTTCAGGAATGCATAGTGTGGACACCTGGTCCTCAACACCAGTTCTTTTCTACTCTACAGGCTTGCTCCAACTGGGCTGCACTTACTTGTTAATGCAGATGCAGAAATAAGCAGTTCTGTCTGAACCAGTGCACACCCACAACCAGGCACAGATCTAGCAACTAGCAAAATCCCAGTTATGTGGCCCTGTGTCTAAATCAATTATCCTTGCTTCTCAGCACTACAGTTACAGTGTCATTTTACTGTCCCTTCACCACTGGAGTGAATTTCGTGGTATATACCTCAAAAATCTTCGTATTACAATGATTTATTGCACTGGATAGACTTATCTACATCTCTCAGAGAGAAAGCTTGTGCCTTTGTGTTTGGTTTTTAATGCTGTCCAACAACTCTGCTCACAGCCAGCATGATGCCTTTTTTGGATCTTTCTCAACTAAATTTGCCAAAGTATTGCACAGAGAAATTTGGAATTTACATTGGATTTTGCAGATTCTAACAGCAGAATATTTGGGTGCAATACTTTCCATTTTAATGATACCAAAGTCCCATATGCAGACCAGTCTGCCTCTGCTTTCTTTGTTTTTTTCTATATAAGGTTTAGGCAAGTGCTACTATCTTATAACAAGTCTGTCATACTGTTGTTGCTGTTATTATTATTCATTGAGTGATACAATAAAAGGAAACTTTGTAAATTGAGATGTATGTATTTCCAGTAATTTAAAATCTAAGCAGAAATAAGGGTAACTGGACTATGACCCCTTCATGAAGATGAGCTCTTCATCTGACTTTATGCAAACTAGTGATACTGTACTTCCAACAGTTAGTTACTGTTTTTCTTCCATCTTTTTATTTTGGATCCACTGGCTCAGGTATTTATTCACCTTTTAATTTATTTGCAATATTTAGGTTTCTGGAATAGCAGCTTAAACCAATTTCGCAATCCTCTGAATCTTCATTACAGCCGAGAATAAAATGAAGGTAATTTTTTCTCATTCACCATATGAAAGTAACACGATGTCTATCTCATCTGAACTAACAGCTACAATAATACTCTTTAAGCCAAGAACAGTAGACTGTAGACAAGTAAATCACTTAATAAATTGTAAATTTAGAATTTAAAAAACAATAAAAATGGAAATAGGAACCCCAACAACTTATTGGCGACTACTAGGATTAAAAAGATGTTTTGCCACAAGGAAACAGGAAATCCGCAAATAAGTCTCATCTAAGGTGGTTTTTGTTTTTTTTTTTACTGTTTGGAATACATAGTAGGTTAACAAATTAAATTATTCTGATTATATAACCTCAACTATTCAGTTCTCCTTCAACTAATGTAAATTCAAATTACTGTGATTGATGCCCACAGCTCTACAAATGTAAAATTTGTGCAAGGGCAAGATGCAAAATGAAGAGCTGAGAATTTTTTCTTTTAGAATGTACTATTTCAGCCTTACAGGTTTTTTCAGAGGAATTCCTATTTCATAGTATTTACCTTCCCATACATATATACATATATTCTTATGTTTTGTACATATGCATTCATATAAGGAAAGCAACTATTAATATGTAACACAATAAATCCTCCTAAGGCCACTGAGAATATAGTTTACATGTCTTGCACATCTTCCCACCAAAGACAGTAAAAATTTTCCTAACAAATTGAAGGACAGCAGCATCAAGCTCACCAAATGTTATCTGCAGGTAAGAGAGTTCTTCAAGGAAAGCACAAATCCAGGAAAGGGATTTAAAGCCTTATTTCACAAGTGTCAAGATGAATGCTAAAGACTAAAATCAGTTTTCAGCTTGGTGCTTTAACACACCTCTATAAGCCATATTGCATTATGGTTTTTTCAAGTATGTATTAATACAAAGCAAGTCCTACCTTTTAAAGTTTCCATAATGAACTTTTTGAGATAGTAAATATATTTGGCGTCATCTCTCTTGGTGGTACCAGAAACGAACCAGCTGTTCTCCACAATGAATATTTGGGGGTTGTTATATTCACTGTTTATCCAGTAAAGAAGCTGCCTCAGGCTTATTGATTCCAACTGCTGGAATTTCATGTGGGAGTCCAAAAGCTGGAAACTCAGTGTAGCTCCAAAAGAAAGAGCAAAAAAGTCTGCTGTTCCCTTGATAAACTTTTTCTCAGCCTCACTGAATTCAGGCAACAGAGATGAGAGGTTGCTTCTCATGCTCTCTGGATAGTCACCATCAATAAATATGGGCTTAGCAAACCAGCCAAGCACAAAATCAAGGGATTTTTGGCATTCTTTTATGTTCTTTTCAGTCATACGCTGGGGTTTTATCCAGTGGGAGCTAAGGGCGATGGACACTTTTCCTCTTTGAGCTGGACGGAAATGGTCATTGTAGAGATGCCAGACCTTAGCATGGGCCTGTTGAAAAGAAAGACTAATTAATGGACCCGAAAATCCATTTTAAGTAACACAATTACTCTCAAGTACTGGGGCTCAGTCTTACTCATTCACAAATAGTTTACAATACCTAAATTAACTTTTAATACCATACTAATACCATGTATCAACTAGAAATTGCTAGTCGGTTGGGGAAAAGAGCATCTCAGTTTTCCATGAGATACAGGCACTGAACTCTTCCGGCTTTATTAACTTCTATTATTGAGTTCAGACATACTGCCAGTATTTACAAAAATGAAAATGCATTTAACCAAACATGTTTCAAAAAATGTTTTCATTACAGGAATATCACTTTATCTGAAGATTCACAGATATATAAAGAAGAATCTTAAAAACTTCCCAAATCTCTGAAACAACACAAAACAAAGAAACACCTTTGAACTTAATACTCCGAGAATTAGAACACACAATGTAGGAATACAGAACTAGCAATATGGACTTTAGGATGACTAGTGAAAAATAATTTGCCACAGGTCCTGAAAAATTATTTCAATAATTCAATTTAATCTATTAAAATTTACTATTTACACCTAGCATCAGATTTTAGGCACTTGTCTTGGTATAATTTTATCTTTTACTGTAAGAACATATTTTGTACCAAATTTCTTTCCTGAGATCTTACAGAGTCAGTTAGAACAGTCTCTTGATGTTCCCTTTGAAAGCTAAATAGATCAAGTTCCTGAAGCCTTACATTATCTTCAGGCATCACCTTCAACCTCTTTAACCACTCTCACTGCTCTCCTCTGATTCTTTTCCAATTTGTCATCATCTGTCGTTAACTGCAGAAGCAGAATTGGACACAATATGCCAGTGGCAGTCCTGCCAGCAGTATAACCAGAGACAGTTGACCACACTATTTCTGCTTATGTGCCATAGAATTACCTTGTGAGCATATGCACATCTGAACAACCACATCTCCAGAGCCCTTCACCATCTAAAACATACCTTTTCTTTCAATCTAGCTTATCAAAGAATTTTGACTGCTCTGTGAATCAATATTCCATCTTTTGTAATCTACATACTAGTAGAAATTGTCATGGGTTTTCCTAGGTCATTGATAGAAAGGTAAAAAATATGAGATTTGACAACACTAAGGTGGGAGGGTGGGCAATACAAGAGTTCTGTGCAACCCTCCAGAATGACCTCGAGAGGTTAGAGTTGTGCAGAGAACTGTCTGAAGAAAGGCAAATGCAGGGTCCTGCACCAAGTAACCCTTTGTCGCAGGACAGGCTGGGAGCCAATCTGCTGGGTGCCAATCTGCTGCTCTGCAGAGAAGGACCTGGAGATCCTGGTGGACAACAAGCTGTCCCTGAGGCAGCAGTGCCCTTGTGGCCAAGAAGGCCATTGGTGCCCTGGGGTGGATCAGGATGGAAGAGCAGTGCCAGCAGGTCAGGGGAGGTGATCCTGCCCCTTTACTCAGCCCTGGTGAGGCTGTGTCTGGAGTGCTGTGTCCAGTTCTGGGCTCCTCAGGACAAGAGAGACATGGAACTCCTGTAGCCGGTCCAAGGATTACTGAGGGACTGGAGCATCTCTCTTATGAGGAAAGGCTGAGGGAGCTGGGCCTGTTCAGTGCCAAGAAGAAATGACTGAGATAGGACATCATCAGTGTTTATAAGTATCTAAAGGAGGGTTCCAAGAGGATGGATCCAGGCTCTGCTTAGCAGTGCTGGGCAATATGACAAGCAGCAACAGGCAGAAACTGATGTGCAGGAAGTTCCATCTGGATATAAGAACTTTTTTACTGTACATGTCACCAAGCACTGGAACAGGCTGCCCAGAGAGGTTGTGGAGCTTCCCTCACTGGAGATATTCAAGAACCATCTGAAAGCAATTCAGTGCAATGTGATCCAGCATAACCCTGCTTGACCGGCGAGGCTGGACCAGATGAACCACTGTGGTCCTCTACAGACTGACCCATCCTGTGATTCTGTAATTCTGAGATCCACTCACTAGAATAAAGTCCTACCTAAGAACTCTACTAACAGTTTATATTTGCATTTTGAGACTCATCACTTAGTAGCTGTTCATATGTGCTGTGATGCCATGAACCTCCACTCTCGCCATACAGAGCTGCTGATCCAATGAATGTCTATCAAAATGTCACATGCATTTTTAGCCCTCCCTGAAATATAAATCATATAGAAAGTCTTATAATTCCACTCCATATGGTTAGTATGCTGGAAAATTTTATCATTAATTTATTGATAGCTGCTGTTCAGAGTTTCATTTTCATACACTCTTACCATTTAAGCTTTGAAGTACAATCATTTCTAGTTTCCAGCATTACTAGGAATATCATTTTTGACATCAACATTGGTTATTACCCAGCAAAATAGCAAATTCTACCATTTTACTGCTCTAGCAGAATTTTAATTATCACTGCTAGGAGAAAAACCATTGAAAGCAAAGGACAACTAAAGGCAAGACCAATAATCAAGGCTCAGTTCAGCAGCCCCCATGCAGAAACCTGCTGCCTTTGAGTCTTCATGGGGTATATAAAACACCTGC
This sequence comes from Chaetops frenatus, assembly GCA_013400775.1. Lineage (NCBI taxonomy): Eukaryota > Metazoa > Chordata > Aves > Passeriformes > Picathartidae > Chaetops > Chaetops frenatus. The sequence continues at coordinate 21,268 of VZTR01023700.1, read as the reverse complement.
ACAGATCTGACACAGGCCCTACAGGAGAACAGACCCACATCCTTTCAGTGTGGTTACCAAAACCTGTGGTGGCCTACAGCTGGCCTGTAGGCCTCACAGTTATAAATGATTCCAACTTCATAACTGAAATAGGATTGATTGTATAGTTACCTTAGTTATGCAACTCAACCAGTAGGGCCCGTTGGAGAGCAGGCCCAGGCTGTTGGGGGTTCAGGCTGCTATTCAGGCTCGTTGGCCACTGGCAACTAGCTCAGCCAATGAGGATTAATTGCACCTGCCTTCTGATATATATAAGGAAGAGAGATCTTAATAAACCAGGCTGTTGCTGCATAATCCTCGTGTATGTGTGTGTGTGTGTCGCTTCCCTGCCTCCTACATATCACTGCGATATGAAAGCAATTTCAGAAACTGTGAATCGCAGTCCACACCTAAGTGCATGTATCTGAATCAAGCTCTCAGTTGCAGAGTTCAGTGTAGATGCTGTCATTTATAATACATCAATAGCTCCAATAAACATGATGCAGCCTGACCATCTGTCCATATTAATACAATGGGTTTTGATGCTCGTGACAAACTATAGTAACAACTTCAAAATCTCATGCAGAAAATGAGAGCTGACCTAAGTACAGACTTCATTTTACTTCACACCGCAGCTCTGTTACACTCAGGAAAGAACAAAAGACATTACACATCAGGACCAACACCCAACACTTAAAATATGATTTTTAAAATGTCATTGGGAATAAATTTGTCACCACTTGCAACTCAAATTTGCACACCCAAATTTTCTCTTATAAAGAGGCTGTGTATTTTTCCTCTGTTGGACATGACTCATCTCCAGTTTACTGTCTCAAATGTTAAGATACCACCATGACTCTCAAACACAATTTCATCTCTGCCATCTTCATTTGCAAGTATGCTGCCCACATACAGAACACCATGAGGACTCCCCAGAACTCTTGGCCCTCCCTGTTTCCTATCAGTGGAAAGAGATCTTCCAGCATTTTAATAGCTTTGTATCTACCATGAAGAATGGAGAAAGAGAATTCTACAGATTATCCCTCTACATGCATAAGAAGGTGCTGTTTACTCTCTCACTGCAATGAAAAAATATGAAGTGTAGCAATATGGGATCATCTCCCTCAACTTTAGAGTCACCTGGTCTGCCTCTACAGAAAATGAGAAGACTGTTGTCTAAGATACAAAGTGTAAGTCACTCTTTGCGAGTCCATCTCTGTCCACTGACCAGACAAAACCTGTTACTCAGTTTAAACATGACATATTCTGCAGGAAGATGAAAGCTGGCAAGAAAAAGCCCAGTTAAATGTCTGCCCTCTGGAGTGTGCATGAAGTGGAATTATATTATTTCCATTTAAAAATTGAAAATGTAGAAAACAGTGCATTAAAGTACCCAGGCTCTGTGGATGTAGATTAATGAAGCAGTCAAAACTGCATAGAAATAATGCTGGAAGAAGCCAGTAACAAAGCAGAGAGCCTATATGGAAATTTGGAACAGAATTAGTTTGCCTAAAATTGGTGATTAATACAGCTTTAGAGACTTCAGAGCAAACTGGACTTCCAGCCCAAATTTCAGTCTGTTTCAGAAAGCTGTGAGTCTCCCAATAAACCCCAAATCCCATCTCTTAGCTCCACAGAGACATCTCGGATACTACAGAACACAGTAAATGATCATTTGCACCTATATCTATCTTCAGGCAAATGAATCCTGCTTCTAGAGTGGGGCACCTTTTGAGCTGAAGACACACTGTCCACATGTGAGCCCAAGTTCCCACTACAGCCAGTGGAGATCTCTGCCTCCACCAGCTGCCTTAACACAACTAGTTGCCACTCCAGAATAATACTCAGGTCGTATCTGCCATTTCCATGCAGTTGATCTGAATAGCCTGGGAAGGGTCAAACACATTTTCAAGGCAGGGGAAAAAAAAAAACCTGCAATGTCATAGCATGGGCTAGGCCCTACCAAAGTCCTGCAGTGACAGCAGAAGTTAATTCAACACAGGCACACAAGCTTCATAATCTGACAAAGTCCTACTGGGTCAGAGATTGTTCACTCTATGGCAGGACAGATCTATAGAGTCCAAGAATCACTAGGTGAAGACCATGTAGTAATACAAAGAAATTTGTTTGCCTGACTACTCTAAATTCCATGATCATTAAGATCTTCCTGAGTCTGGCACTGACATGGCTCATTGTGTAAGTTTTCAGCATTTACATCTATCATGATGCACAACCTTCACAAGAGCAAATCAAGAATTTTAATTGTGAACATCCCAGTTCCATAATTTGTGTTCATTCCTCCAGAACAAGTTTTCTCAATTTTAAGTTCTGTGTCTTCTGAACCAGTAATAATACCATTCATTTCACAAATAAACTGCACTAATACTTTGCTCTCCATGCTCAATGAATTATCTTGTTTTAACTCTCTATTTGCATATTAATGAAACTGAAATGGAAAGTGTTACTGTACTCAGCACTGTTGAGGAGACATCACAAATCCTGTGTTCAGTTCTTGACCCCTGAATACAAAAAGGACACTGAGGTACTGAAGCATGTCCACAGAAGGGCACGGGAGCTCCTGAAGGGTCTGGAGCACAAGTCTGATGAGGAGCAGCTGAAGGAGCTGTTTAGCCTGGAGAAACTGAGGCATAGGGAGAACCTTATCATTCACTAGGACCACCTGAAAGGAGGGTGTAGCCAGGTGGGGGTCGGTCTCTTCTCCCATGTTACAAGTGACAGGACAAGAGGAAATGACATCAAGTTGCACCAGGGGAGGTTTAGATTGGATAATGGGAAAAATTTTATCACTTAAAGAAAGGGTTGTCAAGCCCTGCCACAGGCTGCCCAGACAGGATGATTTTTTCCAAGCTAAATGATTCTATGATTGTATGATTTAGCAATACAAAGAGAAGAGTTAATTGGAAAAGGTGTACAAAGGGGTTTTGATTAGTAGAAACCGGGCTGATCTACTTCCAACAAAAACCTCATTATTCAGTTCTACATCAAAAGCCCTTCTGAAATGGAAATAAATATTTGAATGACATGGGAAAACCTAGTATGTATTAGTCACAATGTGCCTTGTACCAGGAAGGGGAAAACGTGTTTTTTCACCCATATCATCAAAAATAGGTATTTTAATCAAAAGCTGCAACAAAAGGGTGACACATTTCATGTAAGTTTCACCCATAGATCCTAAGTCAGTTTTACCCACACAGTCTTTGGGCAAACACTCTCTTTCACAATCAAGTTAAATTCTTAATACTGAGTAACAGATACAGGTATGTAGAAATTGCTTAAGGTTTTTCATGTATTTCAAAACTAGTAAAATAACATCTTCATATATAAAGTACAGGACTTTTCTAGATATTAGTTATGTAGTAACTTTTTTTTTTCCCCAATTATTCTTTCCCAAATACATAATGTTCTGGTTTTATTTTTACAGTCTTTTAGCCAACATTACCACAGATGATCAGCTCAATTAATTTGGCATTTTTCACCAATCTTAACAACTTTGCAATAGAATTAGGCTTATAAATGGTACGTAGAAGACCAAGGGAACATTTTTCAGTCTACAGCCACACAACGTGAAATTTGCTAGAATTACAGCTCTAAGTATTGATCACGCATCTGAACTACACTCTTGGTTTCAGCTCCTTTCTCAATACACATTAGTCACTTTTTCACACTGTATTGGTCATTGGAACATTCTGATGCCTCATGAACACAATTGAATTTATGGCAGCCACACATTAGGCACAAAGCAGTATCATTCCTATTTGAAGAATTTGGAACAGAGATATTACAACATGCACAGAAAAAGAAAAATTAAACCAGATACCTGAAGTTGTAGACCAGTGTATTAACTCCAGAATAAGTTCCTCTGTTTAATGTGATACTCACCTCTACAGAAAAAGTACCCAAAAAAGCATTAAGTGTTTGTCTGAAGGCACAGATAGAACACCATTTTTCCTCATCATAGGCAAAATAGAGATTTGCTAGCATGAGAATAACAGGGAGAAGGCAGCGTGAAAGAATGAAGCTAAGCCACAGGCATCAGGATGCATTGCAGGTACTTGAAAAATATTAGCAGAAGGGGAAAAAACAAACGTGAAAGATAAGAAAGCAGGTAAGAGTTGTTTTTACACTTTACTATTGAATTTTAGAGCAGATTAAAGTCTTGGAAGGCTTTTACTTTCCCACTGTACGCACAGCCATAATGAACATTATCAGAGATAGATATGCAGGAGACAGTGACTTCAATGTGATGGAAGGAAACAAAAACCCCTTGATCTCACTGCATCAAGTGGCTGCTGCAGGAAACTTCTCCTCTGAAGTACAGAAAGCTGAGATGTCATGGCATAAGCCGTGAGTTAAACCTCTCCCAAGTTCACCTTGCTTTGAAAGCCACCCACCGGGCCAGCAGCCTGTCGCGTTGCAGCCAGAGAGAAGGCAGCTGGACTGCACAGCGCACTCTGTAAAGCCCACCGGCACCACCAGAGGCTGTGCAAACACAGGACACACCCCTTCAGCAGGGACTCATCTCACCCCAGTTTTGCCATCACCTGCATCTGAAGGTCTCATGCAGGACAGGCAGGGACACCTCTGGGCCACAATTCACTCAAGCCATTTTTAATGCTCAGACGAGAGAGTGAGAAAAAGTGCCTGTTCCACTCTACTCACCACACAGACAGGCTGACACAACCACTGGAGTCAACATCCTGTCCAAATAAACTAAAGCACTGAGAGACAAGTGAGCTGGGAAAGCAGTTTCAAGTCTCTTGAGATGCAAACAGCCTCTGAAAATATAAAGGTCATCTGGAAAAGAATTAAGCAGCATTTGATTTTGGGAAGCAATGGGAGACGAGATAAAAATAGCCTTATTTCTGACAAGTGCTTCTGAGACATTTGATGTGTTATCATTTTCTGTTACCTCTGACAGAAAACATTAATTAAGGAACTGCACCAAAATAGTTCAAGGAATGTTGTGACCCATGTGAATATTAAAGATATGAGAGATTCTTAAACAGAGTACAAAAAGAAGATAAAAGTACAGAGCAGTACTCTTGAGTGATTTAGAGACAATCTTGCAGTACTGGAGTGAACTAAAATAGTCACTGATAAAAGACTTGAAATCTGGGACACAGTGCTCAGTCAGGTTTTAGGGGAAGACCAAATAAAATCATTGCCATCAAAACTGCTTTGGGCGTGCTGGAGCTACATAAACATAAAAATGACCCAGTAGTGATAATGACCTGCAAAGTCATCTACCAAAGCATGAACCTCTTAGAAGACAGGCTAGGCTCCAAATCATCATGATCATTCTCAAGTACACAAAATATAGATACATGGGAAAACACATGAAGAACTTAGTTGTAATCCAGAAAAGCAAGCACACAGAACTTCACAAGCTGTAGTAAACGGCACAAATCAAGACAACACCACTTTGCCAGACATTTGAACAGCATATTTGTCAGAATTATGAACAAGGAAGATGAAAAAAGCACCATGACTTTGAAGAAACTCATAATGGGAATGATGGCAACAGTTGTGACAACTGAATACACCATTAGCCAGGAAAACAAATGGGACACTAATGGGTTTTAAGCTACATTCTGGTTGGAAAGAATGATGCTAGAATCAGCAGTGAGCAAAAATATTAAGCTTATAAAACTCTCATAAAACTCACCTAAAACCAATATATCAAAAACATACATAGAATATATAAAAGTGAAAAAGCAATGCCCAGTCAGAGCATTGAGAGTAAACGAATGCTAAAAACCAAACCCCGCCAGTATTTGAAACAGTAATGTCAAGGAGAAGGCATCCATTAAGACTTCAAACCTTTGGTTTCACAAAGGTTTGTGCAAATTGGATGGAGAGGGTAAAAACCAGCAGAGGAGAAAGCAGAGGACTGCCCACAGAAGCTCTCAAACTACAGAACACAGTTTTAGAAGCCAAAAGTGCCAGGATTCACAATTCCTTTGCTAAGGCAGAAGCCAAATGAGAAGACTGTTGCCCTCCAAAGCAATAGTGAGGACAATCAAAGTAGTACACACAATCTTTAGTGGCATCAGTCTTAAAAAAAAAAAGGAACTGGTTTTGGTAAAATGCAGAATAAAAGTAACTGAATAAACATATATAAAGCAAACATTTCCAATATCTTTAAGGACAAAAATCCTGGAAGAGGTGCCTAATGTCAAGTATGTTTTTATGTTTGACACATCACCCAGTTTTCTGGTAGGTGCATACAGGGAAGCCAAATATTCATCTATTCATATTGGGCCCTGTGAGGAGTGGGTTTGTAGAGAATTCTCAGAGTCAGATTGAAAATCCATATAGTTTTGCTCATCTGTATGCTAACGTTGAGAAAAAACATGCAGATGTGGGAAAACCATGGGATAGAGATATCATTGAACAGGAATTGAAGTTCGAGCTTCAACTTTGGGAACAGATTGGTTATGTGGCAAAAGCAAAAGGAGCAGAAATAGAAAACACAAAGAAGAGTCTGTAGTTTGAACAAAAGCCCTTTAAGCTAAAACACAGGTGCCTTAACAAACAAAACATACACTCAGCATTTAGTGAAGCTAGTGAAAATCTTATAATGCAGCAATATAATCTTATGTAGAAAACCAGTACAAGGTTATAGAGCACTGTGAGAATGAATTGTGAAAGTCACATTGTAATAAGGCCCACGTGGGATAATGCAAGTAGTAATTGGTTTTTAGAGATGCTAACTAACTGCTTGTCAAATCCTAATTGGCTGAAAAGTTTATTTAAGGAAGTGCAACTTTTGCAACTTTGGCTTCTAGTGCTATGGCATGGATTTAACACTTTGTTGTCTCACCCTTCCACCATGAGACTGATAAAATAAAGACTTTTTGCATCACCTTCTAGTCGCCCCATCTCTGTGATTTAAGGGTCTCGACAGGGCCCCTCAATATACCTCTCTACATTTGCTAAGCCAGGTGTTTCACAGAGAGGAATAATGTATTTCTGATGGTTTAGTGGAAGCACATGAAGAAAATTGCTTTCAAAAGTCTGAGTAGTTAGCAGAAGCTAAACAAACAAGATAGCGTGTTAAAAAGAAAAGTTTTCTTAGCAAGAGATAAACATAAATAAGACTAAAGTCCATCATCAATATGTGTACCCAACCGATAAGGAAGTAACAAAGATTTCAGCTTGCTGGACCTAATCTAACTAACTAAACCAAAACTCAGCTTGGAAAGACGTTGAAGAAAGCCTACAGTTTGGCAGGAATATTATAGAATACAGAACCCAGGTTACTCATTACCACCATCCCTGCATTTAAGGCACTCAGAATAGATGCTTTGATGCTCTGCTTCTAATAATTAACCCTGAATCTTATCCTGGGCACAGCAGTAGATTAAAAATAAATCGACCCGACTGCTCCTGGAGAGGCATTGGAACATTTTGAGTGCAACTTAATGCTCCCAGAAGACAGACAGAAAGAAATTCCTGTCGTGTCATTATTACAAGTACATCAAATTATACTGGATTTGGAAAATCCATGTTTGCAGAGTTGGGAAAGGCTGACAGACTGGCAGTCAGAAATTATTCCTGAGGTACATGAATCTGCTGCCCTGAAAGCTCCAGAAGGTCAACTACAGATGAATGGGTAGAGACTTTTCCCCAGTTAGAGTCTCAAAAGAAATTAGATGCCCAAGTATTCATGGCAAAGTGTTTGAGTCCACAAAACTATCAACAACAAAAGCAGTAAAAATATCCCCAAACCACAGAAAAAAGCTTACTGGAATAATTGCACAAATAATTCACAGAATGTCTAGGTTGGAAGAGACCTTCAAGATCATCGAGTCCAACCCATACCCTAACACCTCAACTAGATCATGGCACCAAGTGCCACATCAAGTCTCCTTTTAAACACATCGAGGGATGGTGACTCCACCACCTCTCCGGGCAGACCCTTCTAGTATTTTATCACCCTTTCTGTAAAAAAATTTCTTCCTAATATCCAGTCTATGTTTCCCATGGTGCAGCTTAAGACTATGTCCTCTTGTTCTGTCAGTTGCTGCCTGGTGAAAGAGATCAACCCCCACCTGACTGCAACCACCTTTCAGGAAGTTGTAGACAGTGATAAGGTCACCATCTGAGTCTCCTTTTCTCCAGGCTAAACAACCCCTGCTCCCTCAGTCGTTCCTCACAGGGCTTGTGCTCCAAGCCCCTCACCAGCCTCGTTGCCTCCTCTGGATGCGCTCAAGCGTCTCAACGTCCTCAACGTAAACTGAGGGGCCCAGAACTGGACACAGCACTCGAGGTGCAGCCTCACCAGTGCCCAGTACAGGGGAAGAATGACCTCCCTGCTCCTGCTGGCCACACCATTCCTGATACAGGCCAGGATGCCACTGGCCTTCTTGGCCACCAGAGCACACTGCTGGCTCATGTTCAGACGGCTGTCAGCCAGTACCCCCAGGTCCCTTTCTGCCTGGGCACTGTCCAGCCACACCTTCCCCAGCCTATAATCCTGCAGGGGGTTTTTGTGGCCAAAATCCAGGACTCGGCACTTGGACTTATTAAACTTCATCTTGTTGGACTCTGCTCATCTATCCAACCATTCCAGGTCTCTTTGCAGAGCCCTCCTACCTTCTAACAGATTGACACACGCTCCCAGCTTAGTGTCATCTGCAAATTTACTAATGAAAGACTCAATTCCCTCGTCCAAGTCATCAATAAAAATATTAAACAGAACTGGCCCCAGCACAGA
>VZTR01023700.1:0-12366 GCA_013400775.1 Chaetops frenatus | reverse complement strand
CCAGCTTCCAGTCATCTGGAACCTCACCAGTGAGCCAGGATTGTTGGTAAATGAGGGAGAGGGGCTTCACAAGCTCGTCTGCCAACTCCCTCATTACCCTGTGATGGATCCCATCTGGTCCTATGGACTTAGGAATATCCAGGGATTTCAGCAGTTCTCTGACTGCCTCCTCTTGGATAACAGGGGGACCATTCTGTTCCCTGACACCATCAACTAACCCAAGAGGATACTTGTTCTGAAGGCATATTGTCTTCCCAGTAAAAACTGAGGCAAAGGCATTGAGCACTTCAGCCTTCTCCTCATCTGCAGTTACTAAGTTCCCTCCCTCGTCCAATAAAGAACAAAGGTTGGTGTTACCTTTCCTTGTACCATTAATATATTTGTAAAAACTTTTTTTATTATCCTTTACAGAAGTTGCCATTCTAAGCTCAAACTGAGCTTTTGCCTCCCTAATTATTTTATTATTAATTGCACAAAGATGAGGTATTTCTGATGCTCCAGTATGACATATCATAAAAGCAGACAGCACAATTTACTGGGTAATGGTTGGATTTTGAGCAATTAATTCTTTTATACCATAAACCACACCCGTTGTAGCAAAAAAGGCCAGAGTCTGGCAGAGCAGATTTAGCATATGCTGTCTTTGTGGTTTTGTTATGAGGCCAAGCCTGGGAAGAATTTCCCCCTACGTTTGCAGGGCAGTAATACCATTTTAAAAGCATCTACTGCCCCAGGAGTGTGCTCTAGCTTTATGCAATATTCATATCAACCAAACATGGAAAAATTTATCAGAGACTGATCAAATCCATTTAATTTCATGAAGAGATGATGCATTAACCTACCGTCAGATTCAAACACCACTGAAAGAGTTAATTATACAAATATAAGCCTTGGGAGCACAATTTTAAGTGAACTGATGAACAGGTCAAGTGGACATGAAAGAGAAAAATATTTAGGAATAGACTGATCATCTTAGAAAGATGAATGTGAAAAATTAATAAGAAGTTCCTTGCTTGACAAGTTCACATAAGCCGTGATCTTTTGTGAGTTTTATTCTTTCCCAGAATTCTGAATCAGTGTTTGCAGACAGGTTAAGCCTTTAACCAAGTTTTTAGAGAAGGTGCAGGAATGGGAGTGGAGATCAGGACAAAACCTGACGTCATCTGCATTCAAAAGGGCTGACACAGGCAGCCACACTGGGGATGCTGTTCCAGCATGGCCACTTCATTTTGCACTTTGTTACCCCCTCCAGAAGCAGTAGAGGTTAAGTTATTGCAAAACCAAAGGAAGTCAGTCAGTTCACTGTACAAAAAGGAGCACATGGTGCTCCTGGGAGACTTAACACGGTGACTCAGAAATTACAGAGTGGGTGAAAGGTGCAATTACCAAGCTCAGCATATTTAGGTGTATGAACAGTGTGGGCTCAGCAGAAGAGTGAACTACTAAGACTAAGACTAAGACTACGACTAAGAGGTCTCCAGAGGGTATCATGGGGATCTCATCCAACTTGTTCACAAGTCACTTCAAAAAGGCTAGAACAAGAGAAAGGTAGCTCCCTCTGGGAGAAGATATTAAGCAACTGCTACAGAATTATGTAATGTGTCTTACAATAAATGTTTCCAGAAGGTAAACTGGATCCTCTTTCTTTTCAGCACTCAAAGATACCAGTTCCATGGTTGCAAATATGAAATGAAAGATCTTTAATCAGTCTCACAACAGAACAGTACTGCAGGGCCCAGGTACAACAAATGGTTTCAAAAGGCATATCCAGACAAATGTGCTGGTGGATAGCTTTTCCTATTGTGAGTTCAGCTGTGAGAAAAAAAATAACCACTGGACATCAACAGTAAAGGAACTGGAAGAGTCTCCACCAGTGGAGGGTACCAGTGGTAGGTACCAATATGAAGGCATTCAGCTTAACATAGTTGTCATAGGAATTATAAATTTAGTCATCATATATGGACCCAATATATTAGAAGCTGTTGCAGATCACTAACCACAGTGGCCCGAAATGAATGAGGATCAAACAAAACTAATGGCAGCCACAAGGTCAGCAGCGTTATTTAATGACTGCAAAAACTACAGGCTGTCAGACAGACAATGACATCTACCAAGACTTTGGTATTTGGTATGCCCAAAGCTGAGCACTGTTAAGCAACGTCAAAACAAAATTACTGGAACAGAGCTCTGTGCTATAATATAGGCAAACAAAAACCAGAATGAAGGAGACTTGCTTGAAGCTATTGCTGCAAAATTCTTTTTAAACCAAACAGCTGAATGTTCATGCCCAAATCTAGTTCAGTCACTTACATGATAACCTGTCTTTACTCTGCTGTAAGCTTGGCCACTAAATTTAACCGTTCTGAGATTAAAACTATGCATCAATGACAACGGGCTATGGAATAAGATGGAATGCCTCATTCAGCTCCCTAGATGGATGCAAAAAGCAGCACATCAGGATAAGTAATATAAATTGAAGGTACCAGTTTTCAATTTTCAGACAACTGTTTACATTATTTGACTAGATGTGAATATACAATTCTTCCTTCTTTTTCTAGTCAGTCTGCAGCTGTTTATGTCAGATCCAGCTGTGTTTCCATGCATACTCGATAAAAAGCAACCACTACAGGCTTACCTCATTGTGTGTAACCTGCCTGAAATGTTCTGGCTTGGGCACATGTAATAGAAATGACTGAAGCGTATGATTTCAATTATACACATTGTAAAGGAATGCTCAATTGCAAAACTCACTGAAACTGTACAGTAAATTAACTTTAATCCAGTAACTTTTGGCATAGCTTTTGTGCCAACCCAGATCCCAGAGAGAACCTGCCTAACCAGGACCTGCTACAAAAAGTTTTTTATTTTGCTGCTACAAAAGAGTATGGGTCACCTGCAGATCTCTGTCAAACTTGTGAGCCAGCGCAAATGTCATGGGAATTCCACAACACAAATGGCAGCAGGTATCTGTCCTCCAGCCACTGAATCCCACCCCTATGAAGCAGAAAGCAGCTCCCAATCCTGACACATGGCATTAGTAGTCCAGAAGGGTTAATGTCCATGTGTGACCTAAGATTCAGTTGCTCAAACAGTCACCCAGTACCATCTGGGATGTTCTGGACTATCAAGACATCTGCACAACACATGACCTCTGGAAAACCTGGGTCTTTTGGACTGGCAAGTGGAGGCAAGATAGGATACTCCAGGCTTCTCAAATGGTACATGCTTACTATGTGTGCCACTTCCTTAGCCCTAATGGCTTCTTAAGAGGTAGTCTTGTGCCTGCATGAAGTTCTGACTGTGAGAAGGACATATACTCTTAAAAGATATATAAGAATGAATCAAAATTCTGAAAATATTCAGGATAACCAAGAAGATCTAAGTAAGACTTTTTCACTCCAGAAGTTTTACACCAGCACCAACCCCTGAAAGGCTGGCAAGGTGAATCATAGGACCCTGCAGATGGACAAGTCAAGCAGAAGTGAATGACTCATAATTAGTGGTCTTGATGCCCCAGCAGTCTGTCTTTGCACCAGCACAGTGAGCCACAGGGCTAACTGACAAGTTTTAATTAATGCAGTGGTTATTACTAGCCATAATTCTTCCTTAATGTTATTTCTTCCACTAAACTAGGCTATGAAAGGAAGATCTAGGAAATTGTAGGAGGAATTCAAGCTGGTTACTCAGCAAACTCACATCTCGTCAGTGGGGGGATAGTCACTGGAGGAGGCAGACTTTAGTCAGACATATTTATTTTGAGGAATCACTACGCTCCTCAGCAGCAAGAGCAGCTGTTCAAAGCAAAACTCAGAAGAGGAAAGAGAAATCCCAGTGCAGGGAAAGATGGAGGGGAAATGATTCATTGGGGGAAGCGAAACTCCTGGAATACCACATTTTTAAATTAGAGCAACAACATGAGTCAAGAGATAGAAGAGAAAATGGGGCATCCAGTTTTAGACTGGAAACAAACTTTGAATCTTTGCATTTCTTCAGAGGCAAGGATGATTTATGTGTATTTATCCAGTTTTTTCTACAAGCTTTTGACTATACTGCAGTCACAAATTAAACTGGATTAAATTTATACCTCCTTTGATTTAGGAAATATCTTTAGAACCCCATCCAAAGCATGCTGAAACCATGAAAATACACTTTTGAGGTATGAATAAGTCCCTTTATGTCTGTTTCTAAATGCATGTTTAATGGTAGATATAAAATTGCTTTACTGCAGAGATGAGTGTTAACTCAAAAGTGTTCACATAAAGTTTTCCTGCTTTACTCTTGCAGCTAGCAGAATAAGAACCACCATTTCTACTAAAAGCTGGACTCTTGTAGAACAGATAACTGCAACATTCAAGTAGTATTTAAAATTAAATATCTTATTCTTGCTTTATAAACAAAATCTTCATATTGTTGACCACCTGTTGAAATTAAGCTGTTTCACTTGTTTGTATACAAAGAATCTAGCTTGTCTAGCTGACATAATAATAAATGTTTAAATGTTGTTGGTAAGAAGCTGAATGTTAAAAATTGGTATAAAAAATACCAGCTACAGTTGTTTCCTTTTTTAAAGCATATGCCATATTTTTATATGAAGCAATATAGGATAGAGGGGTTTACTACGTCAGTGTACTATGATCTTACCCTTTGCAATGAAGAAAAAAAATCACAGTGAAACACCTAAAGCTGCTTTTATCCAGTCCTCAGAGAAATAAAAATAAATTTTAAAAAAATAGAATAAAGCAAAAGAAAAGAAGGTGTGTTGTTAGGGTGATTGTTTAGTCTAAGCCACACAGAAAAGGGTGTGTGCTGGTTAATACACACAGTTGAAAATGCAAAGTAGCTACTCTTCTTTCAGCAGTCCTTGTTTTAGCTTCTGTGCTCTCACCACCACAGTACTAGACACAACCAGAATTAACATCACATTAGCAGACTGAGGTATTCAGAAATATTGTGTCAACTCAACAAATTTTAAACATACTTAGCACAGTTAAAATTTAGACTTTAGCAGCACAATGAGCACTTCTGGGGGCCTATTATGGGATTTTTTTTGAAGTGCAATTTAACATGTTTCACTACTCTGACAGTGCACTGTTCACATTGTCTTTCGGAGATTAGGTGGTTTTCTCTCTTTGATATTGGGCTTTCTTTACATAAAAAACCTACAAAATATTATTTTCCCTTTGGCTAACACTGACACTGTTCAAAAAAAAAACTGAGTTGAAGGAACTGACACAAGGGGAAACCAAAAAATTTTATCTTTTGTCTACTATATCAAAGTACAATACTAAACTTAAAATTGCTCTAGAACAAAGTATAAAGCCAGTGATGACAAGACTCTTGTATACATGAATGAGAATCATCACTGGCCTATGAATACAAAAAAAGAACGCATGTATAGCTACCTTTTTTCTTTTCTACTGAGATACGTGTTTGTTACAGTCCCACTCCCAGGCAACAGTATGAACAGTGACATCTCAAGCTTAAATGCAGAAGAACAGGAAGAGAAATAAACCCCGTGCCTCAATTGTTTTTAAATACTCTCTTTAATTTTTAGACCAGTCCAAGCTCATGTAAGTAACCAGATGACTTACACATATTCCAGACCTGTTAGATGGAAAAGGAGATCAAGTGTACCACTAATAAAATATGTAGCCAGCGAATTTCCAGACACAGTACCTACTTCTAATTTAGCAAACGGGACCCAATATTGACAGTAACCCATGGACCAGAAGGTGATAGGCAGCTAGATTACACCAGGTGTGCTCCAGCAGAGCAGATTCCAGATTAAGTTTATTCAAAACCAATCCAAACTATTTCAGGCTATGAGCCTGAAATACAGAAATTTGTATTTTTTTATCAAAATCAAATAGGAAAATAATCTTCAACTCAGAGAGATCCCATATGGTGCAGTGAGAGCTGGCCAGCCATTTTATCCTAGAGAGAAAGGTTTTCAGTAGCCACAGTTATGCCAACACAACCTTTAACAAGTGTGTAGGACCAAGAATATTGAAAAAATGGGTCTAATTAATGGGTCTAATTAATGGGACACATTAAATTAGGCATTAAATCAGGATGATGTTTTAGATATTAAGAAATTCACAGATTATACAATTTATGTAGAATCATGATTCAATCAGTGATGCTAGAGAAAGCAGAGCAGGGGGCAGTGCAGCAACTAACCAGTTGCCCAAACACTAATGAAAAGCAAATTGTTGGCCTGAATTAGGATGTGAACAGCTTGAAGAGCCAGGTGGTTTTAATGAGTCGAAGGGAGGGAGTAAGACAGACAGGAAGGAAGCAGGGGAGTAACTCAAAGAGATTGTGTTGCATTAACTGAACTTTTCACTGGAAGCTCTTTTATACATGAATGCCCTTAGAAAAACGCTAAGATATTCTGCAGGAGACACATACAAAAGTTCTTACTGCCTTACTGGGAGGAAAAATAATCTCAGTAGAAATGAGCACCTGGGAAAAAAAGCAAGGTTCTATCTACAGCAGTCAAAACCCACTTTCCTCATACTACCAAGATGGAAGAAAGCAGAGATGTTGGAAAGAAATACTGAAGAAACACCACGGATTTTATGTATATATTTTAAAGAATAGAGTAATTAAAGAGTATTAGGTTATGATTTATAGTCATGTGCATTAGATGTTTATTATCAAATGAGCCACTGGACATATTTGGTATACTTTATATATATGTATATAGTTTATATATATATATATATATGAAAGGCTATTGTTACTCTGACAGTACTGCCTCCACAATCCCTCCTTATAGGAATAATTCTGCTGCAGGAGAAAGGTAGAAATGAATGTAGAGGCCTTCCACAAGCATAATCTACTGCAGACCAGGAGTTAGTCCTGTCAACTGTCAACAATCCTGAGCTAGTACAAGATGATACTTTCACTGTAGACCCAACAATGGATGTCACATAAAAAGTATGAAACATTCTGAGTAAGACACTGCAAATACTTTGTTAAATGATACAGTGAAGAGGAGATGGTGATGACTGATATTACCATGTTAGAAAAATTCGGACTTGCAGGGAATT
This sequence comes from Chaetops frenatus, assembly GCA_013400775.1. Taxonomy (NCBI): domain Eukaryota; kingdom Metazoa; phylum Chordata; class Aves; order Passeriformes; family Picathartidae; genus Chaetops; species Chaetops frenatus. The sequence goes on along the minus strand of VZTR01023700.1, from coordinate 5,311 downwards.
TTAACAGAAATACAAAAAGTATCTTACTGAAAAAAAAAGTCATTACCATATTTATGATCCTGTGTCTACTATCTGCCAGGGATTAGGAAAACTGGATCATAAAATCAGGAAGAGCCTCAAGGGTATTAGATGCAGTCCAGTACTTCTATGGGCAAATATATGAAACAATCCTATTTATAACCTGATCCAGATTCACTTTTACATAGGCTAGGTATTTTTTTCATACTACCATCTCTGGAAGACAACTACAGAACCACACTTCACAAATGGTTTTCTTTTTTCCCCTGACTTTCAGGTTAAATTTATTCATGTTTAGCACAAACACTTTTGTTCTTGCATCAAAACTTTCCCTGCACTTAGTTATTTTCCTTCACTTGTTTTTACCAGTGATCTATTTATAGACAAGAAGTATATCCTCTCCTAGAGTTCTTGCTCAGGTAGATAAGCCATGTTCTAGTAAGGTAATGCCTCATCTCTGCAGGAAAAATCACCTGATATATCAAGACTAGAGACAAAAGTGTCTTTGTCACAGTTGGATTATATTCACATCTGATGGTTATGCTGTGATCAGCAAGTTCTCTTACAGAAAAAAAAAATTGATTCTTTCTGTTCCATCTGTTTATTATTTTGATTATTCTTTGCACTGTCACAGTTTCCTCAGTTTTAGCTCACGCTCTAAGTAGTGCAATCCTAGCCTGTGCCAAGGCATGGGAGTTAAAGTACACTAAGAAGTTCAGCTGTGAACAGCCCTTTGAGACTGATGCTTCTACTTTCAGGGCAACTCACTACAGTATTTGCTTTAGCAATTTCCTACCTACTGCTGAACATTCTCCTTCTCCACTGAAACAGTAACTTTCCATGTGCCACCATTTCAAGGGTTTAACTGAAAATACAGATTGATTACGTTTATCATATTTTCTTTTTCTAGACAATCAGCTACCACATAAAGCTATCAGATGGGCCTGGCTTGACTTTGATACTGTAAACTCATAGCATTTTGTGTTCATTGCACCTGCAGTTACCAGCATTTATCTAACCCTCACCCTCATTAACCTTTCCCATCTATGAATCCCAGTGCTCAACATGGTCACCCATCTTGACAGATCTGACAAAAAGCATTTTGGAAGTAAAATTTTTTAACTCTCTTTTTTCCCACTGATGGCTGCATGTCTTTCTTTGTGCTACCTTTTCTTAGGTGACTGGAACATATCCGTGTTTTGTTTCAAAATAATGAGGTTTTATTTATTTTTAAGATTGATTGTACATTTTAAAATTTTCTGCTTTTCATAGCTAGTAAATCCCTATTGCATTACTTGACATGTGGTTCAATAACTTCCTGGGAGAAAATAATGGGGCCCCTAAAGGAAAGAGCCATCTTTTGTTTCCAGACAGACGGAGGCAACTAGTATATGTTTGCATTTGCATATCAGTCCCAACTAGTGGTAAAAAAACTGTTATTTTAAAGTTTCTGGGGTTTTTTGGTTTTGTTTTTTGGGGGGTGTTGGTTTTTTGGGTTTGTTTTTTTTTTTTTTTTTGATGTTTCAAACATTATTTTATAAGGACTGCTCTCTTTATATTTCTGAAAAAAGCATTAAATGCTTTCAGCATACTCCAGCAGACACACTGGGTCAGCAGCAGCTGACTGGCAAAAAGGAATGAAGAGCTGCAGGATGGGGCTACTCAATGTCCATGACATCTTACACGGAACACCACGGCTATTTGCCTGCTCTGGCTTTACAAGACCAAGCAGGTGCAACCACCCTTGCAGGGGAGAACATCAGCTACTTTCCTGGGTTGGAAGACTCAACTCCCTGCCCAGGAAAACCAGGGGAGAGAATGTGATACAAGACTTCCCTACAGGTATGCAGAAGATACCACATGCCCGAAATAGGGGAGACTCAGGTAAAAATTGCATTTGAACCAGACCATATGTCAGAGCTCACCCCCACAGGAACACAAAGTACCTCGAGCCAATTACTGAACCAGCCCCTCAGTACTCCCCTCCTCTGTCATCTACCTAACCTCCCCACACCCCAATTAAACTAAGGGTAAAAGTCTGTCTACAAAAAGTCTGGGCTTGAGTTTGCCACCACAGGTTTACCTATACCCCACTGACAGAAATGGGACAATTATTGTATTTTTTGGTCATAGAACGAGAGACCATGCTCACTACTCTCCATTACCTGGAAAAGGAATCTCGGATGGCAAGCTCCAATGTGGATTTCTCCAGCGAGCACATCCTAAAATTATCTTGAGTGTGATTGCCAACCCCTGCATTAACTTCCACAGTCTTCAACAGAGATGCTCTACTGCATCTAATAGCAAAGCCCATGCATCGCACTCTTCCCTCTCCACTCAGCCATCACAAGCCCCCACAAAGAGCCATTGCATAACCCCAGAGCTGCTGGCCCACCACTTCACATCACACAGCACTACACTGAAGGATTGCGGGCAGCCAAGTGTAGCGGTGCAACACAGGTGGTAAATTGCCGCTACCTTCTGAAAACTTCTCCGCAGGGAGGGGCACTCCAGCAGGCACACAGCAACCACACAGCACTCACACACCACGGACAGCTAAAGTGGCAGAGAACAGGAAGGGTCTCTGTATGTATATCCAGTGGCAGTTTATTTCACCTACACACTGAATGGGTCCAGGGACAACGACAGAGGAAAGCAGAGCATCCAGGGTTATAAACGGGTACGAGGGGGCAGAGGCGGGCTGCAAGGACAAATCAACAGAAGGCGGGGACGGGACAAAGTGTTGCAGCGGCCAACAGGAAACAGTCAACGTGAACTGACAGGGGTTTCAAACTTGTAACTAAAAGTGCTTTTCTTTTCAGGTCTACCCACTGGACAATCATTGAAGTAGACCTGCCAGAGAAGTCACAAGACTTGACAGTAAATCACATAGGACTGGACAGTGAGTATTTTGTTATTGGGGACACAGCACACACACCCGTAGAGACTGAGATTGCTCCCATGATCATTAAGGGAAGCATCCATAAACTCATTCTCTTGGTGCGTTGCCCTCAACAACCCTTTTATTTGGCCAAGGGGCAAAATCATTGCCCAGGCCATACCCACTCCAGCAGAGGCCCCAGTAGATGACAAAGCACCTGACATCTACTGGGCAGAAGTGGTTGGTGAGGACAAACCCATGATGGGATGTAACCTAACCCATGGGACAGACCATCTCCACGTAAGTCGCCTATTAGATACAGGTTCTGATGTTGCAGTCAAACCAGAAAAGATGTGGCCTTCTCATTGGAACTTGCAACCTGTGGCTGGCAAACTTCAAGGTATAGGAGGGCTCCAATTGGCAAGAATCTCAAAAGACGTTGTGCAAGTTGAGGGGCCGGACAGAAAATTACCCAGCGTTCATCCGTTTGTCATCGACTACAAGGCTCCCTTGTGGGGGAGAGACACCTTGTCCCAGTGGGGGGTCAAACTGGTCATCCCTAAAACCCCCCAGGATTTTTAGAAGTGGCCACTGTTAAGCACCCTAACCAAAAGTTAACGTGGCTAGATGACATCTCAGCCTGGGTAAACCAGTGGCCACTCAGTAAAGAAAAACTTGAGGCGCTCGAAGAGTTCGTAGAGGAACAATTAGCCAAAGGTCACATAGAGGAGACAACCAGTCCTTGGAATTCCCCGGTCTTTGTAATAAAGAAGCCAGGGAAAGACAAGTGGAGGTTGCTCCACAACCTCCAGGAAATAAAGTAATTCAGGACATGGGCTCACTCCAAACAGGGATGCCTTCCGCAACAATGCTCCCTCAAAATTGGCAATTAGCTGTCCTAGATATCAAAGACTGCTTCTTCCAAATTCCAATACACCCAGAAGGCNGGCCCCATGGTTTGCTTTCTCAGTTCCTACCATTAATCAAGCGGGCCCTAGGAAGCGCTACCACTGGAAGGTATTACCCCAAGGGTTAAAATGCAGCCCTTCTATCTGCCAGCGGTATGTGGCTTCACTGCTGTCCCCGGTATGTGCCAAAAGAAGAGAAGCCATCATCCTCCCCTACATGGATGATGTGCTTCTGTGTTTCACCGGTGACACTATACTTCAACACACACTTGACCTAGTGGTTAAAGTTTTAACCTCTGCTGGATTCCAACTGCAGGAAGAAAAAGTTCAAAAGGTGCCACCTTGGAAATACCTGGGCTTAGAGATCACTGAGTGGACCATTGTTCTGCAGAAACTGGAAATCAAAAGTAATCCCAAAACTCTAGCAGATCTCCATTCCCTGTGTGGGTCCTTGAACTGGGTCNTGGGTCAGGCCCTGGCTAGGTATCACCAACAAGGACCTAGATCCCCTCAACAATTTATTGAGGGGGCAGAGAGAGCTGAAGTCTCCCAGAGAACTGACCACAGAGGCAAAAACCGCAATAAAAAAGGCACAAAAGGCTCTGACTGAGAGGCAGGCTCACCGTTATCAGCCTGAGCTGCCTTTCAAATTCATTGCTCTAGGAAGGTTGCCACACTTGCATGGTTTAATATTCCAGTGGGTTGAAGGGCAGAAAGATTCACTCTTAATAATACAGTGGGCTTTCCTCTCCCGCCAGCAATCCAAGACTATCACAACGCCACAAGAATTGATAGCTCAACTGATCCAGCCAGGTTGAGACTGCGTGAGCTGGCTGGTTGTGACTTCATGTGCATTCACCTCCTGGTCAAGCTTTCTGAGGAAGGAAAGAATGCTCCTGAGAGGCTGACCAAAGAGATGTTTTGAGTGTCTGCTCCAGGGGAATGCCAGCCTCCAGATATCCCTGGACAGCTACAGTGGACAAATATCAGTCCACGCCCTGTCACACAAACTGTGTAACGAGGAGTTCCACCTCATTCCTTGTGAGAAAAGGAGTCGTAGGCCACTCAAGGCTCTCACAGTGTTCACTGATGCATCCGGGGTGTCCCCCAAGTAGGTGATGACTTGGAGAAATCCACAAACTCAGCATTGGGAAGCTGATGTGGAATTTGTGGAGGGATCACCCCAGATAGCTGAACTGGCTGTAGTTGTGAGAGCTTTTGAGAAGTTCTCAAAGCAAATTAGTTTAGTCACCAACTCAGCCTACATGGCAGGGGTACTGTCCAGGGCAGAGCAGGCAGTTCTCAAAGACATCGAGAATGAGCGTCTCTTCAGGCTGCTTTCAAAACTGATTTATTTAGTTTCACATCGAGAGCACCCATTTTATGTGATGCACATAAGGTCACATACCGATTTGCCAGGTGAGATTGCAGAGGGTAATCACAAGGCAGACTCCCTAGCAGCCCCAGCAGAAATGCCTTTGAGATGTTTTCCAACAGGCAAAGC
>VZTR01023699.1:316017-341119 GCA_013400775.1 Chaetops frenatus | reverse complement strand
CAGGGCCCGCCTGGCGCAGCCAAGGTCGCGCCCGGCTCCCGCCGTGTGCGGAAGGGCGCAGCGCAGCGGGGCCGCTCGGCACGGCACGGCCCCTGCTCCGGGCAGCAGCAGCTCCCGCTTCAAATCGTACCCACGGTCAGCGCTTTCGGAGGGCGTTTGCAGGAGCAAAATTTCCTTTTGTGTTACGGCTTCGTAAAGGCTGGCGAAGCTGCTCACCCCCCGCCTACCCCAGCTTCCGTCTCCCCTGCCATGAAATTGTCACTGGCCTGGTGAATCAAACCTCCCAATATGCCCCAGTGCTTGCCTCTTTTTTTTTTAGGCATCCTGTGTGCAGTGCTTTGGTTAGGTTGAAGGCTTATCTGTCCAAATACCTTTAAAAAGGCAGATTTTTACATAGACGTTCTAGGTCTTCAGAATGGAGTAGTATCATCCAGTAACAGTTGAAGCCATCCAGTAATATCTAAAGAGAATGAAGGTTTAGGTGCTGTCCCTTTCTGATCTTGGTGGCTTTTGTGGCCTTTGGTAAAAATCACAGTAGTACGTGCTTAATTTTTTTTTTTGGTTTGTTTTTGCTTATAGTGCCTGTTACCCCACTTTTGTTGGCATCTATTGGAATGAGACCTACCTAGGAGAAAAACCTAATACAGAATTAATATTTTTTTATTTTCAGCCTGAGTTACTCTGTAACTTAGGTGAAACGAGGTTTAACTCTTCATTATAATTTGGGGTCTTTAAACTTCCACTGGGTGGCTGAGCTTTATGGCCTGGGAGAGTATTTGAAGCTGACATGGAAATAATGTGCTCTAAGTGTGAGCTCCTGGTTGTTTGGTTATCTTTTAATGTTGGCCCAATCTATTTGTAAATTACTCCAGGCTGCCTGGGCTAGCTGGGGATGGATGTGCAGCCACGTCTTTATTCTCTGATGATTTCATTACACAACATAATCATAATTCACTGCAGCACTGCTCCCTTAATAAGAATTATGGGGAGCACTTCTCAGTCTTCACAGTCGCGCATTCCCTGGCTTTTATTAGACAGGGATGCAGATGGGGAGACGCAGCAGCCAGGCCAAGGTATGGTGGGCTGGTGGTGAGGGGCTGAAGCCCTCTCTTCTCCAGCCCGGGGGGTCCTGGAGGGTTTGTGGGGAAAGGTGGGAGCCTGGGGGATTGCTGAGGGGTTTTAAAAGAGAGCTGCTGGAGGGAAGCCTGGGGGCAGGCCTGGGCTTTGTCTGGCTTTGCTGGGAACTGAATCCTGAGTGCGTAAGGCTTCAGCTGCCTGAAACCCACGAGGGATGGTGGCTGGGATGCTGTTGGAGGACAGGGTAGGGAAAGGCTGATGCTGCTCCTGTCGGTCCTTTGCAGCCCAGGCCAGCTCCATCACTGCAGAGCCATCGCACAGACCCAGAATTCAGCACCATGCCAGGTTTTCTCGGAGTGCTCTAGCAGGGGATTGACATAGATGGATTTTCCACGTATTTTCTGTAGTAGAGCAGCTTTAATGACCGAAGCCTGCCAAATGTATTGGAGAACACTGCATGGAAATGCCGGAGTCTGGGTCGTGTACACCTAAGGAAGAGATGGGGAAGGGAAAACTGCAGTGTGAAAGCTTTCTTACCTGGTGAATGGCCTTCTTATTCTTAGCTACACTTGTTTAGGAATCCTTGAACTGACTGCGTGTGAAGAAATCTGAACAATGCTCAAATTCCCATCACATACAGTGGTATGTGCATCAGCCCAAATCGGATCTTACTGATAGATATTTTCAATTTAATACAGGATTTGCTTTAGGTCTCTAACTATGGAAAGAAGACTCTGTTGTTTGACTGCTTTAGAGAAATTGGTGTGAATCCCTAGAAGGAGGCAGAGGCTGCTGGGTCCCCTTAAACTCTGCTGCGGGCAGGTTTGAGTGATGCCGGAGGTAATGCGAGACGGTATGTGACTTTGGAAGCCAGTGCTTTGGTCTGGATTGGGAAAGCCTCATTGAATGACAAAAGCCTTTAACGACTACAGGATGAAAGCCTGTGCCTCTGGGCTGGATTTGCATGGAGAAGGCAATGGGAGAAGGTGTGAATGGCAGTGTTGTCTCCAGCTTTTTTGACTTGTAGAATATTCTCTCTGTTCAGCTGGGGAATTTTAGGGAAAACATTAAGAGGGTGCTGTCAAGTAAATCACTTTATTCGTGGCTTTTTTTTTTTTTTTAAATGAGCTGTGCCGGTTAGATGTGCCCCGATTTGTCTTTCTCTACACAGATTTGAAGTTCCCTGTAGGTAGCAGGAGACTGAGTGGAAGCCATCATATCACTGTGCTGTTGGAGACAAAATGCCTTCCTCTGCAGCCTCACCATCAGAACCCACCCGGGAGCCTTTTTGTGGAAAAAAATCGCTGCAACCTGTAGTGTTTTTTTTCTTCTGGAGGTGCACTTGTGCTGGTCGCAGTTGGAGCGGGGAGGTTGAAGCGAGCGGCGTTGAGGTTCCGTGCCGGCGTTAATCCCGTCCTGGCTCAGCGGTTTTCCAGCCCGCTCGTGGCTGTTGCCTGTGTGTCTGTCTTTGTCCGTCTGTACAAAGGCCTCGCCAGCCATTCTTGTCCAGTGGCTTTATTTCATTGAAAGGACGGCTTTAGGATTCAGCAGTGAAATGATGGCTCTGATTAGGGCAGGATCCAAGCACTAGCCAAATGATCTGGGCTTTAGACCTGTCTGAAGAGGTGGAAGCTGTAGCTGAATTCTAGTTAGAAAACAAGGCTATTGTTCCTTCGTGAAGCTGAAATGCCAGAGCAGGATTACTGTGCCCTTGCAGTTCTGGAAGGGTTTGCATTCCAAGGTTTTCAGCAGCTATAATTAATATTAATTAATGGTGTACAATCGCTGTGTGGTGAGGCTTTGGCATAGCAGTATTGCAGTGTTGCAGTCCTAAGTAAAATGTTGGGTCATGAATAAGGAATACAGGCTTTGCCACTCCCCTGCTTGCAAGCCAAGTATTCCTTTTAGTTAGGTAAATGGTTTCAAAATGCCCATCATGTTTCCCTTTGGGAATATATAGGGACTGCAGAGAGTCGGACCTGGTACTGTGAAGTGCAGAGGCCTCACTGTACTTTATGGTTCTTGCTTGGACTGTGAATACTGCCATTGTATTTAATTTTAATTTTTTTTTTTTTGAGAAATGGGGAAAGGTTGGGGTGTCTTATCCTGCCGTTGCAGGAAGGTGTGAGATGCCTGGTGATCACCTGGTGATCATTACAGCCTTATGCCCCTGTATCGAAATTTCAGGAGTCTTTTTCCTGGAAAGGGTAGTAACTCCAGGATTTCCACTGGTGTGGTAGTTTGGCTTTTGTTAGTGTCCTTGCTGGCTGGCAGCATTCATCTGATGTCGAAATAGTGCATGTTACTATCTGTGCTGGTAATTTATTGGCCAGGTAAACTTTGTAGTGTAAATGAACAGAATAAATTAGAAAATCTGGGAGAAGAAAGGAGACAGAGACTGTACCTGAAAGCTTGAATCTGATATTGCTGTCTGCTCACAGTAAGTGAACTCTAAGACCAATTTTGTCTGTTTCCAGTTAATTCTTGTGAAGGTGACTTCTGTTTAAATTGGAACAATTGGTTTAGCTCTGCTTTACGGTGTCAGTATGAAAGTGTGTGCCTGTATCACTGGTGTTTGTTAGCAGAGCTGTTGCCCTGGCATGGAGAAGCAGGGCAGGGATATGGTAGTGAACTAATAATAGACTGCTTCTCAAATTCAGTAAATGAAATAGAGCTGGGTCAGGCTTCACATTCTGCTTGTGAATTACTCGACTCCTTTCTTTTGCTTTTCAGCACATTGTGCCTAAAGGTTGATTGCGTGCTCTGTTAATTCTGATGGAACTCTTCACGCTAAATGTGCGGGTCCAGTTGCCATAAGAAGAAATTACTTCAAATCAGAACTCGGTGTAAAGGATATTTTTGGGTCCCTTTGGTCATCTCATATCCACAGCTGATGGGGGATGGAAAAAGTTGATGTTGCAAGCTGTCACCGTGGTGATCCTTGCGCTTGATACGGAGCCTGACATTACACTGAGTGACGTTTGCACTGCTGGTATTGTTTTGTGCTGTGGGTGTAACAGGTTTAAAAGTTCATCAGCAGTGGTAACGATGTGCTAAAAGCTGCTGGCTACTGGAGTTCATGCGTTTTGATAGTCTGAACGATCGGAGAGGCTGCAGGGGTTTGAAGGAGCGTTCTGGATGGGGAGGTGGAAGGTAGAAGAAGCCCTGCTGTAAGGGCTGGGTGTGAAGGCGTTGCCGAGGAGGGAGGTAGGGATCAATCTCTGCTGCCCCGGGAGCCCACTGCAGTGGTTCGTGTGGGTTCAGCGCTGAGAAGTTTGGGTTTTAGGTTCGCCACGATGTGGCTGTTGATGGCCAGCAGCGGGACACTTACCTGTGTGGGCATTAAGCTCTGGGCTAGGTCTGTTGGCCAGAAGACATAAATACGAGCTAAGTGCTGATGTGTGATCCCCGGACAGGCCGTAGGTGTAAGGAAAGGGCAGCCAAAGGTGTGTCATGAGAGATATGTGACACTTGGCACTCGTGCTGGAAGAGACCTCTTCAATGCACTGCAACAGGAGGGGCTTGCAAATAGCAGCTGGAGAATATCCAAAAGGGTCATGTGGAAGCAGAACTGGTTTTCTTCATGTTTAGGTTTATAAATGTATGGTGTTGAAGTTATGTTTGGAAGCCTATCTTTTCCCTGAAGTGACACTGGTGGGCAGCATGGGTGCTATCCCAGTGTTGATTTTGGTGTGCCTGAAACCCAGGTTGGCCAAGGGCAGCCTGGGATTTGCCTTGTGGGGTTGAGAAGTCAGGTGGAAACAACATTCAGTGCAGGACCGTGCTATTCCAGTGTAGCTCTGAAAGGAGGGAACCTCTCCCTGATCCTGCTGCCCTCGTGCCTCCTGGAAGCAGAGCTCAGCCTTCCTGCAGGAAGGGTCTCAGCTGCCTTCTCCAGCCCTGCCTGGCTGCAGCTGCTCCAGGACAAGAGTACTTGCAGATCCTTCTAAATCCAGTTTCTACATAAACCACAAAATAGAGAGTCCTTTCCATGTGTTAGACTGGTCCCTTGCTCTGGAATGGACTAATCTTCAAACCATAAGCAACTTCCCATATCCCTGATTAAAACCTGCTCGACCTCCAAAGGAGTCAGGTCCGTGTCTCCTCCTGGCATTATCCTTGTCCCAGACAGTGTGCTTGTTGGGAATTTTGTCCATTCAGAGGTAGCTGCAGAGCTTCTGGGAGGTTCTTCTGCCATGCAAATGCCCACGCTCTGTAAAAGACCCTGTGAGTTTGGGCCAAGGAGTGGATCACCAGTCCTGCTTGTTCTGCCATGTCCCCTGCCATCACCTGTGCTGTGGATACAAGCTGTCACATGTCACTGAGCACCTCTAAGCCTCAGGAAGCATCTTATTTCCCAGCTAGCTGTCTGTAGGAATTGGTCAACCTAGACTGAGTTTCAAATCAGCTGGTGATATATGTGCACTGAAAACTTTCTGGAGTGACTCTTGTGTGTGCAGGTACTGGGAGGTGGTGAAATCTCTTCTCATTCCTTTAAAGAAATACAAGTAAACTTATAGCTGTGCTTATCTTGAATTGTATTTTTTGGGAGATGCTCCATCTTGGTCTTGAATGGTCTCACTTGTGCTTTCAGTTTGTCACCATCCCCACAATGGTTTAAAAAAAAAAAAATTACACCCACTGGGAAATAATTTTGCTGTGTAGTGTTAATACAGTATTAATACAGTAATATGGTTGTGGGATACAGTGGTTAAATGTGCACTGGGAGTAATGGACAAAATGAAAGGCCACATTCTGGGAATGTCCATCTTGTTGAAATTGTCAAGGAAGGAGTAACTGAAGACCTAACACCATCTGTTCTTCAGTTGTTTGCTGCAGAGGGCTACAAACCACTTATTCATGAACTCCGAGGAAAACCGAGAGGAGAAGGCAGGGTCAAGTAGCACTGGGGGGGTTCTCACTTGGCCATTTTATGTGAATTCAATCTGATCTTCATTCTTGACCTTTTTAAAGGAAAATTAAATACTCTTGGAATGATATTTGATCCTGTGATGAATCTCAGCACCACCTTACTAAAGTTGAGTTTTAATGTAATTTTTGGTTAGATAAGTAAACTTAATGGCTTTGATTCATATTTTTTCTAAAAAAAATGAAAACCTAAGAGGAAATGAGCACTAGTACTTTTTTGTAGGGGGGAGCCTGTATAGTAGCTGGTCACTAAAGCTATTAATTAAATCTTTTTCAGATTCTGAAAGTCCTGATATAGTCCATCTCTCTATTTTAAAGGCTTTTTGTTTCATCATAATTCAGAGAATTTGTGTGTAAACCTGTATGGATGATGGTTGCCTTATTTGTTTGTTTGGGGATTTATGTGTTTATGTGGTTTTGGGGAACTGTCAGGTATTTTCCATTAAGTTTTTAGCAAAGCATGAGCATTGACAAAGCATGGTTCTGAGCTGAACATAGTAATGTGATGTTCTGTCTTCCTGAATTAAAGAGCTTGTCCAAAGGCAGAGTCAGTGTATCTCACATGCTTAAAACTGCCTAAAACCCAGTCAGACTAAACAGATGGAGGAAGGGTTTTTTTTCTTTAGCTGAATAATAAAATTTTGTCTATATTCTATAAAATAAGGCTTTATTAAAAAGAACAGATGACAGTTGGTCACTTCATGTATTGAGAACTGAATATTGATTTTACAGAAGCAGCATAAACAGGCATTGTCTCTGTCTGCTTCCGAAATGGATGTTCCTTTCTCTCACTAGCACGTGCTCAAAGGATTAAAATTGTCGTGTTTATTCCAGATTTTTATACAATAAGCAGCTTTTTCACGTTGCCTTTCCTGATGCAGGATTGTTGGAGTTAGAGGAGCATTTCAGGTGCCCCATTGTGCTGCCTGGAGCTGGTGCAGCTGTGGTGCTTGACTGAGCAGAATCAATCCTGCTGTTCAAATAGAAGCCTGGGGAAAGGAGCGGGGGGAATCACAAAATTTCCAGTGGATGTAGCTCATTGCTGCAGGCCTGTGCAACACTCTGCTGAAATGCTGGAATCAGTTTTACAAGAGCCAGATATTATCAAAATAGGTTTGTTTTGTTCCAGGCTTTGCTGATTAATTAAGGAACACAGGCATGGCTGTGTGCATCTGAACTTGTTTTGTTTCTCTTTCATATCAGTGTGTGTTTGGAGAGTTGTTGTAGATAATAAAGCAACTGTTACACTAATGAAATGGACTTGCTTTTATCTCAATTATGATAACACTTACAGATTGCTAGTGCAGGATGAGGATATAGAATCCCAGCATGGTTTGAGTTGGAAGGGACCTTAAAGCTCACCTTGTTCCAACCTCCTGCCATGGTTGTGACACCTTCCAGGAGCCCAGGGTGCTCCAAAGCCCCATCTCGTGTCTTGTGGCAAACAGCTCAGTTGTGACTGACATGGGTGGGTTTGCATGTCCTTAATGTTGCTTGTGCATATAGAAAATTATTAGGAAAATAATAAAAATACACAACCACTTGTTTTAAGCCACAGGGTACAGGGCAAAATGACCTGGGAAGAGTGACCTAGAATGACTGTTCAAATCCCATCTGTGATGCTGCCTCTTGAGTTGTGTTCTGCTGGGGATGCAGCACCAGTCCCACTGCCCTCCAGGCTTCTAGCTTTATTTTTGGGCAGGGTAAGCCAGATTTACCTGCTGTGGTAGCTGGGTAGGGACCCAAGGCAGCAGATGCTGCGGGAGGCTCCATCCAGGAGCTGGTTGTCCCATGTTTGGACACATGAGCAGGAGAGGCCAGACTTGTGGTGAAACATTGCTGTCTGTCCTCAGGCTCCAGCATTTCCTCTGGGCATACACTTTGCTGAGAATGGCAGGATCCTCTGCCTTGAGAGCACCAAGTTGCAGGAGGTGTGCCCCTCACTCTTTCCTTAGCTGCAGGGTGGTAGTGGAGGGCTTTGGTAAAGGCTCCAGGGAGCCTTACACATGTTGAGGGGAGCTGGGAATGAATCTCCCCTCTTGGTCTCACGGTGGCCATTGTGGGAGGGGAGGTGGGCAGTGCCTCTTCCAGGTGTCATGTAAGAGCAGAGTAGGTGCCATCAGTCAGCTCTTTGTGCAGGTGGTGGGTGTGCAGTTTGAGGGGTGGCTGGAGAGTTCATTTCAGGGTCCCAGCTTTGGTCACACATGGTGGGAGTCACCCACATTCCGGGATTGGGGCCCCTTTGGGGCCTGAGCTGGAGACTGCAGCTCACCTTGAGGAAAGGCACAGAGCCTTCAGCGTGCTGGCAGCTGAGGACTGGCTGTCAGAGCCCCAGGTGCCTTCAGCAGAGTGCATTTGGACCCAGGTCAATTTGATGCCTTATTTTTACAGTCTCGTGTTAAATGAAGCCAACTGGATAGGTTCCCACGTGATACCAGATCCTGCTGTGGAGGCACGCTGCAGCTTCCTCTGGGCTATAGACAGCTCTGAATCCCTCTCTGAGCAAGAGGATTAAGCCTTCTTTTCAAAGTAGAGAAAGAAGAAACTTGTAGCAAATAACTGCTTGGGAGAGGGAAGTGACATGTCTTTTTAACTTGCTGGAATAATTGCTAGCTCTTGTTTTTAGGACTTGACTGCTTGAATTTCTGTCCCCACTCGTGAGCACTCTGCCAGAGCCCATTCTCCTGCCATGCAATAGGTACACAAAAGGTACACAACATCCCCACAGGGGCTGCTAGCATGGAAGGCTTTGATGAGAGGCTGACATCCCTTTCCATGAGAAGCAGTGCTTAAAATGTGTGTGATTAAAATGTGCATGTCTCTGTTCACTCAGAGGAATCCAACGTGACAAGTTTTTAACCACTAAAGCTAACAAAACTATTAGAAACAGCAATTCTACCTCTAAGTAACACTGAAGCATTAAATACAGCTTCATCTACTGAAGTGTGGGTATACTTTTCTTAGTATATGTAACCCATGGTTTTTGTTTGAGGGAAGGAGATAACAGGCTCAGGCTTATGCACCTGCAGCCTTAAAGAAAGTTTTGCTGCAGAGCTTTGTTTTGAGGCTTTTCTGTGTGAAATGGGACACTTGGTATGATGAAGCCTGGGTATTCAAAAACAACTGCCACAAAGAGGGGACTGGGTATTTGATTTTAGCCACACAGATACTATCTGGGTTTTTTTCTTCCTTTTGTGTGTGATGTTGCTGAATAACAACCCCATTTATAACAAACACTGCCAGGGGTTGTAGCCGTGTTGGAAGGGAATCTCTCAGCATGGAGCTGTTGATGGAGAGTGGCTGAAATGGGAAGGTCTGTGCCTGGGGCAGCTGGCTTTGTCCAAGCAGGACACCACACAAAATAGACACTTTACTAACTTGAGCCCTGAAAATGAAATCCAGTGTTGCTGCTGAAGCCCACGTTGTCTGGGTGTGATGGGTGTGACTGATGCTGGTCTGGCTTTGTTACAGGTTAGGGAAGGGTTACAGGGGCTTTGTCAGCTCCTTCCTGCCTGCCTTTGACATTTCTAGAATCACAGAAGGGTTTGGGTTATAAAGGAACTTAACAGTCATCTCATTTCAATCCCCTGCCATGAGCTTGGGACAACTTCCACTACACCAGGTTGTCCCAAGCTCCATTCAAGGCCAGCTTGGCCTTGAACATGTCCAAGGATGGGGCACTCCCAGCTTCTCTGAGCAACGTGTGTCAGTGCCTCATCACCCTCACTGCCTTTTAGGAAGGCTTTATTAGTAAAATGGATGCTACTTCACAAAGGCTTTCTACTAGGCTTTTAAAAAGCAGTTTAAATGACTTTTTTCCTTCTCATTCCTTCTCTTTCCTGTCTTCTGCCACTCCTCTAAAAGTTACAAGGCCGTGGTTCTGCTCTCAACACCTTCTGCTCTGCCACAGGGTATATACACTCATCCTTTTTTCACATTGCTTATTTTTCTTTAGAGGGTCACCTTCACAATTGCATGAAATGATCTCCTGTGACTGATCTGATGAGATGCCAGTTCACCTGACAGCCTCCCAGTTAGGCAGGGTGTTTCCTTGGGCACTGCTTTGTGCAGCCTTGGGACCATCAGTCAGTGACAGCTGGGACAGCATCTGCTGTCTCTGAACATCCTGATGAACCTGGGGTGGAAATCAGAATTTGCAGAGAAACAAAGGAAAATGGGGTGGCACCTAGTGAGATAAAATGCAAAGGCAATTTATAACCTCTTGTGCAATAATTGTTTCTTATTCTTAGCAGTGACCGATAGTTGTGATCTTTCTGCTTGCCTTATTGATGCTTTGGTACTGCAGTTCTGCTTCTGCAATTACAGTCCACATGCTGGAAAGTGCTTTTTTTTTAAAAAAAAACCAAGCTTCCATAAAGATTATATATCGTGCATTTTTTTGTATGCTTTATTCTGTTTGCAATATCTCTGAGTTTTAGAGTTGAAATTGTAATTTATGATTTCTGTTAGAAAAAGAAAAAAGTCATTAAAACATTTCCACAAAGCTAATTTTTGTGTGCAAAAAGAGAGAACAATGTCATGTTTCATGAACAGTGACCTTTGTGCCTTGAAAGATGTATAGGATATATTTCCTAATGGCTTTCTGTCAGCAGGGTAACTAATGAAATCCTCTGGCAGTGGGAGCCCTTGGTGCCTAATAGGAAGTGAACAGTTTGATTATTTCTGAAAGTGCTCCTCTATGGGTTTTGCAGCTACCAGGGTTGGGCTTTTGCTGCAGTTTTGTATTCAGTGGGGCCAGCTGGAGAATTTCTCCTTCCCTTTTCTATCAAGTTTACCAAAAATTGGAAAGTGCCTGCTTTCCATGTGTTGCTACCCTGATGTACTCACTCTCCATGTGTTATGGAAGATATTTTCCTCAGAAAGCAGAGGCTGAAAATCAACCTTTGAATGTGTTTTTGATGGCCACTAGAAATAACAAGAAAGGCTGAGTTTTCTTACTCTTACAGTCACACAATGGTTTGTGTTGGGAGGGACCTTAAAGCCCATCCAGTGCCATCCCCTGCCATGGGCAGGGACACCTCCCACTGTCCCAGGCTGCTCCAGTCCTGTCCAGCCTGGCCTTGGGCACTGCCAGGGATCCAGGGGCAGCCACAGGAAATCTGGGCACCCTGTGCCAGGGCCTCCCCACCCTCACAGGGAACAATTTGTCCCATAAAAGAATTCTTGCTCTTCATAAGTTTGTTAAGTTGATGCAAGATACCAAACTCCCAGCAGTTTTTTTTTTTTTTTTTTTTTTTTTTCTCTTGGAGAATACAAACTTCAAATAATCTGTGACACAGCAGTGTTTAATTGTGTGACTGAAAAAATGGATGGACTGGTTTAACTAGAAGATCTTGCACGTGCTGGAATGTTAGTTAGTCACAGATGTCTAAGACAGCCAGATAAATAATTAGTCATAAAAACCTGTTCACCTGTTTTCAAGGTGTTCAGTTAAGAAAAAAAAAATTAAAAAAACCTCATACTGTTTCTAATGTGCTTGTGTACCCAAGTTTTAACCCCCCTGAGGCAGGGTTTGTACATGTTTCAATAAACATTCTGTCAAGTCTGCTCTTTAAGGATGTGACATATTTTGAAATGTAGTAACATTCCCAGAGCAAAAGCTTTTGTTCTTAGGTTGCCCAAAATTCCCGTGCAAATTTACCTGCTTTAAAAATAATGGCATACACTGATGGTGCTGGGATGATGGCAGGTCCTGAGAATCTGGTATGGTCAGAGTGAACAGACAGTTTTTTTTAATTGATGTGAGATACAGAAAACAACACTGTAGCTGTGTAGAGTATTGCAGCAGTGTGCAAGCCTGGGCTGGGCTGTAATCCCCACAGGGGAAATCTCAGTGCAAAATCAGCATGTTTGCAAATAGATGTATTTTTATAACATAGAAAGTTGATGCTTCAGGGGGTTGTCTTCTCCTTAACCTTAGATATGGAGATGAAAATACAGGCTCAAATGCTTCCTCTGCTTTTCAGAGGATATTCTGGTAATTCTACCTTTCTTTAGGAAACTGGTTTAAGGAACATTGTAGCTGCTCTCTGGCTTCATTTTTTAAGTGTTGCACCTTGTTTCATAGCTGAGGTGGGATGAATCTGGGAACAACACTGGAACTGGAGGGAGAACCCCTAAAGAAATGGCTGTGGAGTGATTTGTCTTGCTATAGGTTGCTTTGGTCTCACTGTTGGGCTGCTGTTTTCTTCCATTTTCATGGCTAGTGTTTGCCCTTTGTTTTCTTGGGCTTTGCTTAAGGCTTATCCGTAAGATGGATATGAGCATTCCTTTGAAAGATCACACACATGTGTAATAGTTACCATAATAAAGTGTTTGGACAGGTGACATAAATACTAGAATCTAAATTTGTTGGTGTCCTCGTAAATTTAAGAACTAGTAAATGAGATTATGGCAATGAGTATTACTTGTTGTTAAAAGGTGTTTTGAAGTATGTGGGATTTGAAAGTTAATTGCAGTATGTGGCATTCATAGTGGATTTGGTAATGTGCCTCTGGTAGGTTGAATGATTTAAAAAAGTACTAAATCTTCTTTAGCTTGTGAGTTCTCAGGTGCTTTCTTTAAGAAGTACCTGCAGTCATTTAGGTGGACTGTGAACTGGTTAGGTAGGTCTGCCTGAGGCTTTTACAAACATGTGGAAATATCTTTACTCTGCAGCTGATAAATCAGCTCTCCCTTGGGTGCTGTGTGTGAGACTGTGCTGATCATTCACTGTCATACTCCAAGGTGCTAGAAAGTTAAGAATTTGGGGTTTGAAGTGGAACTGCAGCTCCAATGAAGGCTGTGCTAAAACTTTTGTTTCATTGCAGTCAATAAATTTTTCATGACAGTTCTAATTTTGAAAGCTCTTGAAAACAAAGATTTAAAATATTTGAAGTGAATCACTTCATGACTCACAAGTTTTTTTCCCATCTTGAAAATGTCTGGGTTTTTGTATGGGATGGTAATCCATGTCTAGATCTTGATGTTTTATTATTATTATTACTTTTGTGATATTGAGACCATTGACTTCCATGAAAAGCAGCTGAATCTGATGGCAAGACTAATCCAGCCTCCTGCTGCAAGAAGTCCTTTGCTGAATCCCTCTGAGCATCCTTTTCTGAGAGATCTAGAGTTTAACTACAGCTACTTAGAACCTCTTAGAGCTCCAACTTGTAACTTTTTAATCTTGTAGACTAAAAACAATCTACAAGAGTATTTAGTTTGTTTTCAATCTTGTAGGCTAAAATAGGGATACCAAATGGGTATCCCTGTTATAAAGGGATCCCAGTTTACTGAGGTCACAGACAATATTTTAAAGTACTCTACCTGAATTTTAGGCTTGCAGACTAAAAATACATGTTCTGGAAAAAGAATGCTATCTGCAGTAAACCATATTCTGCTGTTTCAAGAGTGCTAACACAAACTGAGTGGTCTCTGAGAACTTTCTTATCTAGAGCTCGGTGAAAACCAAGCTTTTGTCCAGGTGAAAGGCTCAGCACAGTGTGCTGCTGCTACTGAATCCCCAGGGAGGCTGCCCACTGCTCTAGTTCTTTGCACTGCAGCAGAGAAATGCCACAGATTATTTCTATAATCAGGTTAATTGAAAGAGTGGAAAGGGTAAGGAGAAATTTTCTGGATTTATAGCTGAGGGAGAGTGGGAAGGACTGATGTGGCTTGGGCTGTGTCTCAGTAGCCAGCAATTGGGAGTGCATGCTGGGGGCCAGTGCCTGGAAAGCTCCTTTAATAACATATTTTTTTACTTGTATATTATTACAGGGGCAATGAATGTGGTTTTTGTCCCATGGAATTGTCTTGGGAGAAAGGTGTGTGATAAGAAAAATCTCTTTAGCCAGTCTTGTCTCAGTTTTCAGGGAGAAAACTCCCAGACTCTCTCACTTGAATTTATCCTACTCTAAGTAAGGTGGTGGGAATTAAACACAAAAAAGAAACTACCCTAGTGCAGTTCAGTTTTTTCTTCTAAAGTTCAGTAGGTAAGGGCATTTATTTTTCACCCTGTATTTTCTGGTTCCTTTCAGAAGCTGTGAATTGGGACTGGTCTTTTACCTTTATCACCTGCACAGTTGAAAGTTGGAAATACTGGATCCTATTCCAGGCTGAGCCCATGAGATTTTTAGAAGAAGTTGGTTGTGTGTGTTTATTAGGTTGCAGAATCTTATTTTCATGTGAAATGTGTTAATATTGTCTTGGTGTTGGGTGCCTGTGGGGCTCCAGGTGTGTCATAGCAAGGCCAAGGACTCCCCTGGGTTACCCACAGGGTGCACATTGGGGAGGTTTGTCAATTGAATCATAGCCCAAACCTCTGTTGATGTATTTGTTTCCTATCCTATTTTTTTTCTGTTTAATTTGAAACCATTTTTACTCAGGGTAATGCTCAGGAGGACCTAATTTGTAGTTAATAGATTTAAAAAAAAAAAAAAAAAGACAAACTGACTGAAATGCCCCATTGGGAACGAAGGGACATTGCAGAGCTTTTAATTTGATATCCAACCAAGCAGCCGTGGTATTTAATCCATCCTTGGAACAGCAGCCAACATATAAAAGCCACAATAAGAAAATTATTAGTTATATCCTCCTGTCAGTTTAATGGGACGACCTCTAAACCTAACCTGTGTGGGCCTGTGGTGGCTTCCTTTAAATGTGGTTTGGTTTTTTTCTCTAAGTTTTTAGTAAATAACAAGAAGCTGTCTGGGCTTTATGGGATAACTCATTGTGCATCATCTGTTTATTTCCAGATAATTATTCCTCATGATGGGTATCCCTATTGTAAGGGATTCCAATTACCAGTGCCATGGAAAATATTGATTTATTCTGAACAGACCTATTCCTATCATTTCTTCGAAGTCCTATTTTAAGTTAGTTTAAGCTCTGCTGAGTTACTTGAATTAAGAGGTGTTTTTTGTTCTGGATTTAAGTGCACACCTCTTTTTTGTAAGAGATCGTTTATATTCACTCGATCTGTTTTGCATAATTTTTTAGGTTGAAGTATTCCTGAATTTCTTTCTCAAGAGCCTGCAAATTAAATTGAGTGAGGAAATCTTTTCCTCACTTTACATAACAATTCAAATAAACTATTATGTGTCAAATCAAACTTTTATTATAATGAATGCAAGGTGCATCATAAGACATGGCTGTGCCATATAATATTCTGTGGTTAATGAAAAATCTTCTGTCTGAAGCTAAAAATAAGAAAAAAATCAAGCAGGTTCTTCTGTGACAGACATTAGTTCTCAGCTGTGGCAGAGAAATTGAAACTGTCTTCAGAGGAATGTATTCAGATATCTTTTTTTATCATCAGAAATGAAACTTGGGCAGGGCTGTCTGCAGATACGTCTCCCTTTTGTGGCCTCTGCATCTCCATTCCTGGTGTGCAGGGTGGGCTGGGACATCTCCGTGGGACCCAGCTCTGTCCCTAGGGCAGCAGCTCAGGGAGAGGGGTCTGGCCAAGCACGGGGCGTGGAGCGGAGCAGAAAGGCAAGGATTAGTTGGGGCACCTGCTGTGAAATCTGTTGGTTTAGCAACACCTGTGTGGGTATTTTGGGGATGGGAGATGAACTGTGATGGGATCAGTGGGTGGTGGTGATGGCCATGAGGCTCCTGTGGGCACTGCCCTCCTGCTCTGCTGCCTGGCACGGGCAAACAGAGTCATAGACACGTTAAGGTAGGAAAAGATCCATCAAGTCCAACCATCCCCAGCAGCACCACTGTGTTCACCACTAGACTGTGTCCCCTGGTGCCAAATCCACACACTTTTTGGACAATTCTAGGGATGGTGACCCCACCACTGCCCTAGGCAGTTTGTGCCAGGGCTGAACAACCATTTTTGTGAATAATTTTTTCCTAATATCCAACCTAAACCTCCTTTTAGTGCAACCTTAGGCCATGCCCTCTTGTCCTGTCTCATTTGTTGCCTGGCTTGCTACCTGCATAACTTGTTGCATGAATAACTTGAGCTGTTTGGAAGCAGGGAATTGTTACAGAGCCTCTTTTACAGCCCAGCTGCAGGTCAGGCTGCCATTAGGGCCTTTTCTTCCCATGCACAAATTGTTCCTGCACAGGCTGTTGCTCCATGTTGGCCTGTGCCTCTGAGGAAGAGGATGATGCATAGGAGAGCTCCTAATGTTCCTTCCTCTCAAAACTGCTGTGAATGCACGTGGGGAAGGGCAGTTAAAGCTGATCATGGAGAGAGAGAGAGCGAGCTCTGTCCACATGCAGAGGCACAGTTACATAATGTGGGCATGAAGAACAAGAGCTGTTGTGTGCAGCGAATTGCAGGACAGCGAAACTGAGTGGTGGAGAGCAGCGAGCTTGGCATTCCACACCAACAGAGAGCAAAGGGGGTGGGATTGTCCCAGACCATGAGTGGTCTGCTTGCTCCCAAACATTTGTATAATATTCAGTACTCTTTGGGCACAGCAGAGGGAAAATGCAGCTCGGGAAAGAGTTAATCCAGGTCGTAGGATGAGTGAGCCAGGCACTGCCTCTGCCTTGTCGGGGCTTTCTGCCCGGCTGGTTTGCCATGGGCGGGTTGTCCTTAGGGCTCTGCAGTGGCCTGGAACCTGACACACACCCAGCTGGTGTCAGGTTGAATTTGCCTATTGCTGGAAATGTGTTTGCACTCATTGGCTGTTTGGGTTTTTTTTCTAGGGGTAAGGAATAAAGTCACTTCAGTGCGGCGGAAAATTGAGATGGCACTCCAAGTGTTTTTCCAGGGAAGATAAGGGAAATGAATGGGTGCTTGCAAGAAGGGTGACTCAGGGACTCGGGATGACTGAGGGAGGGGAGGAAGGAGGAGTTGGGATGTATTGGGATGGATGTTGTGGAAAGGGACAAGCTCACAGTTTGGGAGCTGCCAGCAGTATGCAGTCAGAGCAGGGATGCCTTCTTATCCCCCTCTCTCCTGGGATGCCTGAATCCTCTCCTGGCTCCTTCACTTAAGTGGAGCTGGCTTGAGTCTTCAGTGTGAGATGGGGCTTGGAGGATTTCTTCCCTCTGGGTAGGATTTTGCCTGAATTACTCTTTCTCCTTTTGCATTGCATTTGCAGTGAGTCGTGGAGAAAGTCCTGGCCTTTTCTCTGCCTTTCAGGTGGGATGCAGGGTCGGTGCTGCCCTGGAGCTGCTGCTCTGAGCAGCACCTTCTGTGTCTGCCTGGCCACCTGCCTTGCTGTGCTGGGCAGGGACAGCAGGCACCACATGCACAGAGCAGTGGGGCTGGGGGGAGTGGGCTGGCCCAGGTGGTTTGGATGTGAACACAGTCGCTGGGAGAGGAGGATGCAGAACCTCCTCTGAGGTGTTGCTTTGGGAGGGATGTATCTAATTGAGATGTATGAGCCTTTCAGCCTTTCTGTAAAGCTGTTTCTGTTGGAAGATTAATATCCCAAATGCTGCAGTGTCTGTAGCCTTTCCTGGATTTTCCTTCTAACTGGAGTGCTTTGTCCTGTGGTTCTAAAGCATAGTGAGTGCACTGAGACCCAAAAGGTTTTCCAGAAAATGAGTTAGAGCTGTACTGTGTACCTGGTCCCACAGTTAAACTAAACCTATGGCTCAAAGTCTGAGCACTCACATGAACCTCAGCTGGTGCTGAGTGTTGCCATGCAATGTCTGCTTTTCAGATCAATTTTAATGAAGAATCTGTTGAACACCTGCTGGGGGTCTGTTCTTCCCAAAGGCGGGGATATGTATCAGTAGGGGAACCATGGACCCTGCTCTCCAATGATGTTCCCCAACTTTATGGTACAAAATGTTGGGCACTTCCCTTGGATAACTGGCCACGTGCTAGGGATGCAAACCACTGCATGCATCTCACTTCAGCAGAGATGTGGACAGGTCCTTCAGAATCCAGCACGTGCTTACAACAGCACAAACACATCTCAGGTACGTGGCTGGGTGGTGAGAGATGGTTTGCCCATTGCAAGAATAGTATCTGAAAAACAACCCAAACACTTTCTTAAAGGAGGAGTCGAGTGAATGAGTCTTCGTGACCACCATGTACAGGCAAATAATTAATGGGCTCAAAATGAAGGACATGTAGGTTAGAGAACAGGCAGACCTTTGTAACTAAGAGCAGTTAGGCATTGACAAGCACTCCTCAGGCAGGCTCACTGGAACTGTGTGCAGGTCTGTCAGGAGCAGTTTAAACATCATTGCTCCTATGTTGGAGCAAGGGAGCAGACTGTTAATGTTTCCTGGTGACTTCCAGATCCACTTGTTGCAATTCTCTTACTCTGTCCTGTGGTATTGCTCACACACTCAGTGTCACAAGGTTTGCATTGACATTGATACAGCCAGTCCTGTGAGCACTGTTATTTCAACCAGCACATGGATAATATAAGTTTGGTTTAGTTTGGTAAGGAGCCAGCCTAAACTGAATAGTCATCTCATCTTTAAACTGAGATGTTGGCAAGTTCTGTTTGCATTTATTTCATGAACAGTGGGTTGGACTGGTTTGAGATCACATAAGGCTTATGGTGCATAACTGCAAATAACAGCCAGTCAACAAAAATTGTCCCTGTTCTGCTGCAAAGGAAATCAAGCACCTGAGAGCAGCAGGGACTTGTCTGGACGCAGGGACTGCCCTGGCAGTTGTCTCCAAAAAGGAAGAATGTGTCATGAAGGGCCACCAGAGCAAGTAAATGAAAGGAGAACCTTGCTTCTAAAGCAAGGCTGGCCCTCAGCTCAGCCTGGCAAGCCAAGAGGTCTGTAGTAACTGTGGAAAGGCAAAGGCAGGGAAAAGACACTATAAGGAAGAGAGCTGTGAAGGCTGGAGGATGAAGTTGGCTCAGGAAGGACTGGCTTAGAGCAAACTAAACAAGGAGGAGGGAGTGAAGGTTTAGCACAGCTTTGCTTTAGCAGTGACATGGCAAGAATTCTAATTGTTTTAATATGAAAGTTGCTAAGTTTATAAACAAGATTGATTATCTGGTATGTCCTGCACTTGACCTTGGTTGTTCTCATGTAGGAGGCTCCCACAGGAAGAAACTCCTTCTTCTGAGACCTTGAGCTACTGCTTGTCTCTTTTGTCAAATGTCAGGAGCATATTGACAAAATTTTTAGGTTTCATCCAACACCTTGTACTAGTGCAAGGTGGAAACTTCAGAATGACAAAGATTAACCCCCCCCCCCTTAATTTGTAAATATCTTCTTTTAAGTGCTCATATTTCTTCTGAATTGTGAGAGTTTGCCTTTTTTTTTTTTTAAGGTCTGTAGTATCCTGAAGTTATGCCAAGTTTGCAACTGTGTGAATCCTTGAGTTTTGACTGTACCTGTAAAAACAATGATTTCTGTTTTCCAGATAGTGTTTCCTATTTAAAAAGAAACAGGACAAAAGGCTCTTCTTCTGCTGATGAGCCTTGCTGCCTCTCAGGTTGAGCATTTTCACTTTTGTTTATAAGTTTGATTTTTGTTGGAGATGTTAGTGATGGCTGGGGACTCAGAATCAGAAAACTCACCCTGGTGTCTGATGCCAGTGGAGCTTTGAATTTGAGAGCAGAGATAAACTGATCTGACATGATTGGTAGTGGTTTATCCAGCACTGAAGTCTGGACTGGCTTAAGCAGAAGCTTGCTCTGCACAAGTGGAGTGTCTGCCTTGCTCAGTGTGCAGAGATGGTCATGGTGCCCCATCAGCTGGGACACTGAAGCCTCAGAGCAAGGGAGGGCAGCATTGGTGCCTGGCCTGGCTCCTGGGGTCTCGCCATTCCTGTGGGATTCACCTTCCAGCCTGGAGCAATGGGGTCATGTGTGAACTAACTTTGTCATCCTTACTTTATCAGCCTTCACTGGCAGAGCTGTGGAAGTGATGGTAGGGTGTTCCCAGTAGATGTTGATGTTTCCTGCTGTCTTTCTGATCTTGTTTTAAACAGCCTACCAGTGGTGATTCTTTTTTTCTTTCTTTCTTTCTTTCTTTCTTTTTTTTTTTTTTTATGACAGGGTTGAAAAGAGATTTTCAGCCAGTGTTTCTATGACTTAATTTGCAAGTGTAACTGCACGTCATGCAGAATCCTGCAGAGTGAAGGAGCCTTATCTTGATACCTTCCAGAAATGCTGTGCCTGGGAGCATTTGCCAAGGTTGCAGTTAGGAAGAACACAGTCTTCCCAAGGATGCTGTATCGAGTGCCTTGCTGCCTTCTGCTCAGCAAAATCTGAAAGTGTCAATACTGTCACAGCCTACATGGTGGGGTTTGGTTGTAGCAGAGGAAAAATGCAGCACATAAATCCCAAAAGCAGTGAAGCGTTAATGTGTCATTTTTGGCAGAGGCTAAAACACTGAGGTTAATGCTTGTTTTCCTGCAAAACCTCATCTCTTGAGAGTAGGTCTGTTCCTGGCTCAGTGCATGTTTAGTGAAGCAACCAAGTAAATAGACTAGAAGAAATCGTTGGTTATTAACTTAAGGTTGGTAAAGAGAGACAGTAGTAATAACAAAAGAGGAACTAATCTGATTTATTGTAGTGGTAAATCAGCTCTAAATTGGTTACTGTAGTATCATTACATTGAAAAGGGTTTTTTTTGTGACATAATAACACTTTATTGGAAAGATTATGAAATTATTACTGCTTTTACTAGGCATTATTTTAACACACCGTATGGTTTTTATAAGGACACAGGATGAGTGTGTTTGCGCTCCTCCCTTCTTGACTTTCTGGTACAGTAATATAATTGCTTTCCTATCTTCTTGATACGGCCCCAAATGAAATGGAAATGGTGTTGCTGTTGTGGCCAGGGTTTACAGTTGTGAACCATCTCATCAATCACACCTGCTTTCCTTCCAAATGTTTCCTTTGGCAAGAACATCTGTTGAGGAGAATACCATCATTCCCTAGGGCACCATTTTCCATATGCTCCCATTTCAGGATAAAATTAAACCAGTGGACCTTGACAGTGTTTTCTTAACCAAATATGGGTCCTCGTGCTTCTGTCAGTAGAACATGAGCAGTATTATTTAATAATGGCATGAATCACTTGCACTGGTGCTCTTCTGGAGAGTAGTGCTGGCTGGCTGTGAGTGGAGCTGTTCTTTGGCACACGAAGCAGATGGTGTTTAGTCAGAGAAGTGTCGTATGTCCAATCTGGTGCTGCCTGGCTTGCTGACAGGGGAAGGATTTCTGGAATGAAGAGCTTGGAGGTATGGTTACCTCCAGGAGGAAGAAAACAGGGCTCCTGTATACTCCCTGCGAGGCTAGTAGAGCTGTCAAATGCCCAAATTTCCATGGGCATCTCCTCTTGATGAGTCTGTACATTCTGTTCAGGAAACTGAGGGCTCCCTGCCTGCATGGTTGGCAGGGATCTGAGGTGAGTGGGCAGGCTGTGCTCAGCCCAGCTCCCGAGTGTGGGTGTGTTAATTCACTGTACAGGCACAGTAAGTCCAGCCTGTTGTGGGTGGTGATGCTCACAGGGTGGGCTCAGGCTGACATCTCTGCCTCTGTGGGGATGGGGCTGTGGGAAAGGGGCAGCCCAGGTGGCTTCAGGCTGGTGGTCATTTCTGGCTGCATCTCTCTCCTCCTAGCATCATCTCCTGTGACCTGGCAAAATTGGCATCTGTGAAAAACCCCTTGTGGTCCTGGTGTGGATGTGAAGGGAGCACGAAGGCAGTGCACAGTATCTGTAATAAACCTTTTGTTTGGGAAGGAGTATGAAGGCCCAGAAATCCCTGGCAGCTTTCAGGGAGTGAAGCCCATTGATAGTGTGTGCACACAAGGATAAACAGCTGCCAAATTGCACAGTGATTAAAAAAAAAACAAACAAAAAAAAACCCCCAAAAAACTCCCTGTCATTTAAACTGCACTTTTTGAACGTTTTTAGGACCTACCCCCAACTACATGTCAGCATGAGCTGTGAAGAGAAGCACAAACTCTTATTCCTGACTTCAGGTGGACTTTCAGGTGGACTGAAACTGCTGTGTTTGCCTCATAGTTGGGTACAGTCCATGGCAAGCGAGCCTGTGGCCTTGGGTTTTAATGTGCCAGTGAGTTTTAGACAGCCCTGCCCTCTTATGTAAGCTTTTAAGGCATTTTCATGCCTTATTTGTGCTGTCTATCATGGTATCTTACCTGCATTTCCTCTGCCATATACAAAAAGGATATGTTTCCTGCAAGGTCCTGTCCTACAACTTTTTTTTTCCCAGGGTGAGACAGTCACTGGTGACACATGGTTGCTTTTAATACCCTGCTTGCTTTTATTTCAGCCCACACTGGGGACATCTGTGCTTTCCTTTTTCTGTACAAGTACCATTTTCCCCAAGACTGCACAATAACTTGTTGACTGATGCAGCCCTTTCATGTACTCACCTGTCACTTATCCTGGGGACTGTGGGAAACACAGTCCCAGGGTTTAAATTCTGTACAGTGAACTGCTGGTGGTTAAAAAAGTCTTACTCCAATTGCAGGTTCTCTTTCACTAGTAATTAAGCTGTTGTTTCACAGTAGGAGAAAGCTTTTATTCTATGCAATCACAGGGACCTCAGAGAGACCAGCCTTTGCAGTCTTAAATGGGCATATTGATTGGTCATTATTAATAGAAAAGCCTCTAAGGAGAGATGAAATACCTGAATTTTGTAAAGTCAGAAAAAATAATTACAAAGCCTTTTAAAGTCACATGGAAACTAGGCATAGTTCCCAGGTCATTTCTCCAAACTTCTAGTCATGTTTTTCATGATGCTGTATTTTGTTTTTTTTAAAGTTTTACCAAGCAAAGAAATCCATCTTCAGAGAAAAAAATAGTTATTTTTAAAAACTTCTTACCAAAAATGTGTACCAGTAGTGTTATTTATGGATTGAATAAGGAACCATTTTAAGGTGCATTGAACCCAATGGCTCTTCAATCCTACATTTTGCTGGCAATGCAATTTTCTTAAAAAAAACAGAAAACCAAATCCAAGCAATCAAAGGAAGTGCTGTTCACCCCAATTAATTAATATGTGTACACACTACTGTTTTTCCTTCAGATGTTTAATTTAAAGAGATTTTAGTCCTTTTATTTACTGAAATTGATAGAGGAGGGCAAATCCTTCTGTTGGGCTGTTTCTCTTGGGCTGGGTTCTTCAGTTCCATAGTACCTTGTTGGTGTGCCTGAAGTCAAACAGCAGCCATATGGAAGGGATTTCTTGTTTGCTTTGTGTAGGTGCACATCAAGGTAGCCACGAGCAGCATCATCTCCATAGATCCCCCTTTTAAGGGAGTTGCTAAAGTCAGCTTTTGCATTTTTTTCCTCTCAGCTGAATGTTTTGTGGGGGGGAGAGAGAACAGAGAGTGGAAGGTTTCTGTATGTTTTTTCTGGCTTTATTGGGTTTTATGAACATAGAAAACAATGTGATTAACCATACAACAAATGTTATTTGGCAAATAGTCTCTGTAAACACTATCTTCTTGCACTGCTCTGTGAAATCTGAGTGTGAAGCTCAAACTACCAGGCAGCTCTTTTCCATAACCCAGTTCTCCCATATCAAAGTCTTTTGAGTATTCTTAAGCTATCTGGGTCCTGGGCTATATCCCCAGCAGGTTTCTCTCTCTCTGGTGGGACCAGGAGCACAGCACCCAGCTCTGCATGAGAACAGTGTGGGGCTACTGGAGAGAGTCTAGAGAGGGGCATGGAGCTGCTCCAGGGCTGGAGCCCCTCTGGAGCCAGGCTGGGAGAGCTGGGGGTGCTCACCTGGAGAGGAGAAGGCTCCAGGGAGGGCTCAGAGCCCCTTGCAGGGCCTAAAGGGGCTCCAGGAGCGCTGGAGAGGGACTGGGGACAAGGGCTGGAGGGACAGTACACAGGGAATGGCTTCCCACTGCCAGAGGGCAGGGATGGAAGGGATATTGGGCAGGAATTCCTGGCTTTGAGGGTGGGGAGGTCCTGGAAGAGGTTTCCCAGAGAAGCTGTGGCTGCCTCTGGCAGTGTCTGAGGCCAGGTTGGACAGGGCTTGGGGGGTACCCTGGGATGGTGGAAGGTGTCCCTGCCCATGGTGAGGGAACAAGATGGTCTTTAAGGTTCCTTCCAAATCAAACCATTCTGTGATTCTGTTCTTGAAATCTTCCACAAAATTAGATGTAGTGTTTCCTGATTATTGTTGCTTTCTGTAGAGTCTCTGTCCGATGTTGTTTGTTAAATACAGTCCATGTAATAACTCTTGCATCACATTATAAAATCCATACTGCTGTAGGCCACAGATTTTAAATTACTAAACAGCTGTGATCAAGGAGTTTGAACACACCAACTCATAAGGAATGTGTCTGTGCCCACCAGTTGGGAATCTGCAAGTATGAGACGAGGGTTGTTTTGGTTGGGTTTTTTTTTTTTTTGCTTATCCAGTTTTCAAATTCTTGTCATGGTGGGCTGCAGGGACTCCTATCACTGAGCATCACTCACATTTGTTTAGATTTGGGGCTGCTGACTTTATGTTTTCATAGGTCCTGTCTAGCCAAGATTTGAACTTTCTTGTTTGCATTTGATAACAGCCATTTGAATCAGTATTTTGGGCCTGTAGCCAAGGTCATGTGTCCTTTAACATAACTGGGGCTGGAACAGAATGGTTCCACAGACTTGCAGTACCTTTGTGCTTCTCTGATCCTGCCTCCTCCTCATGTTTGTAAGGGTTTCTTCAATGAATCTGGTAGTCCCTGGCATTCTCAGATAAACTGTGCAGCATCAGCTCCTCAGGCATGGACAGCATGGCCCAGTGCTTTACTGGTTCTCACAGCCCATCCTTAAATCAGGGTCTATGCTAAGGGACAGTGTCCTCTGCACTGGGAGCTACTCTTCTCAGCAGGAGAGTGCCTCAGGCTCTGCTGGGCTCAGTCTATGCCCAGTCTGGCTCTCCAACCCCTGTGCTGCATCCCCAGCTCTGCTGGGCTCAGTCTGTGCCCAGGCTGGCTCTCCAGGCCCTGTGCTGCATCCCCAGCTCTGCTGGGCTCAGTCTGTGCCCAGGCTGGCTCTCCAGGCCCTGTGCTGCATCCTGAGCTCTGCTGGGCTCAGTCCATGCCCAGGCTGGCTCTCCAACCCCTGTGCTTCATCCCCAGCTCTGCTGGGCTCCGTCTGTGTCCAGGCTGGCTCTCCAGGCCCTGTGCTGCATCCCCAGCTCTGCTGGGCTCAGTCTGTG
>VZTR01023699.1:276491-315535 GCA_013400775.1 Chaetops frenatus | reverse complement strand
GAGCTCTGCTGGGCTCAGTCCATGCCCAGGCTGGCTCTCCAACCCCTGTGCTGCATCCCCAGCTCTGCTGGGCTCAGTCTATGCCCAGGCTGGCTCTCCAGGCCCAATGTTGTTGGGCTACTCTCACACAGTTTACTCAGGAAGCTCAGTCCCTGTTTGAGAGCTGTCCCCTTTATGCTGCAACACTCTCCTAATTCTTTTTAAAGTGTGGTATTTGTTACCAACGATGGGCTTTTTTTTTTTCACAGTGCTTTGTCAAAATGCAAATAACTTTGTTAGAATAAAACCTGAGCCCTGCAAAACCTCATGAAAATCCTCAAGGACATGTATTTTTATTGCTTACCCAATTTTAAATTAATTTATGTAAACAGGCATTTTCTATTTCATTATAATTCTTAATGTGAAACAAATGCATTACAAAAATCTGAGTTTATTATGTCAATGTTATTATATTTATCAACCCAAACACATAATCTCTTGGAAAATGGCCCAGATCTGTTTGTCACATACCCGTGTTTATGTTACCCTTTCATGCCTTGCTGTCCAAGGGATGGGGAGTTCAGTTTTTAACTATTAGTGTGTTTTAGTTGACAAGCTCCTGTTATTCTTTTGAGCAGGGCTATAGAATGTCAAACTTTGCAGGAGGGAAAAGCAAGAAAAAGGAACTATTTTGTTAGAAATGGGATCCTTTCAGCTTAATTCCTAACCATTATGGGAGACTGTGATGAATGTATCCTGTCCGGGAGTGCAGCATTTGCCTTGGAGTGTTTTCTAACAGGTTGTCAAGTGGTGTTAGGAATGCACCAGAAGTGACAGCTCCTTTCAGCACTTAGAAAGGTTCCCAAGGAAGACATTTCCAAACTCCAGACACATGGCTCTGTTAAATACTTAGGAGCTGGGATACCCCAATCTGAAGAGTGGCTTTGTCACAGTGAAAGGTCCCTCTCCTCACTTTCGTGAGCTTTGCACGCATTGCTGCAAGGAATGCTTGTCCAGTCTCTTGGGTTGTTACAGCAGAAAGAATGGGCTACTGGCTTTTTCCTTCATCTCCACACTATATTCTTCCCACTCACCTTTTCTTTTGAATTTTACCTCCAGCAGCAGCAGTTGGTCCTTTCTTGGGTGCTGCGTGCTGTGGAGCAGGGTGTTCTTGGAGCAGCTTCAGGGCTCTGAGGCTAAAGACTTTCTAGGTGCAGGAGTTTATAGAATCATGGAATCACAGGATGGTTTGGGTTAGAAGGGACCTCATCCTATTTCACCTTCCATTAGACCAGGTCACTCCAAGACCTGTTCAGCCTGGCCTTGGACATTTCCTGGCAAGTTGGGTATTTGCAATTATATGCCCCTCTGCAAGGATGTTTTTTTTTCAAAACAGAAAGAGCAAAGTATGTTAAAGGAATATTTTTTCTGTATTTCCCCTCAAAGGTCCCTAGCTAAAACTAGAAGCAGGTTGTGATGAGAAGAGCTCTCCATGCTGCTGGTTAGGGTGCTGCTCTTCCATAGATCCCCAGGGTGAGAGGAGCTCCTTACCCTTTTTCTGTGTGCGTTAGAAATGCAGAACGTGGGCACAGAAGCATTAAATGACTTGGTGTAGGAGGTTCAGCAGGGCTCAGTGTGAGGGAAGAACTGAGAAAGTTTCTCTCCAGGATCCATTAAGCCACTGTTAGAGTTTAAATTAAGATCTGTGCAAAGACCCGTCACTTTCCTGTTTTCTAGCTATTTTACATTCCTGTCCCTCAGTATAATTAAGTTCAGTATGTCTGTATAAAAGCACATATGAATTTGATCAGTCCTACGTGTTTTGTGGAAACAGGGACATGAAAAGTTCAGAGGTGCTGGACTCACACTGAAGGCTGTGTGGGCAACTTTTCCATGCTTACCTGACAGCAGGACAGCTCTTCACTGGGAACGGGATAAAATATGTCCAGCTCAATAAGGCTCCAGTCATTGGGGTGATAAAAGATGTGGATGGTACAAGATGTTCTCCTACACAGAGAGCTCGAGGTGGCTGCTGCAGCTCTGGCCAGCGAGACTGATGATGGTGATGATGATGGTGATGATGAGAGACCTCATTGTGGTCTGCAGCTTCCTCCTGAGGGATAGGAGAGGTACTGATCTCTTCCCTCTGTTGCTTAAACTACAGTGAATGCTGGGCTCAGAAGGGATTCCAGAAAATACTGAAACACCAGGTTCTCATGACATGCCTGAAGTGGTTTTTTTTGTGGTTAGGGCTTTTTCCTTTCAAAGGGGATCTGGTGTCATGGAGCTTTTTTCACACATTGATTTCAGAATTTCTTTTGAAAAAGCAGTTTTGTGAGGCAAGTCAGAACTGTTTTGGTATTTCATCTGCAATCTCAAGCTTATGTGGAGCCTGTGAAGCACTGGTAATTACGGAAGTTAATTACTGAAATTAATTCAATTGCTTGTGACAAGAACTTCTTTTGTTTTAAGCGTTGGTTGTCATGGTGTAGTTATGTTGGGAGGTTTTCACCTGTAAAACTCACTCTGCCCGTGGTGTTGGGAGGTTTTCACCTCTTAAAACACATGCTCTGTCCATCATGTTGGGTTTCTTGGGTGTTTTTGTAGGTCTTGAGTTGGGATTGGAGGTTTGGGGTATTGACTCCCTTCCTCCTGCCCTTGCAGGCTGAGCTGCTGAAGTTGTGAGGTTCAGTAGAAGATGTGAATCTCAGTGTTTCTCTGCTGCAAGGCTTTGAGATGTGCCTTAATCAATTTAGAAAGCAGCAAGCTATGATTGCATCCAGCAAAAAAGCACACTCAGCCTTTTCTACCGTGCCAAATTTAGCCATAAAGGTCTGAATTCAACTCCTAATTTTCCATAGATTTCTAGCAATGACTCAGGCAAATAAGTAAATCTTCCTCAGCCTGTTCCATGGCTCCTGTTCACTGAATTGTGAGTATCCATGGGGACAAGGACTGCTTTTATGCCTTTGGAAAATGAGTTCCCCCTGGGAAACCTCCCGCTTCACTAGCGCTGCTGACAAATAGCAGGCTGTAACTTTGCTGAGGGTGACTTAGTGAAGAAGAGTGTTGGCTGGATTCTGACAGGGAATGAAGCTGTAAAATTCTTTTTCTTGATTTGCAAGTTGTCTGATGGCATCTGCTGTTTGTTCACAGAGAGGGGATTTTTACTCCTTTAGGATTGCTTTAAGTGATAAATGCTTATAACTGAGTGTGCAGGGTGTGGGAATGAAAGGTCCTGGATGCTATTAAACATTTATGGCATAGGCAGCATGACACTAAAGACATAGGGCTGGTACATGAGAGCAGGACTGTGCTCCTGTCCATAAATCCATGGAAAACTAACAGACAGTTCCACAGGAGGCAGCTGGCAGTGGGTCCCGTGGCTGATTTCACACTCGAGGCCATCTCTGATTAGAGTAGTTGTGGTACATGAGCAAAAGTACTTGGAATGCAGATGTGGAAGTGGAATGATCTGAACAGATGCTCATTCTGCTGATGTAGGTATTTGATTTCTGTCCCTGGGTCAGAAGTGCCTATGTTTTTTTCTTTTTTCATCACTAATGTGGGTCAGGCTTCTGTGTGATGGAGGTGAGCCCTGCCCTTGTTTGCTGACCTAATGCTCCTGCTTGCCTCACAGACAGGCCATCGTCTGTTCAACAGGAGACAAAATTTAATAACCATCAGTAAATGCAGCTATGGTTGAAGAATTTAAAAACAAAACACAAAATTGTCAAGAAAACAGTATTTATAGACTAGCTGGACACAGAAGTCCTTAGGCCAGGAAGTAGGTAAGATATCCAAGTGTCTAAAGTAATTGAAAATATTTTAACATTGGTGAAAATTCAAGATTTTAAAAGGAGAAAATTTTTAAAAATTCAGTGAAGCTGCAAAGCAGCACAACTTTTTAGCTGGCAACAGCTGTGCTCCAGATCCTACTTCTACATGGTTCTACACACTGAATGTGAAAAATTTGTGCAGTCTTATTTGCAAGAACCCCTTTCTTTGTGGTGAGGGGATGGAGTTGATTGCCAAATCTATTCACTCCTTACAAGGAATTAGGCAAAAAACTTGACCCCGTTTGTTAATCTTGGAAATCTTCTGAAGGCTCAGGTGAAAGCCAGTCTCCTGCTTGTATAATTTTCAGATCCTTAGTCAGAGCCCATATGTTACAACCTGGAGGAAATTATGCTTGGGGATGACTAACTGAACATGTTCCTGCTGTTAATTTGGGTGCCATTCCAGAAATTTAATTTGTAAGTTTTCCCTTTCCTTTTGTCAACACATTTACTTACTAATTCCTGTCTTTGCTGTTGTTCCCCACTAAGGAACTTAATGAAGGGATAAATTTTTTATTAACATAGAGAGGTGTTTTTTGCCCTGCCTGTGATGAGTAGGGAGAAGCAGAGAACATACATATGCTCTATTAGCAGAAATTTGATTATAGATAGGATATTCACTTCTTTGTTTCCTCCTGCTGCAAACATCATGTTAATCCACTTTGAATGAGTGGGGGATTTACCAGGATTGATGCTGTAAAGTGCTAATTTGGAAATTCATGGAATCACAGGATGGTTTGGGTTGGAAGGGACCTTAAATCCCATCTTGTCCACCCTCTGCCATGGGCAGGGACACCTCCCACTGTGCCAGGGTGCTCCAAGCCCTGTCCAGCCTGGCATTTGACACATCCAGGAGCAAC
The DNA here is from genome assembly GCA_013400775.1 of Chaetops frenatus. NCBI lineage: Eukaryota > Metazoa > Chordata > Aves > Passeriformes > Picathartidae > Chaetops > Chaetops frenatus. The sequence goes on along the minus strand of VZTR01023699.1, from coordinate 310,857 downwards.
CACAGCTTCTCTGGGCACCCTGTGCCAGGGCCTCACCACCCTCACAGGACAGAACTTCTTCCTCATACCTGGATGTTCTTTAGGGCCCCTTCCAACTCAAACTATTCCATGAGTCTAATTTCCTTTCTTTGTCGTGACCTTTTCAAACAATCCTGTTCTCTATCTTAAAATGTAATGCCTGGAGGTTGTTTCAGGCTTATACCCTTGGCTTCAGGATGAGGACATTTCTCCTTGTGTGGGTTATATGGTGGGGAATGACTGACTGTGACCCCAGTGAAGGTTTCTTGGGCTTGGATTAAACCCTGAGTGAGTCATGCAGTTAAACAGGTGTTTCTGCTGCTTCACAGTACAAAACACTTCAACCCTTAAGCCCTTTCAGAATCAGCTTATGTTTTTGCCAGTGCCTCGTGTCAGGTTCAGCCTGGAGGAATTTAGAGAAGGCTGATTGAGCCCTGATGGCACCAGAGACCCCTCCTGTGGTGGAGACTGCAGCCGCAGGAGTGGCTGCGCTGCCTTGGCCCTCACCTTGCCTCTCCAGCTGGAAAACAATTCTCAGATATCCATCTGATGGAAAAAAAAAATCCAGATCTTTTCTATTGTAATTACAAATAAAAGACAAATTTGTTTTCCAGAATCTCTTTGTTGTCGTTGTGAAAATGACCCTTGCTCGTAATATGTAGAATATATAGAATATGGTTGTCTGCTGAAGGATAATTTTTAAAGTTATCAGTAAAGTAGCAGTGGAAAAGTTCTCACAGTGCTCAGAAACCTGGAAATGAGAGTCAAGGACTACATTTTTTTTTTTTTTTTTTTTTTTANTTTTTTTTTTTTTTAAATTGGAAAGTTTTTGCAAATCTGCTGGATCTGTGTGGCCACCTTTCCTTTTCTCTGCCAGCTCCTTCTTTTCTCTGCCTTGCACAGGGACCTGCTCCTTCTCTTCCCTAACAGCAGTGTCTGATTTATTCTACAGGTTTTAAATTAGAAGGAAACTCAGCAGTAGGGAAGAAGTGATGGATTTGAGAGCAATTCTGTGGCTCTTCTTGCCTGACTCGTTAGACGGGCTGCTTTTTTTCTTTTGTTTTGTTTTTCTGGGGTTTCTTTCGGCTCTTTTTTGCCATAGAAAAAGGGCAGGTGGTGCAGAGCAGCAGAGGTGCTGCCTGTGGGGCATGGGGAGCTCTGGCTGCCCTGGGGACCCAGGCCAGGTCACCACGGGGCACCCTGCACTGCCCAGCCCCGGGGCTGCTGCTGCTGCTTAGGCAGTGTTTGCTCCACGGATCACAGAGGGAACAGAGAACCCCCTGAGCAGCCCCACACAGCACTGTGGCAGGTTCTGTCACCCACCAAGAGCCACATCACCATTCCAACCCTGTGTTTCCTCTGATGAAGTCTCCGTGTGAAGCTGAGTTGTTTGCAGCCGTGGGAATCCTCATTCCCATCTTGAGCTGTCTGGGACTGTGTGTGAGGGCAGGCTGTGGAAGTGGTGGTGGCTGATCCTTTTGCTTCCTGGCCACAAGTCAGCTGTGTTCCCATGTAATTCACTCTGTGTACATGGGAGTGCAGCTCATATCGACGTGCCTAAGTGACTTGAGAAAAGGAAGATGTCTGAGGTTAAAATACGAACTAATTAGTCTTGGTGATTGGTGAGCCTTTGGCTCTCTGAGTAACAGCACTTCTAAAGATCCCCAAAGCTCCATTTCTAGGGCGGGGCAGGCAGTGCTTTGGCCAAGGGTGGAAAACCAGGCAGGCATGATGGTTAGGCCTGGCTTGGAACTCCCCTGCTGCTCTGTTTCTTCATCCTAAGAGGTCAGAGCCTGTATCCGAGCTGGCTGTTGGAGGTCTCCTTGTGCTGGGGAGGTCCAGGCAGCCCTAGAGCTTCTGCTGAGCCATGGGAGGGGCAGGGAGGCTCTGCATGTGTTTGGCAGGGTCACAGCACAGCCCAGAGCTTGTGGGAAATGCCCTGAAATTCTCTAGGAAAAGCAGGGTACTAGAGCATGACATTTTCACATTTCTAATCTAAAGAATTCCCATGCAAATGCAACCTATGGAAGAAGCTGAAGGACAGCTGGAAACACTTCCTTTACCAGAATGAAGCAGAACAGCAAACACGTAGGACAATGGATGTGTTTGGGTTTTTTTTTTTTGGAAGGTGATACAGTTTTAACTTAGACTGAGGTAAACAGGATAGGCTGCAGAGCCCAGTGTGGTGAGCAGGGACCTCAGCTGGTGCTCTGTGCCAGGGCATCCCAGGAGCAGCTGTGGGTGGTGGGAGCCGTCCTGGCTGTGAGAAAACTTGTACCTGGAAATGACATTCTGTGGGTATTAATCCCTTGGGTAAGGAGCCTCACAACACCCAAACATGAAGAAATAGCTGAGGGTTGATCCATCATGCCACGGGTGTGTTCATGGTGCCTGAAATATTAGTCCTGTCATGAGCATGGTGTAGCACAGGCATCTCTTTGTCTTCTTGATACTGGATTTAGGCCGAGTGCCCTAGTTCATACACGCTGCTGCTCTCTTACATAAAAGATTTTATAATTGCTCTTGACACAAGCATAAAACAAATCCAAAATTCCGAATACCCTGGCAATGCAGAGCCTTTCTTTTTGTCCGTCACTAACAATAATGTCTCGTTTTGGCTTACAGGACAGAAAACTCACAAAAGTAGAGAGGCAGAGATTTAAAGAGGAAGCAGAAATGTTGAAAGGTCTACAGCATCCAAACATTGTGAGGTTTTATGACTTCTGGGAATCCTGTGCAAAAGGCAAGAGATGCATCGTGCTGGTTACCGAGCTGATGACCTCTGGAACGCTGAAGACGTAAGTACTGTGCTCCCAGCAAGGGGCTAAGAATAGCAGCAGAAATTTATAGCAAAAATCCTACTTTCTTATGCTGAAAAAAGCCATCTCCAGATAAAAGCAAAAAAATGGAGCTGTTCTCTGGTGTCTGTCATTTGTCCCCGCACTTGAACCGCAGTGATTTGTCAGGCAGGATTTTGGCCTCCATCTCTCTCTGCCTGCTTCCCTGTTTTGGTTATGCAACTCGGAGCTGTTCTCTGGCGTGTTTCATCTTCCGCCTGTGACGTTTGCATTTGTCAGGGTGTGTTTTCTGCTTGCTTTTGTGCTTGTATTTGCATGTTCTGTTAGGGAATTCAAATGGAATAGCGCTTGAATGGTAGAATCTCTTAGAAGCTGAAGGTGCTCTAGGTTATCTCCTAGACAATGTTAATTAATAGCTTCTGGTACTGACAGCCTTGTTAAGGTTGATATAAAGCTGTTGGCATGAATTCTGGAACAGATTTTCGGCCCCAATGGGAGCAGTACTTAGCCAGTGTGCTACTCTGCCAGTGCATTAGCAGGCCTTACATCTTCCCCAAATGTCCCCTCCCAGCCAGCGCTCCAGGTAGATGGAAAGAAATGCAGGTGCATGGTACGAAGGTCCAAGTCTTGTGGTTAAAATTAAACTTCACTATTCTTCTGATTCGAATATGTGAACATATGCTAAAGCTGTTGTCTGCATGAAATGAATGGCTGAACTATTAGACTTCAAAATATTTGGTTGTATTTGCACCAAAAGTGCTTATCATCCTCCCCAAAACTGAATGCTCTAATTCCTGCTTTGAAAAGATCTATTTCATTCAATTTGGGGATATTTCTGTGCTGCTCTTGTGGCATCTAATAAGGGGCTTTTATCCATAATGCAGTTTCAGCTGTTAAAACCCCTCAAATCTCTAACAAAATGTTTTCACTTCCCTTATACCCACTTGTGTGTTATGTTGTGCTCTAGGTATCTGAAGAGATTTAAAGTGATGAAACCTAAAGTCCTGCGGAGTTGGTGTCGACAAATCCTGAAGGGTCTTCTTTTCTTGCACACAAGAACTCCACCAATAATTCACAGAGACTTGAAATGTGATAATATTTTTATTACTGGACCAACTGGATCTGTGAAAATAGGAGACTTGGGTCTGGCAACACTCAAGAGAGCTTCATTTGCCAAAAGTGTCATAGGTAATGCTCCTGTTCTCCTTGGCTTCCCTCGGTCAGTGTTGTGGCTGTCTGTTTAACATCTTCCTTTCCCATTTTGCAGTAGTGGTTTTTAAGTTGCGGATTGGTAGTGGAGGTTAGAGTGGGTTTGGGACTGTTGCCTTTATACCACTATAAAAATGGGAATCAGTAGGTAATGTTATCATAACTTCCTCTTCTCCTTCCTCCTGTATCATCCTTAATGCATAGGGAGCTCAGTAGCAGTGAAGTCAAAACAATAGAAATTTCAGAGATGTGCTTGGTTGCTGTGGGTCTGCTTAACCTCATTGATTTTAGTGAACTCATGTTTGTTTATATTTGTTAAGATTCTCTAGTTTTTAACTTCTAGTAATTGGTGGTGTTTTTCTCTGTTGAGGGACTATTTCTTCAAATAATTTTTTTGCAGGGTAACAATTGTTCATGGGACATAATGGAATAATATCAATAATAACAGTACTGGGAACAACATAAGTAATACCAATATTGGGAATCATTCCAGAAGTACCAATACTGGGAATAATATCAGTAATACTAATACTGGGAATAGTATCAGTAGTACCAATAAAAGAAGTAACATCAGTAATACCAATATTGGTGAGAATATTGGTAATGCTCATACAGGTTTTATGTAAAATCAGTTGTGAACAGAACACCATCAAAACACACTCATGTCTGAAAGGAATTTGATACTGGAAGGGCTGCAGGATGCTGGCAAAGGGTCTGCATTCATCTTGGCAATAAAACTGAGCTTATAATTTTCTTGAGTAGTACTGCTCTGAGGAGAGAATTAATTAAGGAGGCTTGGAACCACTGGTGATGAGTAATGCTGCCCCCTCTGCAGGGGCAGCAGCTCTGAAGGCATTTCAGTAGCTGCAATTTCACCTTGGCTGGAAGGGGTGAAGTCAGTGTGACTGAGCTCCAGTCCTGGCTGGCTGGGGCTGGGATTGGGTTTGGGGCTGGGGCTGGCCTGACCTTGCAGTGTCTCTGAGGGAGCTGAGCCAGGGCGAACTGAGCCCTGCCAGGAGCAGCTGAGTGGGTGCTGAATAGCTGTATGTTTAGCTAGGCTAGGCTGTTACCTTGCAGGATGCTTGTAGGTATTTCTTTCCACCCCAAGGAATGGGGGAAAACGTCATTTTTGTCCTGTTTTGGAATGGTGCCAGGTATTCCATTTGCTTCTTGGAGTATTGCTACCACTCTTTCGGATTTGTTTCAAATGCTCTGTAATTCATGAGATTCACTCCTGCTGCTGAGTCGTGTTCCTCCTAAAGCAAGGCAGCAGCTCCAAAATCATTCCCTGTGGCAGCTGTTAACCCTTTCTGAGCAGCAGCCTCTGCCTTGGTGACAGCTGAGAGAGAGGGACTGTGCTGGCCCTCCATGACACAGATCCAGCTGATTTCCTAAGGCTGGAGGACTGGAGGTGGAAGGAATGTAAACAAAGGAAGAGATCAATCCTGAGTTTTGCAAAATTAATTTTACAGAAATGCTTATTTACGAGTTAGGTTGAGCCTAGTTCAGAAACGCGTGCAAAAGCAGACCCTAATGTTGAGGGTTGTCCTTTATGCTGCCATTAAAAGAGTTTAGGATAACTCAGAGAATCCTTGAATGGTTTGGATTGGAAGGGACCTTAAAGATCATCTTGTCTGCCATGGGCAGGGACACCTCCCACTAGACCACTTTGCTCCAAGCTCCATCCAACCTGGCCTGGGACACCTCCAGGGATGGAGTTTCCTCAATTTCTGTAGGGACTTGGGTGATGGCTTGTAACTGGAGAAGGGGAGATTTAGACTGAACATTAGAAAGAAACCCATTACTGTGAGGGTGGGCAGGCCCTGGCACAGGGTGCCCAGATTTGCTGTGGCTGCCCCTGGATCCCTGGCAGTGTCCAAGGCCAGGCTGGACATTGGGGCTTGCAGCAGCCTGGGACAGTGGGAGGTGTCCCTGCCCGTGGCAGGGGGTGGATAAGATGATCTTTAAGGTCCCTTCTAACCCAAACCATCCTGGGATTCTATATGCCAGAACTATTTTTTCTGATTCTTACTTTAATTACAGTTGGGCTTTTGCTGCTGATCAGAGATGAACAAAGCACTGATGGGATCTGCCAGGGCTGGGGGCATTTTGGCTGCTGAGGCTGGACAGACAGACTTTATCTGGGTCTTTCTCATGGTCCAAGACCTGCCACTCTCTTTTTGGCATCCCAACAGCTTGCTGCTCTTGTCCCTCGACACACCACTGCATTGGCCTCTCTTCCTTCATCTTTTCTACATGTAAAAAGGAAATAAACCAGTCATTACTCCTAAGCGTGAATTACAGTATGAGATACAGTTCCTGGAATGAATTACCCAAGTGTTAATTAATAGATTTCTGTTGTGTTTTATAAGCCCCCTCTTTTCAGAGCAGTTTGCTGAGGCAGTGTTGCAGGTGTTGGAAGTTGCTGCTTGTCCCCAAGCTGCAGCTGCCAGTGCCTTACTCCAGATTTACCCAGTTGCATCAGATTCCTGACTCCCTAATCCCTATTGAGTAGGACCTTGTTCTGTGAGTAGCCTCATTGATTTGTCCCACTAAACCAGTGGCAGAATTAGGTTGATGTTTTGTGCATGACTCTGTAGGTGATTTGTGATACTACTGGCTTTCAAAGCGCTGTCTGCCTGCTGTTGGTTACTCTGTATCTCTGGAGGAAACAAACAAAAAAAAAGTGAATCTGCACTGATAAAAGCAAGTGTGAAGGTTCTCGTTTCTTCTCTCCATTTCACCTCCCCAGCCTTGTACACATCCTTCTCTCCAGGCAGCCAAAAACTATTCCATCACTTCCAGTATGGGCAGGAAATGAACCATAGCTCATTTTCATGTTCCTTTTTTAAAATTTTTCATTCTTTTTCTTCCCCCTCCACCCCACCCTGCTTCCCCTCTTGGGATTATTGCCAGCAAGCCGTGGGCATGGAAGTGCCTGCATTGACCTTGGATTTCCTACCCAGGGAATGCTTGAGCTCTTTCGAAATGACCTTGCATGCACGGTTGTACTGGGCACTCTCCTTACAGGTGAAAAAGCTTGTGGTTAAAGCCATTTAGACTCCCTAAAGAAATCAACATTACCTTTGTGTGTCTGTGTAGGCACACCAGAATTCATGGCCCCGGAAATGTATGAGGAACACTACGATGAATCTGTGGATGTCTACGCGTTTGGAATGTGCATGCTGGAAATGGCTACCTCAGAATACCCTTACTCAGAATGCCAGAATGCTGCTCAAATCTACCGAAAAGTAACCTGTGTGAGTACACCTCCTTCACTGGGGTTGGGTCCTGTCACTGGAAGGTTGCAAAGCACGTTTTGATGAGGTGTCAGTACTTCTGAGTGTATGCTGTTGTTGGAATCCCAGGCCCAAAAAACCTTCGAGGCCCTGGGGCCAGCTTGCTCTGATTTTGAAATGTGCACTGGATTTGACTTAAGGCCGTGGGAAAAATTTCCTAATTTAGTGACTCATAACAAACATCTTAGTCTGTAGTTTAGGAAAAAGTGTGTTAGGTTAGACACTAGAAGGGTTTGCAGTGTGAAATTTAGATGTAGAAGTAGTTATAGAATAAGGTAAAAAGTTTAGGGTGTGGTAGGATAGGATGAAAGTAATAGGGATCTGTGGCACAGCTCTGAATTGGATGAAAAATGCCACAGTGTGACAGAAATGCGGTAAAATTGATTAACTATTGGTGTGAAATTGAAAATATATATATGTGGTAATTATCTATTGGCTGTGTAGCCTTTAAAAGACCTTGTAGCTGACAATCTCGCTCTCTTTCTTCTGGAATGGCTGAGTTCTACCAGCCTCTGTGAGGGAGCTCTCAAACTCCTGATAACTTGTAGCAATAAATCTATCTTGAACACACCAGAGCACAGGCATCTCACTCCCTGCCATCTCGAGATGCTGTATTTTACAAGTTGAGGTATCTGAGCTCTGGTTTACACAAACCTGTTCCAGGCTTATATGTAAGCTTACAATTCTGCACTTGGGGTGAGTTTGACTGGATGCAGCTGCATCAAATATTTTGAGTAATCCTTGTCACTGGTTTTATCTCCATCAGCCACAAATACAGCCCAATGGGCTGATGCTTGGTAGTTTAACTCTTCTTAGAGTGTTGCTTTCAACCCAGAGCCATTCAGAAATAATTTTAAAGCCTACAAAAGGCCTCAGAAAACTGCTCAGCAGTGCAGTTGTCTTCATCCTGTGGCTGGAGCAGCTCCCTTGGTGTTGCAGGGGGGTGAGTGTGTTCAGCCATGGATCTGCTGGCTGCTGACCATTTTCTGCACCCTGGGCTGGCTGAAAACCATGCTGCAGCTTCTCAGAGACATGGAACGGCTTTGGTGGCTCCGGGCGTTCCTTGCCTTTATCCTTGTTTTATTCCAAGCTAGGTTGGACAGGGCTTGGAGCAACCTGGTCTATTGGAAGGTGTCCCTGGCTGTTACAGGGAGGTTGGAATGAGATGATCTTTAAGGTGCCTTCCAACCCAAACCATTCTGTGATCCTAGAGCCACATTGCTATTCTGTGTTGTTATTCCATGGCTCTTTATGACAGTTTATACCTTTGGCACAGGGGATGTTGGCCCTGTTTTGCTATGTAGTCCTTTGGGTATGGCCTAAATGCTACCAGTGTGGGCAGCTTAGGGGACACCTCCTTGGGACTCTCAGGCTTCACAGAGTGGCTACAAGAGGCTCTTCTAATTTTAGGCTCTGTAGCCTCCTGTCCTGCATGTGAGAGCAGTGAGGTTCCCAGTACCACCGTGGGAGTGGTCACCATGGTGTTAGTGGGAATGTGTGTGTGTGCACCTGGAGCCACAGAGAACATGGAGCTCTTCACTGCTCTGTGTACACTTCGTAGCCATCTGGAATATCGGTACCTAAGACTTTGCAAGGCTCCTAAGCCTCATTTTATCAAAGCAATATCCAAGGTGGCAAAGAATAATGATTAATCAGAGGATTCCTAATTAGATGTTATATTTCAATTTTTAGACTTGGGTAGCCATTTTTTTAAACAGTGATGGAAACCTGAGCCGACTTGTTTTCTATGGCAGTAACCTTTACAGAGCTCAGGATTAGATGGGAAATTATTATAATTCTGTAAAACTGGCTTTGTACTGGCAGCTTCAGAGAGTGGGAGATACTATCACAGAGAACAAGCAATGGTGGAGAAGCTGTTGAAAGGTCGTTGTAAGGGGTATTTTTGAAGCAGAACTGTCTGGTGGGGAAAGCTGAAGACAAAACCATCAGGTAGCGGGACAGAGGGTGTGCAGTTTTCATCTGAGTTTGGAGCAGTAGCCGTGGGAGCAAAGGCACCAGGATTCCTCAGATGGCAGAATTGGCATGGCTTTTTTTTCCAAGGAAAGGGTTAACCAGCTCCCTGTGGAGTGGAGAAAGCCCTGTCAAATGCCATGAGCTGTACAACTGTCAGGCAGGAAGGAGGAGCAGGGGGTGGACCTCTGGGGTGAGGGTGCAGGAGGAGCCTCGTCGTCCTGGGGGAGATCCTCTGTCCCAGGAGGAACCTTCTGGTGGGCTCAAGAGCTCCTGCAGAGGGGCTGGAGCTGCAGGGGAGCAGGCGACAGGAGGGACCCTGCTGCAGCCAGCGTGAGTGGCCTGCGGGCGCTGAGGGACGCAGCGGCTGCGGAGGAGTTGGGGTGTGGGGTCTGCCCCGAGCCGGGCCGCTGACGACAGGCAGACAAAGGAAACCCTAAAACCGCTCGGATGAAGAGTTTTAGGGTTGGTGATGCGGCAGCTTGTGCGAGCCTTGGGGCTTACAGGCTGAAGTATAGTCAAAAATGGAGCGTGGGCTAAACCCAGGAGGCTGAATTAGGCTTTTCTTCCAGTATTAGATTAGGTTTGGGGCTCTCACTGGAGCAGAAGGTGGCTCTGACCTTCTTGGATGGAGAGGATGCGGAGCCCCTGAACACTTCAGCTTCTCAGTGAGACGTTTACTTACTTTTTTATGAAACTGGGGCTTTTTTGCACCAGAAATAAAAATATTATTTCTAGTGTTTTAAATTGAGTGTTGCTTGTTGTAAGAATCTGTTTACTGTGTCTAGCTGCCTGAGCCTTTATTTAAAAAGTATAAAATAAAATAACTTCCTTTTCATGCCTTGGGCTCGGCATTTGCAGTGGCAACCTCTGGAGGTGTTGATAGCATCCATAGGGGTTGGAATTGCTGGCTAGAGTTTCCATCAAGGGTCAACAACCAACAAACTCTTTAGACTACCTACCCTCTGTTGGGTCCCACAGTTTCTGCTCTGTGTCCTAACACTCTCCCAAGCCCTTGCCTGCAACTAGGACATAAGATACACCTTGAGTCCTGGCTGTCCAAGTCACACATGTCCTTATTGGTGTAGAAAATATAAACATTACCTTTCTGAGACATTATTATTTCAGCATATGTCACATTCTTCATGTCTGTAGTGTAAGATTATTATACTTAATTTATTTCAGTGATCTTTTATTCTGCCTGACTGTATTCTAACGGCTTAATTGCTGCTTTAATTTTTGCATTCCTGTTTTTCCACGTGGGCCTGTATGTGTGCAGTTGTCCAGGACAAGGTGTGGTGGTCATGTTTGGGAATGTGCAGAGGGGCTCGTTTCTCTGCCAGACCAGACATGCTTGTTCCCACTTGTCACCTCTCTCTGCCCTTTCAGCCCAAATGATGGAGTGTAAACATTAAAAAAATGGGTCTGTACCGTAAATAGAAAACACATCTTTCCCAAGCAGCAGGGCCAAGCCACATTTACCACAGTTCACTTTGAAGTGATTTCCTGGTCAGCATATTTGCAGTGCCCTTCGTTCTGATGCCATAATCTCATTTTTCATGCATAACTTGATGGTTTTTCTTACTCAGATTTTTTTTGTGTTTAATCATTCTGCCAAGTGATTTTGATGTAGACAATAGTGATGAAACATCGGAATCCGTGACCTTCCCAGACAGCTCCAGCCCAGTGTTTTCTCAGAGATGTGCTGCAGAATGCACAGTAGAGCACCTGCATCTCCAGGAGCTCATGGCCATCTCCCTGGGTTTAGTGGCACAAACCTGTGCTTCAGAACAAGCCACCCTGTTACAGTGTTCTGGTTTGCATTTGAAGCTTTCATATTGTTTGTTCCCATCAATGTATTGAAGGTTTTCTCAGCATTTGCAGGCTGTGTGCCATAGTGCACACAGACAGAATAAATGGCTGTGGCACAATGACAGCAGGCAAATAATGCTGTCAATGTCATTGCATGGACTTCTTGTGGCTTTTGGAGATCTTCTTAGATCTGCAGGTAATCCTCTTAGCTTCGCATTAAGATGGAGCACAATTCTGGAGTGAAACAGAGATGAGTTTATAATTGCACACAGTGATGTCATGGAACAAAATCCTGGTAAAACTGAGAGCTTTACCTTCATTTCAGTGACTTCAGAGAGTGTGTGCCAGGGTTGCAGTTTCAGTCGGAAACATGGCTTCAGCTTTTTTGGTAGAAGGTTTTTTCCTTTTTTAGGAATGACATGAGCCTAGAGTTACCTTCAGATGGAAGGTGGAGTGGTAGCCCAGAGCAGGCTGTCTCTGGGGTGAAAGGGCACTTCTGGGGGCCAGGAAAGCCTCTGGAAAACTGACTGACGTGGGTCAGACATGCCAGTGACTTGTGTGGCATTCGCTGTGTCCCTTCAGAGCATCACGTGCTGCTCTTCCAAAGTGTGCTCTGCTGATGGAAAATGGCAAGTGGCTGTTTTTAGACCCTGCAGAACAAGCAGCACGTTTCTTCCCTCAGCATGAAGGATACAACTCTAATGTCTGTGTGTGTCTGGCTGTAGACTCAGCTGTCTTATACTGGAGGGTAATGGATCACAAATCTAATTGCTTCAGAAAGAAGGGGATGGGAATAAGTGGTGGTGAGGGAGTCAGAATAAATCCTCCTGTTTGAGACAGAGAAATTCTCAAAAAGGAAATTATTTGCTCTCTCATTCTCTTCTTGGTTTATATATATGTATATATATTTTAACGTTTAAGGAACTTGTATTATCCTTATGCCACCCAGCAAGCCCTGCCTTTCACATGTGGCGACACGGTTTGTTTTTAATTTATAAGAGCTTCTACAGCTTTCAAACCTTCACAGATAATTCCTTAGCTAATACACTTTGAATTTTGGTGCCATGTTTCCTTGGGAATGCTCGGGGAAGACAGATGGCTTTTGTTGAAGGGAATGAGATGAGTCCTTTAATGGCAAATAGAAGCCCCCTTCTCTGTCAGGGACACTGTGCTGCAGGGAGGGTTTGCAGCATCCCTGTGAGATGGCCTTGGAGAGTTTAATGAAGAGTAAGGAACAAAAGCATCCTATAGCACAGGGACAGGGAGAAAATACTTTGGCAAAGCATCTCTGTTCAGTACTTCACTCCCCGTGTTTTGTCCTTGTTTGTTTTAGACATCTATTCATAGCTTAGCTGTTCAGCAGATTAGCACAATGGATGTTTGGAGAGGAGTCAGTGTTCCATCAAAAGATGGTGAAAATAAAGTGTTGGTGGAAGATTTGCTTTTTTTTATTTGTGGAAGCAATTTGTAAGGTCAGTATTGGGAGCCAGTCATCGGGGATCTGCTAAATGGACTGTTTCCAGGCAAAGCTAATTTCTAAATGCCCAACATGTCCCTCCCTGCTCCATCCCAGTCATCTCAGAGTTAAGGGTGAACCATGTACCTGAAGATTATTTGTGAATTCTGTAAAAAAAAATTAAATTGGAAGAAACTGTGATATGCCTCATGCTATTTGTCTTTCATATGCTCATTTTGTGTTAAGATACCCATGGAGTGCTTGCAAAAATTGTGAAAAGCAGTTAGCAGGTTCCCCTGAGTGCATAGAGATGTGAGCAATATATTTCTATAGGTAGCTGGAAGCTCTGCAGAGAGTATGGCCTAAGTTGTCTCTACTGGGGTTTTTGGTTTTTGGGTGTTGTGTGTGTGTGTGTGCATTTTTTCCTCCTCTTAAATGGGTACTGATACATGTTTGTGGGATATTTTTCAGTAAACATGAATCTATAGCAGCTGATGGTCTTTCATAGAATCATGGAATGGTTTGGGTTGGAAGGGGCCTTAAAGCTCATCCCATCCCACCCCCTGCCATAGGTGGGGACACCTTCCTCAGTGTCCAACCTGGCCTTGGGCACTGCCAGGGATCCAGGGGCAGCCACAGCTTCTCTGGGCACCCTGTGCCAGGGCCTCCCCACCCTCACAGGGAACAATTTCTTCCTTAACTAATCTAAACCTGCCTCTCTTCAGGTTAAAGCCTTTATTAGGTCTAATTACCCTGTCTTCCTGGGTGGTGTTGCACTAATATGGAAATGAGTTTTCTCATAGCAAACAACAGTGTATTGAAATGCACAGGTTTATTCCTTCCTTCTGTTTTGGATTCCCAAAGTTTTCATCCAGCTCCTCCTCGCTGGAGAACACACCAGGCTCCTGTACCTTAAAGGTGAATTAGGGTACAGAGGACTCCTGCTGAAAATACATTTTGGTGGTGCTTTGTTTCCTTCCATTTGTAATTCAGGTCTCAAAGCTCTCCTAAGAGCTCGCTGTGGCACCCTGGTGCCAGCCTGGGCCCTCCAGTGCCTTTTGACACATTTTTCTAATACACAAAATTTGAACCCTCATCTCATCAGTAAGATTTAGGTTTGCCTAAGCAAATAATTCTTTTTAGTGGGTCACAGCCAGCCAGCCACGTGTACGGATTATTTTGGTTTGTTCTCACAAAAATGGGTTTCTTTGGATCTCTGCAGCTTTCTGCTGAAGCAAAACTGGGGAGCTGAGTCCTTGTGTGACTATTCTGTATTTTTACTACTATTTTTTCAAAATATATGGCTTACATATTTCACTCTAGAATTTTAAGATAAATAGGGGGTTGTTTACCTAAAATTATTGATTAATAAAGTTTGAAGTAAAATCTGAGGCTTGAATAGCAACAGAATGTTCATAAAAGGATAAAAGTATAACCTGAGGCTGGAATATTCAGAAATTCTCAGAGAGGCTCCAGCCCTCACTGAAATTCATCTATAAAACTTATTGAAGACTTAATTCAGTGTATTACTTGCAGACAGTCTTTGAAAATTCTAGTTGTCTTCTTTTAATCCACTGGGTGAGCCAAAGTCCACTCTGCAGGGCTCCTTATCTGTGACTGCCCGAGCCATTATTTATTGTTATTTCAGGGTGAAACTTTAAAAGCATTTGAATGGAGCTAAATGTCCAATTCATGTTCAGTTATGTGCTTCATCACATTCTGGTTATTTTAGATAAAGGAAATTGTGTTTCCTTTTTGTTCTGCTTATTGACTTCATTGGAAGTACTTGGCTCCTTAAGTGATAGGGTCTAACTGCATCATCTCTTCTCAAATTAATTTTGTCATCTTTTCATCCATATACATCTTGGTTTAGTAGATAGAGGTAATAAAGTGTTTTTAAAAGGGAATCAGTTAATTCTGTGATTTAAGCTGGACATCACAAACGAACAGAAGAACTTCTTGTGTTGCCACTTGTCATCTGTAGCTGAATATCCACTTGGATGAGGGGACACTGATTCTGCTTCCCAGGGCTTCCTTCTGCAGTGGGTACTTGGGTTTTCTCCTTGAAAGGCCATGCTCAAAGGTTGCTGTTCCTAATCTGTCCCCAGCAAAAATGCTAACATTTGTCAGAGATTTAACTAGATTTATAGGTTGCACCTGCTTTATCCCATATTCCCAAGGGTTTCTAACAATCTCCTGGGAAATTCAGGAGCAATGCAGAGCTGTTGAGCATATTCTCCTGCTCCCCTGCTTGGTTTTGGGTTGATCTTAAATTTTTTTTATGTAGAGGGGAATGTGTTGGAGAGGGTTTGGGTCATGGAAAAGCAAGAGGTTTGTGGGAAATAGGAATATGGAATATTCCAAGGTATTTTTGACTAATTTTCAGTACTAGCTATCTGAAGATAAACCGTGATTATTTGTCTTCATTCATTTAGTGCTTTTAGAGTTAAGGCAAAAACATAAAAGGAATAGTTTCAGAAAAATGGTTATTTTTGAAATTTAAAATTAACTGTTTCTTGAATATTCACTTCAGAGTCCAGAGGATATAAAGGTAAAATTTGCAAAGGTTGCTAAAGAAAAAGGGATACTTTCCCTGTGTATGGCTGAGCTCATGCAAACTACTGTACTAATTTTGAAGTGCAATGGTATTTAGAAATATAGTACCCCTAAATCCTCAACTCAGCTTTGCATTAAAACCAACAACTTAAAAGTATTAGTTACTTCTTGGGTTGAATTGCCTTTAAAATGCTGAGAAAATCTGCTTAATTAAGAGGTATAATGTCATTCTTTTTCACATTAAATTGTTTTTCTCTATGGTTTTAGGGTATAAAGCCAGCAAGCTTTGAGAAAGTTACTGATCCTGAAATTAAGGAGATAATTGGAGAGTGCATCTGCAAAAACAAGGAAGAAAGGTTTGTTTCAAGGGATCGAGTTTTTGTATTAAATAATGTGTATGCAGGGATTTCAGAACTGTCTGTGGATTCTGCTCTGGTCTGTGGGTCTCCCCTGTGCAGGAGAAAATGCAGCATGGAAGTGAAAATGGAGAGGATTTCCTGCTTTCCTGACATTCAGTGTCAGGATGAGAAGTGCTTTTGTGTCTCTCAGCATCACTGGGAACCTGAGCAAGGGTATTCTTGCAGTTTCTGCTTCAGCAGTCCAAAAACTGTCCCTGGGAAGGTTCTGTGGGGACATCAGGGGTGATAAAGGTTGGTGTGGTGGATTCATCACAAGCTGTTGCAGCAGATTTCATTGGCCTCTGGACATGGACACACATTGGGCCTTGTTTCCAGCTTTGGTTTTAACACCTAATGTTTTACTGCTCTCTGCCAGTCAGCATTTCCTGACTTTCACAAATACAGTTTTCAGGGACTGCAGCTGACTGCCTAGAGAGAATCTCTATTCTGGTATTCTTTAAGCTCAGATACTTAGGAAAGGTTGAACAAAGCTATAATCTGCATTTCTCTTAAGTGCTTGTGGTATATGAATATTGCTAAAGCTTTGAGAAATGGGAAACGTCACTTTTTCAATTTCACTTCCTTTTCAAAATCCCATGTCTTTTCAAGAAGAACACAAATTCATTATGGGTGAACACCAAACATACTGTAAATATTTCCACCTTTAATAGCAGTTTCTTGTTACAAACCTTTCTGAAATTATTGACTTTGCAGTATTTGAATCTTCTTTATATCCTTTGCAGATATGAAATCAAAGATTTATTAAGCCATGCCTTTTTTGCTGAAGATACTGGGGTAAGAGTGGAACTTGCAGAAGAAGACCATGGTAGGAAATCCTCTATTGCCTTAAGACTCTGGGTAGAAGATCCCAAGAAACTGAAAGGAAAACCCAAAGATAATGGAGCCATTGAGTTTACTTTTGATCTGGAGAAGGAAACTCCTGATGATGTTGCACAAGAAATGGTAAAATACACTTCTGACAAAAATGTGTATATATAGAGAGTAGTGCATGAATCTCAAGGGACAACAGGAACGAGTTGGGTAAAGTAACTTCCCTTGAACCACTCCAGGTGTCCAGTTTGGGCACTTTGCATTGATTTTGGAATGACTACTACAAGAAAGGGGTAAACAGGGAAGAACTAACTGAAACATTGTTTGAAAAGAGATGCCTGAAATCACAGTTTAAATAGCTTAGGGACCATAGAGGTCTGGTCTACTTTCATGTTTTACAAGCTCCTCTTACTCTACCCCCAGACTTTTGATAGGAAACTGGATTCACTGAGTTAGGAGTAAGCTTTGGATTTTTTAACAGAGAAGTTTCATGTGCTGAATTTCTGTATCTTTATACTTGTGGGCTTTTGTTAGAGAATCTGTGTTCCAGTTTCACCACATTGTCCTTGAGCTCCTATTTTAATGGTGCCTTTACTGCAGTTGTTTCGGTGTTCTAATGTCACAGAGGCTCAGCCAAGGGTCTGAACGTTCCTGTGCTTGCAGAAATGTTCCTATTAGACTCTAAATCCCAAGAGATCCCATTTAATGATGTCATCACCACTCTTGTTCAGCTCAGGAGGCTCTCATTTTGGTAATGCTGCCTTGCTCTGCTGGAACTCATCACCATCTGCTCCAAGTTCAGTGGGAGGAATTCAGGCTCCTTTGTCTTCTTGTTGTTAGTTTGCAGTAGGTCCAATGTTTTTCCAGCAATGTATCATTACAGAATTCATTTAGTTTAAGAATTGCTCTGGTACCATTACTTACTGTTATATTTTGCATTTAAATATTGATAGAGATATTTGGAATTTTGAAATTCCCTAGGTTGCTTGGTCCATAGTTGTGATGTTTTATTTTGAAGAGGAAATAATTCTCGTGAATAGTATATTTTAAAGTATCATGCCTGAACTACAGTGATGCTGAACCCTTTCCCACATCATTCCCAAGTAAATTAAAAAATTGTATTCTACATCAATGCCTAAGTGACTGCCCATGAAATGCTTTAAAACCTGAGGCTGTTGCAGGGGCAGAAAAGGGGGACATTTATTCCTACATGTCTTTTTCTAATCCTTATGGATTGTGGAACACCAAAGCCATGTGCTTTCATCTATTTGTTGCTTTCTGTGCTGTGAAAGAGAAGAATGCAGGAGACCACCTGAGTGTAGGGAATTATTTATCCTTACTGATGGGGCTTTGGTAGTCAGGCGATCCCATCTGCCCATAGGATGTGGGCAAAGGGAACTGGAAATGTTTCAGCGGGTTTGGAAAGTGAGTTTAGCTCTCCCAACCAGTGGGTACTGCAAAGGGCCACAGATTCATCAAAATGAAGCTGTGTTTTAAGCTGCTTGCACCCATTAATTTTAGCAGTGAAAATCTAAGCTGTGAAACTATCTTCTATTTGGGCAAGAGCAAAGCAGGAAAGCCTCTAGATTTCCCCCATGGATGTAAATGCTTTCAAATCTGTCGAGTGGGCATGTTAAGAATGCAGGGAGGGCAGACAAAGCTCTGGTAGGTCATTATTAAATGAAAATTCATACCCTGCACTGCAGGAGATTATGCAAACAAATAGCACAAGGATGAATTTCCATTTTATCTGTTGAGCAGTTGAGTTCTGAGAAGACTTTTCCATCAAATGGGCACAGTCTGCTTTTTCACTGTAAAAGTCAATCAATACTGACTGACTTCACTATTTAAGAGAAGTTAATTTGAGACATAATTCTGTTAACATCTTGTCCTTCATGACTTGCTGTGCTATCAAGCAGAGCAATTTGGAAAATTCTGTGTGCTGGAAAGGTTAAGGCAATAAATTCAGATTTAGGGGCACTCCAGGTGCATTGTTCAGAGATTTGTTTCACTCCAGGTGCATTGTTCAGAGATTCTTTTTCCTGTTTTGTCTATTCTTTCAGTGTTAAAAAGAAGGGAAGAAAAAAAAAAAAAAGAGAGGAACCTATCTGTCATTAAACTTGCTCTCCTCAGTGGATGTTCAGTGGTGGACAATTAGAGCCAGTACCTATTCAGGTCTTAGAAATGGCCTTCTGGGTTTTTTTTTAAATGCATTAGGAATAGGAGTTTTACTGAGAAAAATCCCCACCCCACCAAGCTCTTGAGTCGCTGTTCTCGTGAGAAGTAAACTCATATGAATTAGTGTTGTTTGGGAAAAGGTTCGAGTACGGTGTGTTGTGCCCGGGACCTCTCTGAGTGTGTGCTCCTGTGCAGATTGACTCGGGCTTTTTCCACGAGAACGATCTCAAGATCGTGGCCAAGTCCATCCGGGACCGAGTGGCGCTGATCCTCTGGAGGAGGGAGCGCATCTGGCCCAGGATGCAGCCGGGGGAGCGCCGCGACTCCGAGGGCCCGGACAAGCTGAAGGCACCGCCGGCACAGCAGGTCCAGGTCACCTACCTGTCCCACACGGGCCACCACATCCTGTCAGAGCCCGAGGAGCCGGAGGCAGACCAGCACCCCTTCCAGCAGAACCTGCCCACCAGCGTCACCTCCGTCGCCTGTAAGTCCCGCGGGGCGGGGGAAATGTCCCAGGGGGACACCCACAGTGACCTGAGCTCAGCTGGACTCGTGTGGGTGCTTTTGCCACAGTAACTCAAAACCCACAGACGTCCAGGATGGATACGTGGCAATTTTGAAAGCAATGGAATTTCAAGAAAAGGATGTTATATAGATATCTCTGTATAACACTCTGTGTGTTTTGCTGCGAAACCATTATCATGGAGTTTCTGTTTTACTGTTCTGGGCTTGTATGAAAGCACATTTAAGTAAAAGGTGCATTACCTTTAGCAAGACACAGCTGCTGCTTCAGTTCAGGTATTCTAGAAAGGGCTACACTGAGGTCTGCTTTGAATACTGAAATATCCATGTGTGCTTGTACAGGAAAAATCCTGTTAGATGATATGAGAAATAGCCACATTTGCATACCACTCACAATATTGCCATATTCACAAAGCTTTTTATCTGAAGCTAAAGTGAGCTCATTTCATTTTTTTGGATCCTATAGTTATTTCATGCTAATTCCTTTGAGGAACACTGCAATTATGATTCTTTTTGTTTCTAGTGCTGCAGTGAAGTGACTTGTGCTTCCCATGGCTCTGCTGGACATGAGTTGGCAAAATTTTATACTAAATATAACCCCCACAATTTATTTCCTACTCCTTCTCAACTTTTAATCAGTAATTGGTATTATTTGAACATTTTCTTAGCATAGGACCTCTATAAGTTAGGGTGGCACCCGTTCATATAATTTGAGGTCAAACATAAAAGTGGAAATTAATAACTTAATGTGTGCAGGGTACTTTCTATAAAAACCTGAGACTGACTCACAGCTTTTACTTTAGCACTCTACCATTAGAGTCTATTTTTTTTTTCCTTGAGGTCCTGAATAATTGTTTGTAATAAAATGGAATTTTAATGCAGCAGAAATCCCATCATGAGAGTAGAGGGCTGTGTTG
Source organism: Chaetops frenatus (assembly GCA_013400775.1). NCBI lineage: Eukaryota > Metazoa > Chordata > Aves > Passeriformes > Picathartidae > Chaetops > Chaetops frenatus. Next base: position 290,892 of record VZTR01023699.1, on the reverse strand, counting down.
GCTCTTCAGAAATGAACTGAATAAACAGGAGTTTAATTTTGGAAAAAAAAAAACAGTTGGGAGAATAGTTTGGGAGTGCTGAAGAGAAATGTCATCTCTGGTGCTATTAAAAAATAATTTGTTATTTAAAAGCCATATAAGCAAAACTTTATTTAGAATATGGAAAAAGGAGAAAGTGGAAAGTGTTGGGCAAAGAAATCGTGTTTAAGCTTAGCTGTAACTTTAAATGTTTTTTTAAACTGTGTTGCAGTTTTCTTTCATTTTTGAATTTTTATTCCCTATTAGAAGCTATTTGTCCTTGGGATATGTCCAACTGCAGTCTGGTTGTCTCACTTCCTTTCTCAAGTGAAGAAAGCAGTAACTTAGGCTCAAGCAGAGCTGGGCACATGTATTTTACTCACTTTAAAAGCTGAAAAGATGTTTTTAAATCAGTAACACCAATATTTCCAGCTGACAGAGTACCCAGTGCTTGCCCAGTGCCCTTAGCTGTGGTTCCACAGGTTAACTGGGCAAGTGCTCCACGAGAAACTCCCACAGAGCTCTGAGTGTGCCAAACCCACTGGAACCTGCACATGGGTTTGTATCTGACCTTAAGTGCACTACACTGAAGCATGGCAGGACTTCTGGACTGAAATCACGCAGCATAAAGGATTTTGTAACTTTCAGTGCTGTAATAAAAGCAGCGTTAAAGTCAGTGCATCCCTGGAAGATGGAACTCTAAAATACCCTGTGATCTGCTCTGAACGTGACAATTGGGGTTTCCTTTCCTTTCATCCTACAAAATCTATAAACATCTGCAGTTCTTAATGTCAACCTTATGCCCTTTAAAGGAAATATTAATGTGCCTAAATCATCAGTGTGCACAGAAATCCATGGGGACGGGGTTTGGCTTAAGAGAAGCAGTGTGTGCCTTTTGTAGAGAATAACACTGGTGTTGTATAATTTATTTATATAACGAAAGGGCTGGAGTAGTAAAAATGCTAATTACATAAACCATGGTGACCTTGCTCTAAAGTCAGCACTCGAACATTGGGAGTTGTTGAGCTTTTAATGAAAAGGACCTGTCCTTGCAGCTGACAGCACGTTTGACAGCGGCCAGGGCTCCACGGTTTACTCGGACTCGCAGAGCAGCCAGCAAAGCGTCATCTACTCATCCCTGGCAGACCCTGTCCCTCCTGCCATCCAGAGGGTGTACAGCCCCCCCCTGAGCGAGGGCCAGCCTGTGCCCCACAGCCTCCCCCAGCTCAGCCACTACCAGCAGCCCTCGGCAGTAAGTCCAGAGCTTGTTCAAACTCTTCTGTACCCTGGGTCGTGTTTCATGTGATCGTTTATGCTCTTGTTCCCAGAGGACATGTATTCCAGGGGGCTCCTTGGGTATTTATTCCTCACCCACCTCTGTGCATGGTGACCTGCTCAGTTCCTTATCAGTCTGTTGGCACTGAACTGCATTAGTGGCTTTGCAGCAAAGCACGAGAAGGACATGGACCTGTTGGAGTGGGTCTGAAGGAGGCATAAAGATGTTGCAAGGACTGAAGCTCCTCTGCTCTGGAGCCAGGCTGGAAGTGCTCATCTGGAGAAGAGAAGGCTCCAGGGAGAGCTCAGAGCCCCTTGCAGGGCCTAAAGGGGCTCCAGGAGAGCTGGAGAGGGACTTGGGACTAGGGATGGAGGGACAGGACACAGGGAATGGCTTCCCACTGCTAGAGGGCAGGGATGGATGGGATATTGGGAAGAAATTCTTGCCTGTGGTGGGTGGTGAGGTCCTGGAAGAGGTTTCCCAGGAAAGCTGTGGCTGCCCCTGGATCCCTGGCAGTGTCCCTCGCTAACGCCGCTGTCTTTCCGCAGCCTGTCCTGCCCGCGGTGCCGGCCGCGCCCGCCGTGGTGCCCCAGCACTACCAGGAGCCAGCCATGCCCTTCCCCGTGGTGCCCACCACTGTCACCTCGCTGCCACTGGGGCAGCCACCGCCTGTGCTGGCCGGCCAACAGGTGAGAAGGGCTCTGCACAGAGCTGTGTCCAGCCCAGCCCTTCCCCTGCCTGCTCCGGCTCTCCCAGCTGTCCCTGAGCAGCCCCTGCATCCCTGGCAGTGTCCAAGGCCAGGCTGGAGGGGGCTTGGAGCAGCCTGGGATAATGGAAGGTGTCCCTGCCATGGCAGGGATGGGACTGGATAAACTTCTCAGGTCCCTTGCAACCCAACCATCCTGTGATTGTGACAACTGTAACAGGTTTGAGGTGTTTGAAACTGTTCAACTGCAGTTTGAAAGGTTCAGGCATGGGGAAACGGGTGTTTATCTCACAGGTTGCCTTAAGGTTTGTTTTTTTTAACTTGCCTCATTCTTCTCAAAGCATCAATAATGGAGAAATGTCATTTGGTCTCCTTGAAAAACATACCCTTATGTGAGGTTTTATCACATAACTGGTTTTCTTCTAGTGGATGGGGATATTCTCATAGTTCTCTCAGCCAAAACTTTTACACTCAGGCAGATTTAGGACCTCACCATTTGAACAGGTCTCACTGTTGGCCTCTGGATCTTTATGGTGACAGTTCCAAATCTGTTGTTTATTTTCCCCCATGAACAAATTCTGGTTTGGTATAGGATATTTACCCAACTTAATTTCTTTCACATGCCATTTTCTCACAGCATTTCTGTCTGTTAGACAGTGAAAGGATTTAATAACTGGTCTGTGTTTGCCTTCTAATCTTTCCAGAAAGCCTAATAAGGGACTGGCTTTTTACAGTATTACCTTTAGAAAAATAGGTAAAAACGATTAAGTTTCTCTGCAGAACTTCCCAGAGCACCTATGTGCCTCAGACACAGCAGTGTCCAGTGAATGTCCATGCTAAGGAGGGTAGGGCAGGACAGCAGAAGAATGGGAAAGGAGGGTGAAAAATTCATCTATCTACAGAATGACTTGTATTGATCTTGTATCAATATGCACTGGTGGATCACACCAGTGTGGGCTCAATGTTGTATCTCCTTACTTTTATTTATTTTTCCAATTTAGATGTCTGTGCATTTATACTGCTAAGGGTTTCAGTTACCTAACCTGCCTGGGCATTTTCCCCTCTGTGTGTCTTATCCAGTTCACAAGCATTTTCTAAGACACAAGGTGGATTTGAGAGGGAGGTTTTAGGAAACCTCTCCATTCCCCGAGAGCAGTTTTCCTGCTCTAACGCAGTGTCTCCTGGAGTGGGAGGTGGCTGAGCCACACGTGCCAGTGCCCTCTGTCCCCTTGGTGAGCTGTGGGCAGTGTCTGAGCTGCAGATTAACCCAGCTGGGGCACGAGAGCAGAGCTGGCAGCTTTGTGAGCTCCAGCCCAGCGCCCTGGGCGTGCGGCGCTTCCAGCCTGGAGCTGGGGCTTGGTCCGGCAGTGATACCTGAAGTGGCTACCGAGAGACAGAGACCAGACAGGAGCAAGGGAATAAAAGGGGATGTTTATTTGAAGGCCTTCAAGGCCCACCCTGGGGAGCCAGAGGCTGCTCACACCCCCTGGACCCCGAGATGGACGACAAAATGGACCCCAAGTCACGAGTTCCTCACACAGCTCTAGGTTTTGGTCCATTTTCAGATCAGCATCAATTTGCCAATTACAACTTTAGCTAATGATGTAATTCTCCCCAGTTTGCCCCCCTTTCCAGGATGTTGGGTTACACGTTCTGGGCCCAGGACAGTCTGGGTGTCCTTGCAGAGCAGGCCTAGAGAAGCTTTGTTATGTCCATCTTAACGTGGGAGAGCAGCAGCTCACAGGTTTTAAGACACTTCAGAGTTACACACTAAGTACTATAGGAATTGAAAAATATGGAAGTTAAAATCCAAGGCATCAGCAGGAGCCCCTGCATGGAGTGGGGTCCCCCATCCCTCAGGCAATGTTCAGGTGCCTCCACCTTGGCTGGTTTGCTCTGTTCCATCACCAGTGCCAGGCCAGCCCCAGCACTGCCGTTCCCTTGGGTTTGGGATTGTAACTGGGAAGATGCTGCTCCTTCTTCCCCAAAACATGAGATGGCAGAAGTTCTGTGTGCTCCAGGGCCTGGGGAAGCCACCAGCCCTGTAGGTCACCCTGAGCCAGCCTATGCCTCAGTCATCCTTTTGAGCCAGAGGGGTTTTTAAAGTACTTCCAGAACTAATTAGAGGAACTGAAGAAGAAGATACCAATAATGCATAAAATGTAGCAGTTTGTTACTGATGATGTCTGGCTTTTATGGAACTACTTCTCTCAGTTCTGCTGTCCAAAGCCTGGCAAGCCAGGAGAGCACTGCTTTCCCTGGAAATGTAAAGCTACTTTTTTGGCTACCACATTGTCACTACAGTACATCAGAAATAACTGGAACCTAGTTTTTACTGCGATTATTGTGGATTATTGTGCCTCAGATAATAAGTGTTGTACTTTCCATGCCTGCTCCATTATGTGGCGGCTTCTGCTTGCCAGGATGAGCTGGGTATTAACTGCAACTTGGAAGTTAGTGGGTGGGGATTTCACAGGGCCAGCTGGAACAGTCTCTGGGATTTAAAGAGGCTGAGTTGTTACAAATAACCTCTCCAAGACAGTCAGCACTTGGCATTTTAGGTAATGTATCTTGCATTTAAATATGTGTTTTAAGCATGAGCTCCTGTGCAGTGTTTGAATTAAGAGTGCCCATCTCTCCTGGGAGCTGTCCCTGCTGGAGCATGTCCTGAGGGGCTGGAGCGTGGCCAGGGCCGGGAATGGAGCTGGGCAAGGGGCTGAGGCTGGAGAAAAGGGGGCTCAGGGGGGACCTTGTGGCTCTGCACAGCTCCCTGACAGGAGGGGCAGTGAGGGGAGGTCGGGCTCTGCTCCCAGGGAACAGGGACAGGAGGAGAGGGAACGGCATCAGGCTGGGACAGGAGAGGCTCAGGGTGGATATTAGGGAAATTTTCTTCACTGAAAGAGTGGTTAAGCATTGGAATAGGGGAGTGGGGGGGTGTCATCATCCCTTGAAGTGTCCAAAAAACATCTTGATGTGGCACACATGGGGACACATTTTAATGGTGGCCCTTTCAGTGCTGGGTTAGTGGTTGGACTCAGTGATCTTGGAGGTGTTTTCCAACCTTTAAGAGCCTGTGATTCTGTACTCCAGGCGCCAGGGCTGCCCTGGCAGTGAGCTGGGGAGAGGCAGGGAGCGTGGCCAGCCGTCTGGTTCTCTGGCAGTAACCTTTTCCCTCGTGTCCCCTTAGCAGCAGCAGCAGCCCATCTCGCAGGCAGCCTCGCTGCAGCAGGTGCTCAGCAGCCAGCCCGTGTGCCCGCTGCCTCCAGCCCCGCACCTGCTGCCGCCCTTCCCGGCGCAGGGCTCCCAGGTGCCCGCCGGCAGCAGCCCCCTGAAGCCCCTGCAGATTTCCACCGTGCCACAGCTCCCGCCCGTGGCCCCTTCCCAGGTAAGGGAACACCTGCCAGCACGTCTGGCTGAGAACTCCCAGCTAATAATTAACGTGATTTACAGGTTTTGTGTGGCTATTTGGACTGCATGCCGGTTTAATTAGGCGATAAGAATATTGTTGCTCTTTCCTTAATTCCTGTATATTTCTTTGTTTGGTGAATCGGAAATCTCCTTTGTGCCCAACCCTGTGCCATCCAGTTAATGGCAGTTCCAAAATGGCAGTAATATTTTTGAGGTTGTTTTGGTTTGGTCTTTTTGCACTGTCTCCTCTGGCACAATCTCTTCCCCACCTCAGGCTTGAGGGCATGAGCAGTTGCCCATTTTATTTGCTATTTTCTGACCTCTTGACTTTACCACTTCCTCCAACACCTGCCATCCCTGTCTGTGTTGTTCTGCTCTGGGTCTGTTCTCTGGAGCAGGGACAAACCCTTCCCTTGGCCTAGGGGGGTGGATGGTGCTGTCACTGTTTCGTAGGGGCAGGCGCCATAACGGGAAGCAGCTTGTGCCAAAGGGCAGTAGCAAGCTGCTGCTCTGATGCCAATGTCTGCTCCATCACTGGGAGGTTTTGATTGTAAAAACCCTTTTTCTGGGCTCTTCCATGCTGCCCAAGCTGCAGCTTGTTTGAAAACAAGGGCTTAAATTGCCTCACTTAATTTTGCGTGAAAGAGTTTTGTGTTAGGTCTGGCCCAATTCCTTTTAATTTCTGTTAAAAAGAAAACAGCTTTTAATTAGGATGTTGCTTTAAGGCTTCAAGCTGGTGTTAGAAGTAGTTTTAAACTTCTAAGATATAAAAACACCCCCCTCAAATGAATTTTTTTTGCTTTTACTAATGATTTAAGCATAAATCAATTTTTATTACTGTTTGCGAACCTCAGGGAATGAATGAAAGTGATTAACAAACAGACATAATTATCCTCATGGCACAGGTGTGGTTTTCATTTCAGGGGCTTGTGTGGCAAACGAAACTGCTTTACACCGTCAGTGAAAGCGCTGGCAATTTACGCGGTCTTGTGTTTTTTTCAGATTCCTCAGTTTCCCGTCATTCCTGCAATTACCCCTCTGGCAGGGCTGGAGAGCCTCCCTCCGAACCTGTCCGAGATGCCCGCTGCGAACGTGCCCCCCATCCCCGCTCCCTCGCAGTACTTTGCTCCGGCCGTGATCCTGCCCAGCCTGCCCATGAACCCCGCGCTGCCCATGGCGCCCAACTCCCCGGCGCTGCCCATGCAGGCCGTCAACCTGCCGCACACCACCGTGGCTTCCCTGGTGCTGCCCTGCCAGCCCATGGTGCCCAACATGCCGGCGGCCACCATCCCGCTGCTGGCGGTGGCCCCGCCGGGGGTGCCGCCGCTGCCGCACGCCGCGGTGCCGCCGCAGCCCGTGTTCCAGCCCGCCTTCCAGCAGCTGCTGCCGAGCGACGCGCCCTCGCCCCACCACGTGCAGGGCTCCCAGCCCGTGTCCCAGCCGCAGCCGCCGCCTCCGGCCCTGCCACCCAGCGCCATCCACGCTCCCGAGCCGGCCCTGGCCGCTCCCGGGGCGCCTCACCAGGTAAATCCGCTCTGCCCTTGCCGGGGCTCTTTTCCGTGCAAACGTTAATCCTTGCTCTTGAGATGCTTTGTTGAGTTCTCGCCCTCAGTTCTGGAGGTGGTGGCTGGAGCTGTGAGCAGTGTGGGGTACAGCAGGTGATGTGCTCACCCAGGGACGGGGGTGATGGAGGATATAGGGCACAATTCAACAGGCTTTGGGCAGCAGATGAGCGGAGCGCTTTCTGAATTCCCTCTTCCTTCTCCGTCTCAAATCTGGACAAAGTGTGAGCTGTGGTTTTCTGGGCCAGGAGGGTGTGCTAAGCCTTGCCAGTGCCTGTAGCTGCTCCTTGTGGGATGCACAAGGGGCTGCTGGGCTCACACAGCGAAATGCAGGGGAGCTGGTGGGAGCAGTGGAGTTGTTTTGCTGTGGAGCATCTTTAAAACAGCAAAGGGAAGTGGCCCTCTGGTAAGGGCTCTGGAAAACAGCGTGGAAGAACGCTGTCAGACCTGCAGGGCAGGGATGGATTCTAGCTGCAGACCCTTTCCCCCCTGAGAGAAAAGAAACATAAAGGAGTTGAAGTATTAGCAGTATTTACACGGAAACTGCCTCAGGACTTGACAGAGTCTGTAAATACTTCTCTCGCCACATCTGTGATCTGTCAACGTGAAACACACTCTGACCAAAGCAGGAGAGGGCACTCAATCTGTTAGTAACAGCATTTGGAAAATCTGTATTCTGCCACATCCCTTCACCATAATGTGCTGATTAAATTTCGTTACATCCCATCCTAACCTGCCATGTCGTGGCATCTTCAGAGCAGTATATAGTTTTTAAATTTCTCTCTTCAGCCATAAATTTGGTACAGAATTACTGTTGTTGAGAATGTCAGCAGCATCAAGCCTGGGAATGTTACTCAGTGTTCCCTGTGGCTTTAGAGGGAATGGAGTCAAGCACATTAGGCACAGTGAGCATGGCAAATACCAGAACTGGAGAGCTGGTGTTCCCAAACCATCCTGACACAGTCATTAGCTATCAAATATGTATGGAAGAGTTGCATATGGGAGAATTCAGGATAAAAAATAGCTATTACAATATGCAGGGGAATATTTTAAAATAAATTGTTGTGATTTGAAGATTTCTTACGGAGAGGTGTTTCTGTATAAAATGCCATGCTGTTTTCACAGTTGATGTTTAGCACCCCTGAGTTTCGTTTTGCCTGGGTACCTCTGTATGGGCCATTCACTTAAGAGTTGGACTTGTGATCCATGTAGGTCCCTTGCAAATCAGAATATTCTGTGATTCTGTAATTTGACATTGAAATATTTTGTGAATTATTCTAGTTAGATAAGATTTAAGATAGAACCACCCTTCGGTGGCATTATACCACAATTGTCAGTCTAACAACCCCTCCTTGGGCAGCCATGTAACTCTGAGGTGTTGTGAAGCACATCCTGTCTTTATTTTTATCCACATTAAAACCTGGAATAATAGTTTCAGCTCATACCCAGAACCTGCAGAGAGCATGCAGCAATGCAATCATGTGGCCTAGTTCTCATCTGAGTCTATTTTCTTTTTTTTCATGTGTTTTCCAATAACCTTAAATCTCTATGCGATGATACTTCAAAAAAAGTAAAAATTAGGCACACTTCTACCTAGTACTAAAAGTCTTTTTTCTTCCATATGCTCCTTTTTTTCCTTCATCCTCTTCCCACAAGCTCAGCCCCTCTGGAAAAATACATGATGTACCTAGAAGGAGAATGTTCTGTTTTTAAATGTCCAACCCAAGAGGACTGTCATGCAGAATAACAACCAGTCTCTAAGGTAGCTGGCATCCTGTCGCCTCGGTCTGGTTCCCACCAAGTGCTTACGCACTCGAGTTATTTTAATGCACTGGAGAAATCCACTGAGATAAATGAAACTCCCTCCGTCCACACAGAAGTGTTGGCAGGATTGGGACCTTGGGGCTTGGAACATCCAGGGTTAAGTTATGACTTCAGTATGTAAACTGCACTAAACTGAAATAGGACACGGGTGTATATTCAGTGAAGGAGTTAATTGTGTCATGTGTACCAGGTCCTGGTTCTACATATATGGCAGATTTCTTAAAATATCCTAAGTTAGGTTATGGGTAGAATGTGTCTTTCTCTGCATGGACAGTGGGGGCTTGTTGAAAGCAGAGCAAAGTGTTCAGGAGGATGAATTAATCACCAAAGATCTTGACGCAAGTCCAGAGGAGACCACGGAGATGCTCTGAGGGCTGGAGCCCCTCTGGAGCCAGGCTGGGAGAGCTGGGAATGTTCCCCTGCAGAAGATAAGCTCCAGGGAGACCTCTGAGCCCCTTATAGGGCCTAAAGGGGCTCCAGGAGAGCTGGAGAGGGACTGGGGACCAAGGATGGAGGGACAGGACACAGGGAATGGCTTCCCACTGCCAGAGGGCAGGGATGGATGGGATATTGGGAAGAAATTCTTGGCCATGAGAGTGGGGAGGCCCTGGAAGAGGTTTCCCAGAGAAGCTGTGGCTGCCCCTGGATCCCTGGCAGTGTCCAAGGCCAGGTTGGACAGGGCTTGGGGGAGAGCCTGGGATAGTGCAAGGTGTCCCTGCCCACAGCAGGGACTGGAATGAGCTTGGAGGTTCCTTCCAGCACAAAGTATTCTGGAATTCTGTGATTTCTCGGTTCTTAGCAAAGTCTGGCTTTGTCCCCACTAATAAACTAGCACCCGAACAATGCACGTTGTCATAATAGTACAGAGAGAATCCTTACCCTTTACTTGATGATTTCAGAGGAAGTTTAATCTCTGTAGTTGTTCCTGAGAGCACCCAAACCCGTTTGCACTGCAGAGTTTGAGTCCTGTCTTCATGAGGGCCCGGTGACTTTGCTGCCTTGTCCCATGGGTGCGGAGCCCGTGGCGCAGAGGCGTGTGCTAACAGCTCTTGTTGTGTTGCAGCCCATGCCTGGACACGCTCAGTTTGCTCTGGAAGCTGGAGCCCAGGTGCCCGTGCTGCCGGTGCAGCCCTCCATGGTCGTGTCACCGCCGCTGCAGCTGCAGCCGGAGCTGGTGCCGCCCTGCGTCGCTCCCGAAGGCCTTCCCCAGGTCCATGGCAGCCTTGCCACGGCTGCCCCGCCCGGCCCCGTAGAGCCTGGCCTGCCTCTCCAGCCTTCTGCTCTGCTGCAGCTCCAGCCTGATCTTTCCCAGCCACTGGGCCAGCAGCTCCCAGCTCCCTGCTCGGCTGTCGCGGCCGGCGCAGAGACATCTCAAGAGGTAGAGCCCTTCCTCTGAAGTAACTCATCAGCCTCAGCTTTAATCTTCTTAGTTACTCCTGTGTGAAACAGTGGGCTTGTTGCACAAGGGAGGTTATCCCCTCGCTGTGTCGAGCCGCTCTGGGTCAGCAAATGATTGGCTATTCCAAATGAAACCTCACATTGTACCTCAGGAGGTGTCTCATTGAATGCATGAGGCAGCAGGACTAAGCGCCTCTGTGTCTGTAGCTGAGCACAGGCACAGAGATAGAAAATAAGGAATTCTCACTGTGGGTGAGTTAGAAGATGTTCTCTAGAGTTTCACCCATGTTTTGTCCAGTCTTGTTTTAAATGTCTCAAGCACTTGTTCAACCAACCATCATTTGCCTTAAGAAACTGCTCCACAGTCTGAGTCTTTGTAATGTGAAAGCCCTTTGTGCCCCTCAGCTTGAGCCCTGTTCTGATTTCATCTGGCACTGTATCCTCCTGTATTGCCTGATGCCTGCTGTAGCCCTGGGATTTTTGTTTCTTCACATACTCATAGGCATTCCCAATTCTCTGTGGTCATAGAAGCAGGATGCTTTTTAATTGTTTTCCTTATAGAACTGCCAGCTCCTCCTGCCTGCTATTTTGGCTTTTCTTTCCACTCCCATAATTGTTTAATCTTCAGTCTTGACAGAACATCACAGAACATTTCCTTCTCTTCAGCTCTCCACTAACAAAGCAAAACAAAAGCTTTGGCATTTCTGTCTGATTTTAGGAAATAAGTCTGATTTGTTCTCCACTCCTGGATGGAAATGTTACTCCGTGATTCTGCCTTCAGAGTCGTTCTTCTTGAGTCTCTGTCCTGAGTTACCCTTCCTCCCAAAGAATGTATTTCACTTTTTCAAAATTAATCTCTTGGTTTTGCCCATGTTTCCATGGCTTGTCACATGCCTTGACTCCAGTGCAGCCTGGAATTCCATTGGAGACACCAGGTCAGTGCTGCCTCCAGACAGTGCTCTGGAAGGGCTGTGCTAACACTAAGAATGGATTCTAGTTTCCTGTTTTTCCTGCCCATCAATGGCAGTTTAATTCTCACTGCAGCAGCGTTCCTGCTGTGATGTGGGATGTTTCCTGGTGAATGTCTGTATCCTGCTGGTTCAGTGTAGCAGGAATGGCAGAGCCTACCTGCAGGCTCCCCAGAAAAGGTTGGCTGGCTCAGGCATATCCACCACTCAAGGTATTCCTTCTCCATCTGTTGCTTTTCTGAATGCACAGCTCATGGCAGGGTCAGTGCTGATGCCTCCAGTGCAGGGCCCATTCCATTAGAGATTCTGGAAGTACGAACAAACCTCCTTGTTGTTGTGCAGTGTGATATGGGGGATACAAGTTCTCCTGAGAAACCCATGGCCACTGAGGCACACGTCTGTCCTTCACACCCCTGGAACATTTAACCACTGGTTTGCTAACTTCATTCTCACATCCATCTGTAAGTTAACCCTCTTCTCTCATTCACTTTAAGAAATGAAGCAAGTACCAATCCACATCCTCTCCATGATGGTTTTCTGACATACCTTACTAAAGCTCCCTTGGGTGTAAGAGAAGTTTCACACCTGTCTGCATAATCAAAACACTGCATTTTGTTGCTGCTCTGCCCTGACGTTTTTATCTCTTGTATTGTGTTCAGGCATGTGGCAGCACTTGCATCCAAACCAACCTGAACCGGGCAGGCAAAAGAGGTTTTGTAAGGCCCTTGGTTGAGTGCGTTATGGAACGTCGATACATTATGTCTGTGTTCTCACTGTTCATTGGCGTTGCAGTTTTATTGAAACTGCCTTTAAGCTTGGCATGGCTTATGTGTGGTGTTACAGCCAAGGAGTGGGGCTGGCTGGTTAACTGGAGAGAACCAGTGGGGCTGACTGGTTAAATGACACAGAACCAGCGGGGTTGACCAGTTCACCACTGAGCTTTTAACCCCAGCCCACCACTGCTTGAGTGCTCAGTGTAGCAATGGCAGTCCAGGAGGGGCTTGTTTCCAGCTGTGCGTCCATAGAAGGATTTTATAGACGTGCGTTGATAAATATATATAAAATTATATATATTTATGGGTGTATCCGGTGTGTGTGTATATACACAGTTATATACGTGCACGGGTGTGTGTCTGTGTACAGACATGGCAAGTTTGTTACAGCAGGGCCTGCAGCACTGTCACAAATTCTGTGAGAATGGGTCTACCCAGTGTGAAAATCATGCTGTGATGTCTGTCCCAGAGCAGCAACCAGTGAAGAGGGAAACTTTTCAGGGAAATTTGTGTAGAGGACAAGAGGGCGTGATGCAAGGGTGGTGTTCTTAAATGATGAATTTTCATCTTTTATTCGTAAGTTCCTCAGAAATTTTCCCACTAAGCCAAATACAATGAAAATGCTGAGCATATTTCAGGAAACTATATAAAGCAATGAAGCAAATTAGCAGATACATTCAGAAATAAAAGACAGTGGAAGCTGATGCGGAATTGTCCCTCAGTCAGATTTTGCCATGGTGGGAACTGTTTTACTCCTTTCACCATCTCATCTGCTGTAGGCAGAAGAAGGGAACTGGCAGGTGAGTGGCTCTGTCTGAGAAAGTGGTTGGTGCCTTGGACAGAAGTGATGTTGGAAGGGTAAAATAGGACATTTATTTTATTTCTAGGTTCCAAGAACTGGTTAAACAGAATAGTTTTAGAGTTACTGGTGCCAACAGGAAACTCTTTCTTAAAGGTGTTTTTCATCTGCCAATGTAATGTGCTTGCTTAAATGACTTTTTCTTGCATTTTAGGAGCAGGCAATACAGGACAAACTCCAAGCTCTGTCCCAGAGTTGCGAAAGGTAGTGTTATCACCTCTTTGGCATAAGAAATGCTTGCTTTTTGGAGGCTGTTTTTATTGACCTGACCAGGAGATGGATTGGGAACATGTTTAGGGAGAAGCTGACAGTGTTCCATGTGCACTGTGCCCCTTCTGGCACCTCCAGATCTTTTAATTCCTTAGTCTGGGTGTAGCATCCTAGCCTTGGTGTGTGTGTACACCTGTATGGAGCTTGTCTTTTCCTCCCTCTGCAGCAAACCTAACCTGTTTGCCCTTCTGCTGGGAGTGCAGAAAGGCAGGAGCTGAGAAAACTTCACTTTAGGAAAGCAGGAACTCGTGTTGTTCAGAGAGGATCCCTGAAGTAAAGGGGTCAGGGGATGTAGGGATATATTCAGAGTGATGGGACTTCTGCTGTGTTACTGCCAGAAACATTAACAGATCATTTCTTGGCAGATGTTGTAGGCAGAGTATGTGCCTGATGTGGAGTAGTGCCCTTCACTCACTGAGTATCTTCCAGTTGACTCAGTTTGGGCCAAAAAAAGTACAAATGTGCCCTTTTTTACAGCCTCTGTTATGTAGCTTACGTGTGATGCATGAGTGCATTGCGTGTGACTCTGGCTTTATTTTGGGGTTGTTCCTCCTTTCCCTTGTGAAGCTACATGAGTCCAGATGTTGCTTCTGGTAAAGAGATTAGTGACAGCTTGGAAGGAGCAACAGGAAGTGGGAAGCAAGAAGGAAAGTCTTCGAAGAAGCATAAGAAATCCACGCGTGCTCGTTCGCGCCAGGAGAAGTCCAACAGACCCAAACTGACCATATTAAATGCAAGTACAGCCTGGTGGAGGGTAACTCCAGGGTTCCTTTGGCTTTGCCAGGAATAAGGGTTGTTAATCTCTGTGTGCAGGTGTGTAACACAGGGGATAAGATGGTGGAGTGCCAGCTTGAAACCCATAACCACAAAATGGTGACGTTCAAGTTTGACTTGGATGGTGACGCGCCGGAGGAAATTGCCACTTACATGGTGAGATGTGGCTGCCCATGGGCTCTCAGTGCCCCCACTTGCTTCAGGCAGCTCCTCGTGTGTGCTTGTTGCCTGAGCTGTCTGGCAGCTGTGGAATTAATTAAAAAATGTCTGTTTTCCCCTTTGTTTTGATGTGGCCTTCTAGGTGGAGAATGAATTCATCTTGCAAAGTGAAAAAGAGACTTTTATTGAGCAAATGAAGGATATAATTGATAAAGCAGAAGATATGCTCAGTGAGGATACAGAAGGAGAACGAAGTTCTGACCAGGGAACAAGTCCCCAGCAAGATGCTGATAGGCTGGAAATGAGTGAGGTAAGAAATGCTGAATAAAGATTGCTAGTTTGATTCCTTTTTCTCAACAGACAGATACTTCAATTAGTTTTGCATCTTGTGTTAAAAAAAAAAAAA
>VZTR01023699.1:217103-275027 GCA_013400775.1 Chaetops frenatus | reverse complement strand
GGCACCGCTGAGTCCGATGGCGAGGGACCCCCCAGGGTGGACTTCGTGGACAACACGATCAAAAGCCTCGATGAGAAGCTGCGCAATCTGCTGTACCAGGAATACGTCCCGACTTCTTCGGCATCGGCAGGGACGCCGGACACCTCTGTGCCCCCCGAACAGGGAGACAGTGAATTTACCATACCACCTTTTTCCGAAGAGCAAGCTCCTGGCCCGGCGTTGGATGGAAGAGAACCTGGCTGTAGCATCCCAGACACCGGCCAGGAGGTGAAAGCTGCTGCCGAGCCACTGGTGCCCCTCATGCCCTCAGAGGCCTTGCCCTGCCCACTGCTGGTCAGTCCCCCAGCAGCTCTGCCCTTCGTCCCCTCAAAGCCAACCTGTAGGGCTGGCCCCAGGGCAGAGCTCTCCTGCAGTAGGACACGTGTAGATCTCTTGCTTCCCTAAGCATTTCATATCTCTGCCCCAGGGTATGTTACCTTTGCTTGCTTGCTGACTGCTTTCCAATGTGAAAGGTCGCTTAAATTTTTCTTGCCAGATGCATCCCAACTCATTTTCAGAAATGCTTTTTAGCAAGAGCCAGACTTTCCCTTTGGATTTAGAAGCGGTATAATTAATCTCCTTAATTCATCTCCTCTTGTGTCCAAAGTAGGCAGAAACGTCTCCATTTCTTTGTAGTTTAAGAATGTAAAACACATGAGTGTTATAGCCATTCTAGTTCTAATGAAGATGATTTTGCATCAATTTAAAGTGTAAATGAATGGCAGTGCTTGTGATTACTGCCGTCCAAGTCAGCCTGGATAAAGCAAACACTTCAAGTGCCTTTGTCTTGTCCACATGCTGCAGCCAAAGGCAGACCTTCCATTGGCAGGAATTTCTTCTCTTTCCTGTAATAGTTTCTTTTGCCTTCTCCTGAGCTGGGTAGAGCAAGACTGCCACAGAAGCTTCTAAGGAAAGAGGTAGCAGGCAGTCTGAGGCAGTGGTTACTCTGTGTCTCAGCTGAGCCCCCATTTTAAGTTTTTCCAGATGAAATCCTGAGTTTGTGAAATCATCAGATTTGCAGCACATTGTGCTAGCTCAGTGTCTATTCCAGGTCCTGGTCAGGATGTCCAGAGAAGCTGTGGCTGCCCCATCCCTGGCAGTGTCCAAGGCCAGGTTGGATGGGGCTTGGAGCAACCTGAGATTAGTGGAAACTGTCCCTGCCCATGGCAGGGCATGGAATGGGATGAGCTTAAGTCCTTTTCAGCCCAAACCATTCTGTGATTCTATATCTTACTTCAAAAGTAGCATTTCTGGAGATAACTCCATCCTCACTAGCAAGGCTGAGCCTGTTCTGTGTAGCATCAGCTGGAGGGACTCTTATCAGCTGCTCAAGAAGTGCTGTATGGTACAGGAAAGCAGCTGCACTCCAGTGACGCTTTAGAGCATGTTGTTTTCTAATGATAAATAACTTTCTACAGTAAACAAAATTCTCTTTCTGTGGAAGGTGTTATGTCTCTCCAGTAATTGGAATTTATCCTATTAAAATCTGTGCCAATAAGGAAAGAGACGTAGAACTTCTGAAGACAGACATACAGATGGGGAATGTACAGTCTGGCTGGAAAAGCAAACCAGAACAGAACCCCAAGCCTGTGTGTATACTTAATACACTGGGTTTCAGCACCTTGGGCTGCTGCTCCAGCTGTGATGCTGCCACTGTTTTATTTCTTGCAAGGAAGGAGGGAAAAAAAAATGGAGGAGTTGGAGGCAAAACTTGAAGGGCACCTCCACAGGCACTGTGAAATAGTTCAATATCCCCTGGTAGTGCCAGGACAGCAAAGGGAGGTGAGGGAAGGGAGGGCACATTCTGATTTGTGAGTGAGACTGAAACTGTGTTTCTTTTTTCCTTTTACTGAAAGTTGGACAAGCCGGAGGTGCCTGGTGTGGGTGCTCATCCCCCAGAGGCAAGAGGTGGGTCAGCAGGTGGAACAGGTAATGCTCCCTCAGCCATCCTGCTCGTGTCCCCTCACTGCTCACCTGCTGCTGGCTGCCAGCATTGCCCAGCACTGCTGCTCCTCATCCTGCTCTTGATACAACCCATATGAAACATCTCAGTTCACTTGGCCTTCCTAGAAACTGCCTCTCAGGCAGATTTATTTAAACCCATATGTGCAATTCCTGTCTGTGGCATAAGTGTGGGGTATTCACATGGAAGGCTGTGTTCCCAATGATCAGTTTCCCCTAAAAGGTCCCTCTGAATTATTGGATTTCCTAAAAAATGTGTTGACAAAAGTAATGTGATCAATGGTTGCATTTCTGGGGGAAGCCTGAAGGATTCTCAGGGGAGTTCCACAGAGGACTAGTAAAGAGTGCTTGTACCTAAATGACCCTTCCTGTAGTAACAGAGTAGATGCCACAGAAAGAACCTGCATATTTATTTACATGTTTACATATTTGTTTACCTCCAATCACCTATTTATTTACCTGCATTACCAATTAATTCACCTCCATTTACCTTTCTGGACAGGCACAGGAAGTTTTACAGGCTGAGGAGTGCCTCAGTGCTCCTGGTTTCATGGGTGGGACTGGGGAGGGCTGCTAAGGTATCTATTTTTTGAGATTGTTGTGGCAGATCTGGCTGCCAGCTCTGTGTGACAACACAAGCCATTCTCTTCCTGGTGGACGTTGATTGTTCCTTGCTTTTAGGGCAGTGTGAGAGGGCTTTGGGTAGCTGACATCTGCCTGCAAAGAAGACAGTTTACAAGTGGAATGTAGCACTGTGTAGTAAAATCAGTGCATCTTAGAGAGCACTGATGCTTGTCACCATTTCAGAGCTCCAGATCTGACCGTGTCCTCGCTCTGTGCAACGTGCCGTGTGAACACAGCATTCTCAAGAGCTTGGGTGTATTGGTCTGACTTCAGAACCAGCATCCAGGGTGTGAAATACTCATGGCTTGCCTCCTGCCACTAATACTGTGTGCTTCTGGTGTGATTCTGTGGCTTGAACGACCAGTTTGAGAAGTGTGCATTGAAGTTCATTTCAGGCACTGTGAGGGGCAGGGGTGAGGCAGCAGCCCCATGTGTCTCTGAGACACCAAGAACACCACAATAGTGCAGACCCAATGTACCACGCAGGTTTCATTCTTCTGGTTTTCTCCTTAAAAATTTTTAACTGACTAATGGAATTCCCCAAATCAGTGGACCTGCCTACCTGCAGGTATTTTATATTGGCATTGCTATTACCTCCCGCATTTTCTATCCTGTATTACAAAGATTGGGGTTTAAAATTATTATTCAGTGGTACACTTCAGTTTATAACAATAAAAACACATCAGCTTTTATTTTATTAAAGCATTCCAGACATAAATATTTTTTTCCCAACTTCAAAACAGGTCCAGCCGCAAGCATCGCTTCAGCTCCTGCTGCTCCAGCAAAAGGCCTCCTTCAGGTAACCAGAACTAGGAGCAGTTTTCTTCTTGATCGCTACAGTTGCATTTGTTAAGCTCTGTTATTTTCTCCAGGTTGCACCTCCGTCATCAGGCACAGCTCCACAGATGGAGACTTTGCAGAGGAGCGAGGAGGCAGAGAGGACGGCTTCGCCCGCGGAGAGCGTAACGCGGCGAGCGACAGCAGATGGGGCGATGAGTAACTTCCATAGGGATGGCTCTGCGGGCTCTGCTTCCTCTGGAAAACAGGCTGAGGCGCAGGAGAGCGGCACGCCAGCCAAAACCATCGGCAGGTTTTCAGTCATCAGCACGCAGGACGAGTTAACTTTAGCGTCACCGCACTGCCTGAGGTTCTCGGCGCCCCCGGACGTGTACCTGGACGAGCTGCCCTCCAGCCCGGACATGAAGGCCGCTGTGCGCAGGGTCCAAACGGCCTCGTCCGTGGACGTCCTGTGCGACCAGGCCTCGAGCGACTCGGCCGACGAGCCCTTCCCGCGGCAGCCGGCGGCTGCTGCAGCTGCACAGCTCTCCCCCCCCAGCAGCAGCGCGGCCACGGACTTAATTAAAAAAGCAGCTGCTTTTCTGCAGAGGTCTGGCAAAGGCGGCTCCCCCGGCCCGGAGTCGCCCAACGGGCAGGGCACCAAGATTCCCACAATCAACATCACGTCCTTCCACTCGCAGTCGTCCTACATGAGCAGTGACAATGACTCAGAGTTTGAAGATGCTGATATGAAGAAAGAATTGCAGAATCTGAGAGAAAAGTATGTTGGGTTGCAAGCGATGCGAGGGAAGTTTGTGTTACCATACCTTGGCAGCAGCTCAGCTTAGGATGAGTAGAGCTGTAAGGAGTAAACTGGTTCTGGGCAAATTAGGCATTGCCAGGGCCTTCCCCCACCATGCATCTCCTTATCTGCCAGTCCCATTTAGAAAAATAACTCTCAGAATCCCAGAATGGTTTGAGTTGGAGAGGACCTTAAAGATCATCTCATTCTAACCTCTGCCAGGGGCAGGGACACCTTCCACTATCCCAGGGTGCTCCAAGCCCTGTCCAGCCTGGCCTTGGACACTTCCAGCCATGGGGAGGCACCAGAGGTAGATTGTTGTAT
Source organism: Chaetops frenatus (assembly GCA_013400775.1). Taxonomy (NCBI): domain Eukaryota; kingdom Metazoa; phylum Chordata; class Aves; order Passeriformes; family Picathartidae; genus Chaetops; species Chaetops frenatus. The sequence continues at coordinate 270,499 of VZTR01023699.1, read as the reverse complement.
GCTTTGCATACAGGGGGATGAGTAGCTGATTGTTTTATAACCAACAACTGTTTTGTTTCTTCTTTTGCAATTAATTACACTGCCAAGATGTGGTGCTTTATCAAATACATTGCTAGCAGAGTACTTTTATTTTTTTCAGGCATATGAAAGAGATTGCTGAGCTGCAGACACAGCAGAAGAATGAGATAGAGGCACTGTATATTCGGCTCGGGAAACCCCTTCCTCCCAACCTGGGCTTCCTTCACTCCGCCCCACCCAGCGGCCGGCGCCGAAGAACCAGCAAAAACAAATTGAAAGCTGGAAAACTCTTAAACCCTCTGGTCCAGCAGCTCAGGAGTGGAACATCAAGCACAAGTAGGTACCCTGGGTGCTTCCCTTTGCCTGTTGCTTGTGTCAGTTGTGGCTCTGCTGTGTAATGGCTGGGACTGCTGGAAAGGATGGAATTTTTGTTGTTTTGGAGCTGGTGTGCTTTGGGACAGGCTCATTCTAGCTCCCAGTGGTGAGCCACACCTGCCTGCTCTGCATTGGCTATGGTGCTTGGCAGAGGAATAATATTCCACTTTAACTTGGAAAACAGCCTGGTTACATCTCCTCCTTTCTCCAAATGCAATTTATTGATGTTTGTATTCACATCTTAGGTGCTGTTATGCTCTATTGATTAGGTGCTGTATCTTACTGTTGTTTATTTTTCCTCTGAGATGGCATATAAAAAAGATGGGATTGCATTTGCTCCCTCAAAGGATGGGAGGTAAAAGCAGTTATAAAACTATGGTAAATGCTTTGACCATCTGAAGTAGTGTGAGATTTTCACACTACAGTCTTGAGTTGTTATCTCTTGGAAAAGAACAAAAATATAATTTACCTGGGAAATACTAATAAACCCCAATACCTATTTCTTCAGCAAAATATAGAATAAAATATGAGTAAGTTTTCTTCAGCTTAGTTCATGCTGTTATTTAGGGGAGCAGCAGCACTTCCAGCATTCACCCTTTATTTCAAACCTGGTGGTTCTTGTTTTCAGTATTACTGCATCATAGGTCCCCTTTGAATTTCACTGCATCAGTCCTGATAGACAGGGTATTGAGAAGGTTTTTGCTTTTAGAGAAGGATTTCAGCTGACTTGGGAAAATCGTATTTGGATATACTCAAAGGCAGTAAGTTCTGTGGCCTGTCTTGAGACTGAGTGTTCTTGCCCACAGGGACTGAAGCAGTGTTTGATACTGTCTGTACTTCTACACCTATGCAGATATTTATATATTGATACTTATCTGTAGATACCTAGATAAATGTCTCTATCTGTACTTCTGTCTACACAAATATCTCAGGTAAGGAGGCTTAAAAACCAAAATACCTTTGCAGTCACGTGTTACATGAATTTATCAGCAGAAGCATCTAACGGTGGCAAGGACAATTATACTCAAATAGCTGTAAATAAAAAGTTCCTTGTGTCTTTGCTGCAACTTTTGGTTCTCCTCCAGCTGCTTAATGTCACTTTTGGTGTGGGAGAGCAGACCTTTGTGTCCTGCTTTGTCATTCCATGCACTCAGCCTCCTCCTCAGCACCCCAGCAGCTCTGTCTATTCCAGCAGTGCTCCTTCTGAGGCTTTTCAAAACACAGAGGAGAAACTGTAAAAATCAAACCTACTCCAGGAGCCTCTTGGAGAAAAAGGATCAGCACTAGGAGGTGTGGATTATTTTTTGGTGCAGGCAGTCCCCAAAGCGTGTGCTCCATCCAGCACATCAAAATGGTGAACGGCTGTTCCTCTTGCGGTCAAGTTATGGATTATTTTTAGGCAGGGATCTTTTTTTTAAATTCAGATGTTTCCTAGCTTTTGCCACTGCACACCTTGTGTTTGTTTGCTCTTTCAGGTAACCTTTCAGACTCTAAAGACTCGCCCCACAAAGAGAGCAGTAAATCGCCGCCGGGCTCCCCCGAAGCCGCCGCGGTGCCGCCGGGCGCAGCCCCCGCGCCGGGCAGGGCCGTGCAGACCCAGCAGCCCTGCTCTGTCAAAGCCTCTCTGTCCTCTGACATCTGCTCCGGCCTGGGCCCCGACGCGCCCGACGCCAACGCAAGCTCTGGCCAAGGTGATTTCTCCTGCCGCCTCTTCTGTGTCTCTTCCAGCACATGCTAAAATTAGTTCCCTTCCCCTAGGCTTGAGCTTTTTAGGAGTGATAGAGGAACGTGAACCTTTGACTATCCAAATTACTGGCTTATCTTTAAAAATAGCATTGTGGTATTGTCAGAAGAGCAAAATTTAAGTATCTTACTGAGTGTTACCAACACTCGAGAAGGCATGCCCAAGACATCCCTAATTCGTACGAAAGAAACGCCTTTCAGTTTTGTCAGCTGTGGCTGTATCCTAATACCTTCTCTGGAGTCTGCCTTACAAATTCCTGAGGAAAAAATGAAAAAAAAAAAAGATACAGAAGGCTAGGAGAGTGTTTCTTTTGTTTAATTTCTTTAGCCCCTTGATTCTGGTAGACCCCAAGTTCCTCATTATAAACTACAAAACCGTCTTGGGCATGAGAGAAAATAAAAATGAAATTAAAAGAAAACCAAACCCAGGGGACCAAGTTATGTTTCTTTTCTATGAGGGGTTCACTTTGTGCATAATTTTAGAGTCGCAGCCACAGGACTGTAGACTGGCTGTGCTCCCAGGACCCCAGCTCTGAGACCTCTGTGTATTGCCCCCGTCGTAGGCTTTGACTGATCTTGTTGCCATGCAATATGGGAAGTTCCAATGATGATTAAAGTACCTTCCTCTCATTGCACATCCTGCCAAACTAATCTACAAAATATCTATCTGTCCTCTTCTGCTGTTATTGCATCCTTTGTGTATGGTCAATGAACTTGCTCCTCTTTGGCAAAGTTAAGGGGGAGATGTGGAGGTTTAACTAACAAAGCTGATTTGACTGATGGTTTAGGACATCTGATCACAGCTACTTGTACTTTATAAGTGTCTTTGTTTTCTTCCCTTTATATTCATTTACAGGCTGGACGGTTTTCCACCAAACGTCTGAGAGAGTGACCTATAAATCTAGTAGCAAACCTCGTACCAGATTCCTCAGTGGACCTGTGTCTTTGTCCATCTGTTTGTATTTGTTCTTTTGTATTTTATCACAGTCCATCTTTCTTTTACCCCCTTTTTCCAATTCCATGGTTTATATCTCTAATATGTTTGGCAGGATGCCCCTTTTTCTGAACCATCTTTTCTTTCTTTTTCTCTTTCTTTTAAGTAATCATCATGAACACACCTTATTTATATTAATTTTTCATATGAAAGCTTTTTTTGCACTGCTTTTGGCTCGTGCCTGGGCACCAAAAGCATGTGTGGAAGATCTCATCATTTATTATATATAGCCTGATGGTAAATTTTACCCTGGACTTATCAAAGCCTTTGTACTTTATGTGATTTCTGTTGAAGTAATTTTATTTGCAATGTGGCAAATATACATGTCTGCTGTCCCGGTTCCAGCGACAACAAAACGAAATCCATCCTTCTGTAGACGAATGGTCTCTTTCACACATGTTTGGACTCTGAAGACATGCATGTAGCAAGCTGATACAATTCTAGAAGGTCACTGGAGGGTATAACTTCCATACAAGGGCTGTATTAACACAATATACAGTACTGTTTATATCCACTCTATTTTCTTTAATTTTTTCCCCCGCTCTTTGCATGTGGAAATGCTGAGACAACAGTGCTCCAGCTAGTTCTCTCCAAATCTCTGTCCTAGGTGGGCTTTTCCCCATGCAGTCACTTTAATTAGTTTAAGTGAGCAATTTTTTTATGAACTCATAAGCAGCAGGAAGATCTGGTTACTCTAAGGGAGAGTCCCATCAACTTTTTGTGTAAGCTGATCTGGCTGAAGCACTTGACTCAGTTTATTTTCTTATGACCTTATGTGACCTCAGAGATGAAGTCAATTAGCAGTTCATCAAAGCATAAATAAGTAAAAAGCAATATCAGATTTTCAGATGATACTTGGAAATGAATTGCTAGGATCCAGGAGTTTTGTCTCAAATAACTGTGCACCTTCTATTTGTACCCTATTTGTCTGACTTCTAAAGTAATTGGCAATTCCACCAAATGATATCAAGCTACTTAATGAAAAAATTAAGACTTTGAAACCCAATTGTAGATGCTGCTTTTTAGGCAAACGGATTTTGCTTGTACAATAAAGATATGTTGTGCTGAACAGGTACTATAGGCCACTTACATATAACCTTAGAAGGGCTGATAACGTTCTTGAGAAAGTGTTTGGTTAAATAACTGTGGGTTTACAGCAGTATCTGATCTCCCCTTGGAGTTCTGCACTGCTCATTACTATCCAAGTGGGTCAGGTCAAAGACACAAGACCACTCCAATACACTCCTCCTAATTTTATGAATAAACAGTATTTTAAAAAATAATCTCGATTTTTTTTTTTTGTTTGAGCTCCCTGAAAGCCCAAACACTCAGGTGACTGACATTTACAGAATTTATTATCATAAAAGCTTTTAACGACTGGTAAAGTCATGAGACAATTTTGCATTTAGGGATTTTTTCTGAGAACCTGAGGGGAAATGTTCCCAAATGTTCCTGTTTGGTGTTATAGTGGCCACAGTAATTTCTTCCTCTGCACGTGTAATTCCCAGAAGTTGTTTCATTAATCTTCCATGGAATTACTATTCAGTAGGATGCAAAAAGTCTGGGAGATGGCAATTAAAAATCAGTGTATTAAAAATGTTTGGGTGCATGGATATTGTGAATGAAACCAAGGGAATATGTAAATCCTTTGAATCGTGACGTTTCCTGATGCTTAAATAACTCAGCATGACTAATTGCTTTCTGTTCTCAGCCCATGTGCTCTCTCAGGTTCTTGTGGGTGAGTGCTGGGGGAGGCTTGGCCTCTCCTGACCCTGAGTCACGCCAGGATGGGCGGCAGTTCAGGCACTGAACGTGGCACTGCAGTCCTAGGCCACCCCTGAGGGTCCCAGAGAGCACAGCTCGGCTGCCTGGGCTGCCTCCCTCTCACCTGGGGTGGCCAGCAGGTCCCCATGGCTGAGCTGTGGGCAGGTGTGGTGGGGCAGGAGGCTGCTCCAGCTTGTTTTCCTGGTGAGCCCAGCAGGTGGGATTGTGTGTGTGAGTGAGGGCTGGGGCTGTGGGCAGTCCTGTCCTTCTGAGGGGGGCTGGGCTGGGGCTGGGGTGGGCAGGATGGACAGCAGGATGTTCTCTGGAGCTGGGATCCAGAGCAGCCTCAGGAAGAGCAGTGCTTGAGGAAGGCCAGGTTGGATGGAGCTTGGAGCAGCCTGGTCTAGGGGAAGGTGACCCTGCCCATGGCAGGGGGTTGGAACAAGACTGGCTTTTAAGGTCTCTTCCAATGTAAACCATCCTTTGGTTCTGTTACTTGAAGGTGATGATGATGGCAACGCTAGCTGGCTCACGTTACTTCCCCTCTGGAAGGGATGTCAGTGGACCTGGCAGGCAAAGCCAAGCATTTGGATTAGGTGCTAAGCGTGTTTGCATCCATGGCCCATCCCTGGAATGTCCAAGGCCAGGTTGGACGGGGCTTGGAACACCCTGGGTCAGTGGAAGGTGTCCCTGCCCATGGCAGGGAGTGGCACTGGATGGGCTTTAGTCCCTTCCAACCCAAACCATTGCAAGTAGGATTCCATCCTGTGTGCAGTTGCGCAGGACTGGGACATGGCTGTCCAGTGCCAGCAGCTCAGTGCCATTTCCAGACAGTTCAGATCCTGGGTCTATTCCATAAGTCAGGGTTTCCCTGGTATTTTTTTTTGTTGGAGAGCTGTTGGGAAACATTGTGCTGCATTTTCAGAAGTGCTCTGAATCTGTATGTTTGGTTAAGAAAACCCAGCCCTTTGGTGAGGCGGGGTATGCCAGCAGGAGACCCGCTGTACTGGCAGAAAAGCTGGCAACAACTTTAGAAATAACTGTTCAGATGGATTAAAGACAGTATCACAAGGATCTTGCTCTGGTTACAAAACCCATCAGCCTCGAACACTTTCACAGTGTTCTCCAGGACTTTTTGGTCTGTTCCCCATGTCCAGTATTGACTTCACCTTTGTATGTTTCGTGAAATAAAATATTTTTGATGAGCTTTGACATAATTTTATCTTGAGCTCCTTTCCTAGGTTAAATTGCAAGAGTGCCCTAGGGAAGAGTTTCCACTGATTGTGAGTGGAATTTTCAAAGCTCCATTTGGCTTAGGCTTGGAATCTTGTGTAATGCAATTTTTGCCAGGTCTGTAGCAATTCATATACTGTATGTGCATATGCAGTTATGGAAATGGTCTAGCAGTTTATTGCCATTTTCATTTTTTCTAGCTTTCCAGCTTTTTGGCAGCTGTCAGTGCAAATATGGGACAGTGGATTTTTTTCTGTTCTGTATGATATAGCTATTTAATTCCTCAGATAAGAGATCTGGAATTTGAGGTAAAATGCTCTGCTGAACTTTCAGTCTTACATTAAATCTCAATTATGATTCATCCCCTTAACTTTACAGTTTTTAAAGATGTTAATTTTAGCAGTAATACAATTAATCTGGTGAATTAGATCTACAAAGTGAATTCTTAATTGAATTTGAGTTCATAACCAGCCGTGGCTGATGACTGTCAGTCCCTGCTTGAGGCAGTCCCACTGCTTAGGGAACGTTTCCCGTCTCCCAAGCCCACGCTGGAGTGATGCTGCTGGAAGGAGCAGCTCTCTCCTCGGTGCCCGACTCTGCTGTGATATTTCCCCCAGAGCTGACGCCCCTCACGTGGGTGTTTTGTGGGTGTGTTGAGTATTGCTGCCCTGTCACTTCCCCGGGTTGGATTTGGCACCTGAGGTGCTGGGAAAGCTGTGCCTGGGTGTGCAGGAAGCAGAGGGCTTGGTGATTAAAGTGTTTTTACAGGCATTCGAGCACGTACTGCAGTCAGCTGCCTGCTTTTACTTCTCACTGGCAGGTGCTTTCCATTTGCATTTATATTGTGCTAGGAAGTGCCTGCTGCTGCAGGAAAGCCTTCTAGGATTGCTGCCGTGGCCACTGCCATCGTGGGGAGTTGATTCCATTGTGGGAATTGGTAGCTAAGTTTGGGATAGGCAAGGTAAGGTATATCTGAGGGAAAAGAGGGCAAAATATACAAGAATACAAGACAGATGGTTGAGTTGTGAATGTGACTGTGTTTGCTGTCTGGGCTTTGGGATGAGAACTAAACTTGGTCATGCTTGTATTGTTGTAGTCATTTCCTTCTGATTTTCCCAGGGTAGAAACCTATATGAACTATATGAAATAATAAGAAATTCTTTCAAAGCAGTCCTCTGTTCCTCATGCCACCCATATCTAAGCACAAACATCTCTTCTCCTTTACTTCCTCTCTCCCCTGTTTCTTGACTTTCTCTTCCTCAGTCTCTGACTGAAATCGCTTCCTTCTCCTCTGAAGACTCACTCAGGGCCTGTGTCAGCCTGGACCTGCAACCTCTGAGTTTAAAGCTGCATTTCTGGCACAGTAACATAAAATGTTACACCACTCTAAAGAAAAAGCACATCCATCCTCTATCTTACATTTTTGCCCCAGTCTGATTTTGCTCATGGTTTCAAGTTCTTCTTCCCAACGAACTCACCATAGCCCATGTCAGACACTCATCTCCCCCCATCCCATAACAATATTCTTCTTACCAAGTCCAAAATACCTTTCAGGAAATTTGGCACCCACGTAGCAACGGGTGCCGATGTCTGGCAAGATCTGACAGTCGAGTCAGGGTCTCAGCACACTTCTGGCACTCTGCTATCTACCAACTGACTGTAAAATCATGCTGAAGGATGGAACGAGACAATAATGAAAAAACCACATAGTTTAGTTAAATTAAAACTCGGCTACCCTGATGGATTATTTTTCTGCGCTTGGACAAGGCATAAGGGAAACGCATTCACAGTTCTGGTCAATTGAAGTTCAGAGTCTCACATTTAGACACAAATCCTACAAATAAACTATTTGGAAACAATTGGCCTCAGACCTGCAGAACAATGTATCTTTTTGGACTTGTAAAACAAGATTTTTAGGGTTATTTAATGGTTTGTCTTTGCAGCCAGACTAGCTTGACTTGTTCCTGAAAGCATTTTTGGCCTCCAATCACAAACTAAATTGACATCATTTCCTGCATTAATAGAAAACAAATCAAAACCTTCTATTAGGAAGCCAAAGCAATTTGGGAAAAAAAAATTAAAAAAAAAAAAAAAAAAAAAACAAAACAAAAAAAAACCCCCAAACAAATGCATCTTTAAGTCACGAGCCCTTGCTTTTGGCATGCTGTGGTACTTTCCAAAGCTTTTGAATGGCTGCACATTAAGAAAGGTTTGAGCTGTCCAGTTATTTAGGCTTCCTTTACTCACCTGAACTGCTGACTTTGTCTGTCCTTTCTTGCATAATAACTACTTTTTGATTGCTTAAAAGTACAGAAGCTTGTCCGTCCGATTTGTTGTGTTTAGTCTTACCTAATTCTGTGTGTCTTGTATTGTTTTACCTTGTAGGGTCCACCTTGAAACGACTATGTCTAGGCAAAGATCACAGTAGTAGTAACTATCCCATTTTTGTTTCTCAGTATTTCCTTCATGGCATGGGATGTCCTTTGCTTTTTTATTATTATTATTTTTTACTAAAAGCTAGTTGTTTAATAACAAGAGCTGATGCACTTATATGAAACTAGACTGTATAAATTGTGGTACTTTGAGAGTAATGCATGTGCTGTGATGTCTTGGGAACCTCGCATGCTGCAAGAGAGTCGTGGTGTTCTGTGTGAGACCGTGCACGCATGCAGCCAGGAAACTGGGTCCAGTGTCTGTCTCTGAAATACACACCTTTATATGACTGCAGTTCTCTGCTGGAGGAATTGATAGCTTAAAACCATCCCAGCCCCTTGAGCTGCATGAAATATTAAACACCAATTGAAGAGCTTTCTTCTCAAAATCCTTACTTTTCTCACTTTTGCCCCAAGTAAAGGAAAAGGAATTGAGCAGTGTATTCACTTAGAAGTGACGTTGCAGGTTGAATGCATGATCATTTAAAGGTTATTAATGTATTTTATATAACTGTAGGACTAATTAGTGTACTCGGTTTCATTGGCTGGTAACTGATTAACAGAGAAAAGACTCAATGTTCATGTTTGCTTATATAATAATTTTACTACAGTTCTCTGAACTTTTTGCTTGGAGAGATGGTCTTTATTTCCAATCTTTAGCTATCTCAAATAAGTTAGCCGAGACGTTTCTTTACATTTTCTGCTTAGGTCAGATTCAGACTCCTTCAGTTGCAGTCCCCTGCTGAGCTTGCTGTGTCAGACTTGTAGTCACTAAGCAGAAAAAGGAGAGAATTTTTTTTTATTATTAGAAAGAAGTAAACATACAAAATTAAATCTCTGTCAATACTCTTCCTGACTGCTTTTACCTATAACAAAAGTTCTCTATCTTTGTCTCAAACAGTCACCCCACCCATTACATCTTCTCTCTTCTATACTTTCATGGACCTGGTGGGGCTTTTTTCCCCAAAAATATGCAAATAACTATGTGAATGGTCCTGGCATCATCGAGAGAGGTGGTGGGCTCCCAGAGCCCTTGAGGCACAGGAGCCAGCCCTGCCTCTAACCTCTATGACAATGACATTTTTCCAGGAGGACAGGAAACTTATGCAAGTAAAATAAATGGTAAACTCATTTTATCAATACTTGCAGTGTTAGCAGTACATCCCACCTCCCCCTTCCTCGTGGTAGTCTCTGAGGAGATGTTGTATGCCCTGGGATGTCAGCATTATGGGGCTGCATTCCTGGCTTCATGCCCTGCCCCTTATTTTGCCCAAGACAAGTTAGTGGCCAAGGTGACACGATGTGATAGGAAATGCAAACCTATTGGACTTGGACCATTTCTTTAAGCAAAGGCGTTCTGCAGGAGGGGGAGGGTTAGAAGTCCAAAAAGCCACCATTTGGGGTGGCAGTAGGTGAGAAGGGGTTTGAGCTGCAGGGCTGGGGCAGAGACACCATCTCAGCTCTCTGTGTGTGATTTTCCAGGATCCTCGACCAACAGCCTGGTGACGTGTCCTGAGCCCCTCCCGCAGTCCACGCTGCAGGTTCAGGCCAACAACAGTAACAACAAGAAAGGGACGTTCACGGACGACCTGCACAAGCTGGTGGACCAGTGGACGAGCAAAACTGTTGGAGCTGCACAGACAAAACCTTCTTTAAACCAACTGAAGCAGAACCAAAAAAGGCAAGACATGGAGCCAAAGGCCAACCCCATGCAAACGCAGAATGAGACATGTGGAGTAAGTGGCCCTCCTTGAAGGACATACCTTTTGCTATGTGTCTGACAGCCTTTGCAGAACTCAGATGTGGAGGAGGACATAGACTAAAATTACACCAGATAAATGCTTTCTATAAATGTCCAGCTCTTTTCATTCAGTACTAAATCAATTTTTTTAAAAATTGTCCTTTGGAATAATCTTAAGGGATATATGGGCAGCAATATACATAAAAAATATATATTTTTAAATTCCAAACTGCTTATTAACAGCGATACTCAGCAATACTCCTATTGTATCTGTTGCTCAACTTCAGTTTCAACTATTACTAAAGCTTTCTTTTTGATGTTTAATATTAAACCTTCCTCAGAGCAGGGGCTGGTGGCTCAGTGGTTGGGAGCCATTGCTTGAGTGGAGTTAGAGTGAGTCCTGTGCTGGGAGAGGGGACAGCTGGGGGTGTGCTGACCCTTGCTTGTTGTTCTGGGCATCTGGACAATGCCATCCTCAGAAATGCCATCCCAAGTATCCTACAACAAACAGGGAATTGGAAAGCCCTCGCTGGTCCCTTCCTGTTCTCAGCAGCAGGACAGGGGTGTTGCAGGTGCATCGTGTCTGTGTCACACCTGAGGGCTGATACAGAGGCAGCACAGCAAGGAATGAGCACACATCCAGAATGCCAGTTCAGCATTCTGGCCCACCCTGCTCTGGGTTTCCAAAGCTCTTCCTTCTCACAGCTGGAGATTCTTTGACTAGTAATTTTTGCTGGGTTCATTTTCTTGGAAGACTGCAAATTGAGACAAAATAGAGGAAAATAACGGTGAGGAGCTGTTTTGTAGACCCTTAAAAGCAGGAGAACTAGATCTGGATAGTAAACCATTGCCTTTTTGGCATGGAGAAGGAAGAAATCCTGTAGCAGCAGCAGCTCTGTAGTTGTTGGTGAGGTGAGATTAGATGTACCAAAGCAGGAACTTCACCAGTGCCTCTGCTTTGGTACCTGCTGGTTTCTGAGTGAGTAAATAATCCTTTTACACAGTAATGCTTTTACCAGCTCTGGAGTAAGCAATGTCTACTTAAGACCCTAACAGTTCTCATAAAATAAATCAAAGTTGGTGCTAGTGAACCCAAACTGAAGACTTCCATAAAGTGGTGGGGAGGGCACAGATTTTGTTCTGTTAAGTCATTTCTTACTTTCTTTTGAAGTGCTTTTTGCAGCATTTTGGTGTCTTTTCCCTGAGACCCCTGCAGAAGTTGGAAGTATTTGATGTGGATGTTTTGCCCACCCATATCTCTGGAGAAACAAGTGGTTATTTTGCTTATTTAAATAACCTGTTAATATCAATTTAGGGTTGATTTTACCTCCTGCAGTCTTGGTGTTTCTGTCTCAAAGTCTGTGGAGAAGGCAGAGTGTCACTGTGAGAGCAGCAGGAATGTCCTTGTCTCAGTACACTGATCTTAGAGGGTTTGTGTCTTTCTCAACCATGGCAGTTGTTCCAGGGAATCAGCAGAGCTGAGCGAAGTTTTTGGAGGTGATTTACCGAGAGCACGGCGAGGTTGGGATTCCCTGCTCTTCATTTCACAATTCATTCCTTGTTGTGTGGAGGAGTGGCATCAGTGGAGCCCTGGGGTGGTTTGTGTCATGAAGTCCTCACGAGGACCGTGCTGGCTGCAGCAGAGATGCAAGGGCAGATGGCAAACATTGCTGGTGTCATTTTTGTTGGGAGTTTTGGCCGTGAAGATGGCACAGGATGCTGCAGGTGGCAGGTACGATACAGAAGAGCTTGACAAGAGTTGGTTTGGGAGTTAAGCATCGATGTGCTGTTTGTACCCTTTGAAATGCACCCTAAAGAGGGAATTGAAGTTGAAGGAGAAGAGGGCTTGCATGGTGTTGGGAGAGAAATGGCCAAAGGAGGAGGAAGGGAACAGCGTGAGAGGACTCCTAGTGTGGACAGCTGGACAAGTGACCTGTGTGTCAGTGTTGGAGAGATGAGCTCCATGGGGAGATGTTACACCTGTGCTGAATCACAGCTGAGTCAACTGGAAAGACAGAAAGAACTTGGGAAATCACATAAAGGATGGAAAAAATAGCTTTCCAAGAGAGAGAATGTGAAGCTCAGGCTGTACTTCTTCAGTTCATCTGGTTACACCGCCTTTTGTCGCCTCTTTTGATCAAAAATGCCTTTGCAAGAAAAGAATAAGGAGCACTAAGCAGATTTCCAGCCCATCAGAGAAGGTTACAGTAAGGTTTTATGTTGGAAATAAAGGCTGGATAGTAGGAAACAAGGTGATTCTTATGCCTTTTGTGTTTTGTGGTTTTGTTTTTTTTTAACTGGAACAAACTAGTACTGAGTTACTAGGTGGGGTATGGAGTTAGGGTGGGCTGTTTCACGTGGGCTTGGTTTTGGGAAAAGCTGTTGTTGGTCCCCTGTGGTGGTCAGATATGAGGGGCTGGGGGTGGCAGGATTTGTACCTTCACTTCTGCATTGTCTCCAGGGATTATTGTAAAGAGAAATGCCTCCCTACAGGGTTTTCATGCAGGAGTAGGGGTGAAGGTAGTTGTCTCATGATGAAAAATACATTAAACAATAAAAAAATATACATATATAAAATATTAACTATACATTTAAATAGAAAAATACATTTTTTACTTTATTGTCTTACTGTTCACTCACTGTTATGACTATGCAGTTGTGTGGCTGACTTGAAATCTTCTCTTTCCCCCTGGAACAGAGGACTCACTTCCCTGAGTTACCTCTTTTTTAAGAGATTCCTTCTAGTACCAGCAGCAAATTGTTTGCTCTGAATAAAATATATTATTTTCTAGCTAAGTGAAGGCTACTCTTTAAAGCTGGAAATAGAAGAGAAACTGGTAGTGTGTTTAATAAGAGTGAGTGGTTTTCTCTTCATCCTCTGTCATCAGAAGTGTAGACAGCAATAATGTAACTGGGATGCAAAGGAAAACTTTCTATTCTGCTTTGTTTCTCTGGAAGTTACCAGTCCATTTGGCTGCAAATCCTGGTTGATCATATCAGAAATCTGGAGTGGACCTTTCAAGGGGGAAGGAACTTTCATCCAGTTGTGTCACAGGAGCACTGAAATGTTCCTTTTCAAATGGTTTAATGAAGCATGGAAATGCAGGGAGATTCTCATCAGCAGCAGTTTGAAATGCAGTAGGAAATGTTGGAAAGAACTGAGGTCGAACTGCCTGAGTGAGTTCTCTCTTTGTGATCTTCGTGAAGATATGATGAAATAATCATTTTTTACAGGTAATTTTCTTTAGCATTAGTCAAGGAATAAGCTTAGGAATGTGAGCTGCCTTCTGTGCGAAGAATACTGAATATTGTGTACTTAAAGACACCATTTGGAGATGCCTGAGAATGAAGGGCTTGCCAAAAGTGTTTTCTCCATAATGTGTGTAGCTCCATGGGTTTTAAAGAAAAAAACATTACCCCAACAAAGCTGGAACATGTTCCCAGTGCACAGGGAGGTTGTTTCTGAGAACACACAGGTCTATGTCCGAGGGTAACATGTGCTGGGGGCTTGGACACCCTCAGCAGCATCTGAACCTCTGCTGCATTTCCTGACTCATGGGCTTGGGGTGCCAGGAGCAGCCGGGCTGGACATGGCCACAGTGCCAAAACCAAGCCACAGCCCCTTCACTCTGGCTTTCCTCTCTGTTGGATTGGGAAAATAATAAAATATGAATCTGTGTTTGAAAGTATTCAACACTGCCTTGGTCTGAAGGGCAGAATGGTTTCCCAGGGAATTGGAAAAGCATGTACACATCTCTTCAGGAGTGCCTAATGGCTTTGGGGTTTCAGCAAACTGGGCAGAAGTGATAAAAGAGATAGATTAGCATCGTTGTCTGCTCGTGTTGGCAGCCAGCTCTGACTCTGCCCTGTGACTCAGTTTTGTTTCAGCAGTAGCTTGTCCATACAGAAGGAAAACACTGATATTAATGGGGTAGCCAGCAAGGAAAAATCATGGCTCCACCACGGTCCTGGGTAGCCTGACACAAATCTGCCGAAATGCCAAAGCAGAGGTGCCTTGTGTCAGCAGGAGCAGTGGACACCTGGTGTGTCCCTTCAGGCTGGAGCTGGCCAGGAGCCCAGGCTGTGCTCAGGGTGACTGTCACCCCTGCTGCACTGGCTGTGCTCAGGTGAGCCCTGACCATGGACACAGCACTGGCTGTGCCCTGCAGCCCAGGGGCTCCCCTGGCTGTCGTCCCCCATCAGTCTGGCTGCCTTGAGATGCTGAGCCCTGTTCAGAGCCGTGCAGTGATCCCGGGAGAGGGACACGCACACCTCGTTCATCACCGCCTCAACGCCCGTCTGCTGCCCTTCCAAAGGGACCAGCAAAGGGACCTGCAGTCTCCTGCCTTTCCTGGAGCTGGGAAATCACAGCTTTGGGGCTGCTTTTCTGGCACGTTAATTTTGATGTTTCAGCCAGTCAGCCCCTCCATGCAGGAATTGATGGGATGTGTGGGCCTCCATCGGTGTTGTCATCAGAACTGGTTCAAAAAGGCCATAACCAAGAGGCTCCTGCCCAGGGGACGATGCAAGAGCCAGGTGCTGTGGCTCTTAAAGTGTGTATTTAGCTCGCTGGAAGCATAGGATGAAGGTAGAGGAAGCAAACTTAAACCATTAATGTGTGTTTGTCATGACATGATCAAGTTTAATGTGTATGTGCAATGTTGGGTTTGGGGCATGACAGTTTTATTTCTCGTCACACGTTAAATGCAGCCACTGCTTTTACTGGGGAATTCAGCTGAGAAGGAAAAAGTTCAGAACTGCGGTGAGTCAGATTTCTCAGGATTTTAAAAGAGCTGAAAATAAGCTTTTACAAATTAATTTTTTAAAAGGGGAAAAATGTCACCTCACATTTTCAATGCCACTGAATAATCTCTTGCTAGTATAGTCCAACTCCTGGCCCTGCACAGGGCACCCCAGCAGTCCCACACATGCCTGGGAGTGCTGTCCAAAGTGTGGTATTTTCATTAACATCTGTTGGCATTCCTCACAGGTGCTTAGTTTGGTGGAGACCACCATTTTGAGCATGTGAAAACAGGAATCCAATAACAGCTTACACAAATCTGAAGGTCTTAAAAATATATCCTTGGTTCCTCTGTTTCTTATTCTTTGGTTTCTGTTAATTTTGGTGGGGTTTTATACATTATTGGTGTTAAATTCATGATCCTGAAGCATCTCTTTCTGTTCAATGTTCACCATCAGATTCAGGTTCCAGGTGAGAATGGGAGACAGGGAAGTGAAGGAGGGTTATCAAATAGTTCTGTATTTTTCTAAAATTGCCCATGGAACAGAGGTTAATGCCCCAAAGCAGGACATCCTAGGGGACATTGCCATTTGTATTGTTAATTGAGAAGAGAGATGAAAATCAGAAACATGGAGTAAGCATCTCACACAGCCTTATAATTTTCATGCTGAAATTTCACATTCATACCAATTTTATCAATTGAATGTGAAATATCACAGTGATGGGAGACTCCCAGAATTAAATAACACCCCCTTTTCTTTATGCCACAAATGGGTGATGGCCTGGTGTGAACCCCGGCAGGGAGCTGTAAATGCTGTGACATGAAAAATGTAATGAAATGCTGCAAATGTTCGGGGTAGCAGCAGTTCCCACGGCATTGTGCATGATGGGAGAGTGTAATTTGGGAAGCTTGGCCATCCCATATCGAGGGAGGAGAGCTCTTTCTCTGCCCCTCATATGCAAAAGCTGGAAATTGAAGAATATGTTAAAAGAATTTTAGAAAACCAGCTGGAAATGGTTCTGGGGGCCCATGAGGCAGAGCAGCCCTGCTGTGTCCTCACTGGCTTTGCCTCACCTGGCACAGCCAGGACGGGGCACTGAGCCACTGTGAGTGGTCTCCTGCCACCCTCAGCTCCCCAGGGCCAGGTGAAACAACTTTGTACAGAAATAAGGGCTCGAATTTTTAAAGCTCTTTTGAGGCTGGCTGTAAGAGCGTGGGATTTGGGTTAATTCTGTGTTTAGTGACGTTTATTTACTTTCATGCACAAGTTAACAAATACTTGAGGTCCTTTGCATGTGCGAGGGTGTTTGTTTTCACTTGTTTAAGAAGGCAGGAAGCATCATTAAAGAATGAGGTTATATTGAGGTAACTTTCCCCTCTGCCTCATATCAGCCTTTTCTATTACTTTCCAAATATTCTGTCTTTAGAAAAAAGCCCCCCCCCCCCCAAAAAAAAACAACAAACCCAAAACAAACAAAAAAAAAAACCCCAACCCACCCTTTCCCCCAGCAAAAGCATAAATGGAAAAACGAAATGAACCCAAAGAAGGACACTGTGGCAGGCCTGTGCCTGTGCCGCCAGCTGCCCGGGGCCCGGCGTTGGGCAGGGATGCTGCTGGCACGGGGCGAGCGATGCCCTGTAGCGACACTTGTTGTGTTTCTCTTTTTGTAGGTAAATTCGGTAAGGACAGGACTGGGGAGCAGGTGCCCCGTTCCGGTGGCTTGCCCCGTGCCCGCGGGATTAGCTCCTGGAGCTGCACCGTCCCTGCCCGTGCCCGTGCCCGGGCCCGGCCTGGCGGGCGCGGTGACACCGTACGTGATGCCTCTCTGTCAGTACGGAGCTGTGTTCCCCTCGCCCGTGTACGGAGTGCCGTGGCCGGGGCCGGTGGCGCAGCCGGGGCTGGTTCGGGGGCCCGGCATCGTGCGCTTCTCGCCGCTGGGCCGGAGCTGCCTGCGGATGTGCCCGGTGCCGCTGCAGCGCCCGGCCCGGCCGCAAGGCCCGCGGCTGCGCCTGACCTAGCGCGGGGAGCCGGCCCTGGGGCCGTCCCTGCCCGTGCCCGTGCCCCCCTGGGGACCCTGCCCTGAGGGGACCCTGCCGCGGGCGGCCTTGACGTGGGTGACCCTGTCAGTGGTGACCCAGCCCCGGGTCCCGGTGGTTCGGACGCCGTCAGGCTGCAGTGTTTGCTCTGTAAATGCCGTGGTCCGTGTGGGACGAGGCGGGGCCCGGGCACAGCCATGCCCTGCATCGGTAATCACTGTGAGGCGGCGTCACCACAGATTGTTTGTCGTCACGGCAATATCTGCTTCTGTCCCGTTGCTGAAGACACTTTATTCCTTATGTTCTGTTTCACACTTGCAGTCCTTAACATCAATGTACTTGAATTGATAATTAGCAAATTGTACTAACCCTGCAGGAGTTCAGTGCCTTGAATCTCAGCTTTCCGGTCCCAGCTGGAAAGAGATGTACAATTATTTGAAAGGTGTATTTTATTTACAATCTGCTTGTGAGCTGGAGTTCTTTTTGTTTGTAAAGATATTGCAGGTTTATAGTTGATGTTCCTCATCAGCTTCATTCTGCTGTGAATGCTTTTGTTTTTATTCACGGGTTGAATTTTCATTTCTGAAGCTTTTAGAAATAAGAATTGTGAGGTGAGGTTTGTTTGACGTGTTTGATGCACTGATCGTAAAATTGTTGGTGTTTGTACAAGGAGTAGTGAAGTGCACGTTGTAATGTAGGAGCATTTACAGAGGGATCCAAGGAAGGAGTATACAAAGACAGGGAACAGCTTCAGGCAGCGCTCTCCGTTCTCCTTCCCAGCCCGTGGTAAAGTCATTGTAGACGGCGACTTAATTCTGTAACAGGCAGCAAATGCTGTTTTCCTCTGGATCGGCAGCACACTGGATTTCATTTCCTTTCCCTATCTGGGCTTTTATAATTCAGTTAAATCATGAGCTCTTGCATGTTCCGTACCTGAAGACAAGTGATGGAACTCTTGATCACAGCAGAGCGTGTCTGCAGGTGGCTGCGAGCCCCATGTGAGCAGAGTATGTGTTGGGGCTCTGCTTCGGCCACTCAGCTTCAGGGCGATGTCTGCTCCCTGGTGTGACAGCACTGTTGATGCTAAAACAGAATAAAAATGTGATGCTGTTCTTTTTCATATCTGACACTTCAGGTTTGGAGTCTCACCGCCTTCTGTTTGGAGTTTTTTATTTATTTATTTATTTATTTATTTATCTTTATTTCTACCCAAGTTTGCGCTCCAGGTGGCACGGACACCTCTCTCCTGTTCGAAAAGTTGCTTTTTGCCCATTTTACTGTGCATAGAGCCTCCACCTGCACCTCAGTGTAAAGGCACAAGGTAACCACTAGAGCTGGTTTGCCATGGTAAGTCTCTTTCCCTCCCAGAGCGCTACGGGCAGCGTTCCAGGCACAGGACCCCGGTGTGGCCACCCCCACAGGCCCCACAACCACATTTTGGAACCCTCTGCTGAGGGGCAGAGACGTCCTGTGCTGCCAAGCTGTGAATTGTATAGTTCTATTGTAATTTGAACGTTATACCTGTCTAAATTACTTTGTTTGTACCCTTTGAATATATTATTCCATCAATTCAGTTAGAATTGAATTTTAAAGACAATTATGCAGAGTCTTCTGCCTGGGCAAAATACTTACTGCAGTAAGAGATTTCTGTTCTCTGTACCATGTATCTTTAATTTGTTTGGGTTTTTTAGATTCATGTCTGTATGCTTCATGAGCAAACATGGAAAATATGTTCTCACACTGGGTTCCCTTCGGCTCGCACTGAATCCTACAGTTTATGTCGCTATTGCCTGTATAGTCCATCCCTTGTATACTGACAAAGTCAGTGGCACTAAAAGCCCCGAGAAATTGTATAGATTAAAAAGAAAAAAAATAAACATTTTGTGCTTGAAAATGGTGTGAAAAACCCAGTGTTTTTCTAAAACGTAGAACAGTGTCAATTTCCAGCCCTTCCGGGTAATTCCGCGTTTGTTTTCCAGTCTGGCTCTTGTCCCTGGATTGTGTGGCAGAGCAGATGTGGTGCCTCCAGCGGCTGTTGGGTGCTGGCAACCTCGGGGAGACGGAGCCCTTCCCGGTGCCGCTGCTGGGCCGGGCTCTGCAGAGCGGAGGGGCGGCAGCCTCAGCTGGTTCCTTGGAGCACGGGGCTCCCTCGGTGCCGCTGGTGCTGCATGTGAGGCTGCTCAGCTTGCCAGTGGGGAAAGAGGCCCACGAGCTGCATCTCTAGGGAAGCCCTTCTGAAGGATCCTGGCACCGTTTGCGTCTGAGGAAGCTGGGTCCCGTTGCCAGCACCCTCTTGGGCAGTCACCACCGAGGGGTGAGGCTGCAGGGGGAAATGAGAGAAGGGTGTGCAGGTGTGCCACTCCTGCTTCTGTCTCTCCGTGTGGCTTTGCTGTGTGTGCTACATCTGTTGGGACGCCTCTGGCCCTCGCTGGTGCCCTCCTGCCCCAGGGTGGCTGCGTTGCATGGCTGTGCTCCCAGGAGAGGTGGGGTGGCTGGGGAGCAGGGCAGGGGTGCAGCTTCCAGGGCCTTGGTGGTGTGCACCTGCCTCCTGCACTGGGGCCAAGCAGGAGCTCAGAATGTGTTGCTGGGCATTGTTGTACTTGTGATTTTTAATTTCCTGATGGCTCTCTTGGCTGCAGCTCTTCTGGCTGCTCACTTCAAGCCATGGTTTTTTTGCCCTCACTTGTGAGGATTGTGTCACAGGGTGCTTTGACCTCAGTGGCAATTAAGCAAATTACATGGGATTAAACAAATGAAGCAACTTCTTGAGCAAAAGGTGAGCCAAGGAGTAAGAGGGAACTGAGGGGTCTATGCTGCACCATCAGAGTGGGAAAACTGCACCCAAAAAGATCCCCTGCAGATCCCAGAACTGAAGTAATTTTGTTCCTGACTCTGAATATTGCTTCAATGTGCAGCAAATTGGTCAAACCTGCCGCTAGAATTCCTGGCCTTGCTGGTTCCAGTCCTGTAGCTCTGCCATCACCCAGCATTCCCAGCCAGCACTGTGCTGCAGGGACACATGGTGTCAGCTTTAAATACAGGTTTCAATGAGGGAGCTCACAGAGCCCCTGATTTTCAGCCTTTCAGTCACAGAAACTTAACTCAAATCTTGAAAAAATGTTTTAATCCATGAAGGCACTCACCCAGTAGTGGGAAAGTTTTGCAGTTTTCAGTTTGGGAAGTTGGGAAAGTAGTTGAAGTTTGCCTGTGTGCCTTTCATTTGGCTTTCTGATTGCCTTGTGTCATGATGGATTATCTTAATACACAACCACATCCTGCTTTCCCACTGCATTCCCAGCTTGCCTAGAGTAAGGCTGGACATGGAGAGGAGCTGCTGCCACTGGCACTGCTCATCTGCCACAGGGATGAAAAGCTGGGCGCTGGAGATGGCAGGAAGAAACACTGGACTGGTTTAAGGCTCTTGCAAATCTGGATTCAACCTCCCTGGCACAGATTTCACTCTAAAGAATGATGCAGCAATGGCCCTTGCAGTTTATTTTAACTCTAGTCTCCATTCCACAAGTTCAAAGGGAATATTTTAATCATTCCTTTAAAAAAGGGAAAAAAAAATCTTTAAGAAGTTCATTTAAAGAGGAAGCATTGCCCAGAGCAGCTGTGGCTTCCCTCTGGAAGTGTCCCAGGCCAGGTTGGACGGGGCTTGGAGCAGCCTGGGACAGTGGGAGGTGTCCCTGCCCATGGCAGGGGTGGGGTGGATGGGCTTTAAGGGCCCTTCCAACCCAAACCGTTCTGTGACTCTGTGATTGCTTAACCATTATTCCATACCTGTCTTTGCACTGCTCCGTTCTTGCCTTCTCCTTTTCTCTGAAATCCTTGACATGAGCTGGGGGCAAGACAAAGGACTGAATGGGGGAGATGTGGCAGTCTCTGTGCTCCTGCAGAGATACCCATGCTGAGAGACAGCCTTCCTGAAATGAGCTCCTTCCTCCAGGGGCAGGTTTTGCTGTT
This sequence comes from Chaetops frenatus, assembly GCA_013400775.1. Classification (NCBI taxonomy): domain Eukaryota; kingdom Metazoa; phylum Chordata; class Aves; order Passeriformes; family Picathartidae; genus Chaetops; species Chaetops frenatus. Next base: position 249,454 of record VZTR01023699.1, on the reverse strand, counting down.
TGGTGTTTGTGGAAGGAAATCACTAATACTTTGAATCGTTGGTTTAACTTGGCTTTGCCAATGGTAGCTCTTTCCCTTCAAGCATTTTTCATGATCCCTGTGCATTACTGTCAGGTCTGGGAACATTTGGAATTTCTCCAGAGAAGCCCCGTGGATGTTTTCTGGGTCCATGTCGATTTTGGGTGGTTTGAGCAGGAAAAACCTGTGTCCTCACACATGCCTTCGAAGTTGGCTTTGGAGAGTTGTAACCAGAAGTCTCCCTTCTGAAATTTATGTGACATCAGTATTGCTTTCCCTGTCATCCCCACCACCCCCGCTGCAATGAAGGAAAAGGCTCAGGGCTTTTGGAGCGAGATCGATGTTACTCATCAGCTATCAGCTATTATGGCAAAGACTTGCCTTGTTTCCTGCCTTGCTGCCAGCTAGTTCCCCCTAGGTTTTCCATGGATGCTGCTGAAAGTGTTGGCTCAGAGACAGTCACCCAGTAGAGAGTTTCTGTGTGTAATGTACAGTAAGGTTTCCTTGCCTTCTCCAGTTCTTTGTCTGCCCTCCTGTCCTGATTTTGGGTGATTCCTGTGGGGCAGTGTGGGCACGGTCTCTCTGCAGAGCCTACGACAGGGAGCTCTCATGGTCTCGTTGTCACAGGTGGATAAATGTCTGATATGGGGTTGAATTTATAAAACAGCAAAACCATGACTGTGTGTTATTTCTGGCTGTGGTTATTTGCCATGGACTGAGTCCTTGAGGGGCACCTCGGTGGTTCCTGTTGCTTGGGCACAATCAGCTTCAGTGGAGTTGTCTGATATGCTGATCTCTGATATCATCTTATCCCTGACAGTCATTTTCCTGTCTGGATACCCCAGAAATGAACCAGTTTGTTGATCTGGTGGGAGTTGTGCTGTGACTCAGATGTGTTGGTACCTTTTGGCAGGGGCAGCACCTCTGGCTGTGGAGTGAGCTCTGTAGATCAGCAGGCCAGGGATGCTCCAGACCTGACCATGCTGCTGCTTTTATTAATGCAATGTAATGAGATGGATTTTAGGAGCTGGCAGGCTACAAATTCTGCTTTGTGAAGGAATTTGTTGCTCAGAGGGGTTTGGATGTGCTGCACTTGTGGTGTTGGCTGTCAGCACAAAGACCACTTACATCTGTTTCAGGGGGAAGTCAGGCTCAGACCAGGAGGTGGCTGCTGTTGGGAATGATGTGATCCTCTCTGCTCCCTTCTCAGGGGTAGTTGTGTGCTATCAAGGCTGTTGCTGCATATGCTTGGATCTATATTTTATTATCAAACTTCTCCCTTGAAATAATTTTCTCGTGAGAAGTTTGGTCTCTGCCTGGGTCGAGCCCTCAGTCTGATACACAAAGCCTCAGGAGGCTTCAGGGCTCCCTTGGTCACCGTGGAGAAACTGTTCATAGACAGTGCCCTGTGATTGGATAAAGTATCTGTTAAAACAGTAAAATTCTTGTGAGAAGCTCTTGGTTTTTCCAAATCTGGTGAGCAAGGAGCACTTTCTTTGTGCAACAGGATGAATGCATGATGAATATTGAGCACATTGTTGTAGTCACAAGGCAGAGGGAGAAGTTAGGATTGCTTTTTCCCCTCAGAAAGGAGCACATCCCTAAACTTTGCCTTTCATGACTGAGGCACCACTTGAGCACCAGCTATGGCAGCTTTCAAAGAGCTGGGCATGGTGAGAGCCCCTCCAGCCACTCTTCAGGGGACTTCTTTGGACCTGTTGTAGTTTTTGTGAGGTATTCAGGACCCTGACACGTTGTAAAAACTTAGATTTAGAAAGAAATAACCAGCTGCCAGTCCTTTTCAAATGGGGATCCTTCAGGTCTGACATAACATAGCCCCAAAAAGTATTTACTCTTGTGTTGTTTTTTTCCAATGACTTTGCAAGCAAGTTAAAAAATTCCTCAGCATTTCTAGTTAGTTTATCAGACTAGACAGACTGAATCTGGTCTCTTTGTCCCCGTTGGGCAGCAGCTGCAGGGAGTGCCACGGCTGCCTTTTCCCACTGTTCTGCTGTCCCCAAGCAGACTCTGGGGTACCTGCACCCCCTGACCTCTCTGGTGCTGCTTCCCCCTCAGCCTGGGAAAGCTCAGGCTGAGTGTGGAGTAAGAAGTGGGGAGGTTGCCCGTGGCTGAGCACCTGTGGGAGCTTGTTTGAGGAGCCAAGTGCTGGGGAGCTGGCTCTGCTCTGGGTGTGGTGGCTGACCCACTGCTGCCAGATGTTTTTTCCCAGTTACCTGGAGAAAGTTAATTTTTGTCCTGTTTTCCTGGATGAAACTCCATGCCCGAGGCTGGTTATTCATAGTGAGCAGGTGTTGGGGTGGACCCAGGCAGATCTTCAGAACTGACGATGATCAGAAGCCTGGGGGGGGGGATTACGAGCAAGACGTGATTTCCCTTCCCTTAGAAGTCAGTTCTTCCCCTGAACAGGGAGTACAGGAGGGAGAAAGCCGGGGTTGTGTTTAACAAACGCAGAGCCCAGAGCACAGAGACCCAGCAGGAGCCGTGCCAGACCCCGGCAGTGTCTGCCCTGTGCCCTGTCCCCAGTGTCCCCCCCCCGCCCTGCTGCTCCAGGGACTCCCTGCACGTGCTGTGAGCGCTTCCCGGAGCCGTCTGCTCCCTCAGGCCTGTCCCCTGCACCCGTCTGCCTGTGGGGCCGTGTCTGGGCTGCATGTCCCCCCAGAATGTCCCCAGCACAGCCAGTGCATGTGGTGTGTGTGTGTGCTGCGGGCTGGGGCACTGAGGTGACGCCCTGCTCTGCTGCTGCCTCAGTGATGTGCTGCTCTCGGCACCGCCCTTGCCTCTTGTCCTGCTCCTGCCATTGCTGTGCCCTTCGTGTCTGTCCAAGCACCTTCCCCGTGCTCTGCCCCCGTGGCAGCAGATGGATCCCATCCCTGCCCGGGCGGGCCGTGGCACCCCTGCGGCCCCGCTTGCAGGGAGGTCTCCTCCAAGCCAACCCCCTGTGACCCCGTGATGGAGGCCTGGCTCCTTTCCGTGGGACGAGGCAGCCAGGCCTGCGGGCGTGGGGAGCCGCTGCCAGGCCTGCCCTGGCAGCCCCACGGCCCTCTGAGCCCCGCATCCCTCTGCCCTCCTGCCAGCAAACCCCGGCTGTCTCTGCCGGCTCTGCCCATCTCTGCCTCCTGGCAGCCTGGCTCCAGCCTGACTGTGCGGTGCTGAGGTTCTGCCACCAAAAGAAATGGTTTTACACTCTGAGCTCCCTGCACGACCGCCCGTCTCCGTCCCTGTTTCCCTGTGGGACCGGGAGCGCGCTCTGGCAGCAGCACCTCCCACACCCTTGGGCTCCACCAGCTCACACGGCCCTTTTGGCTTGGGTTTGGGTTTTCCTAGATGTGAAATCCATGTATGGATTTTTTTTTTTCTTTTAGGTTCTGAAAATGAGACCGTCAACGACTGACACGTGGCCGCCACAGCTCCGGTGCCAAGCGCGAGGCCCCACCGCAGTCAAGGAGGAGGAAGAGGAAGATGGGAAATGATTTATCGTGTGTGAGGAATTCTGTGCCGTTCTGGTCCATTCAACGCTATTTTGTAACTTCTTTCTAATAATTTTTTTTATTTATAGTTGGAAATACAAAAATGTTATGCAATAAAAAATAAAGGAGAATTATTTTGGGGGAAAAGGATTTTGTTCCAAATTGTTCCCTTCTGTTGTGAGCCAGGTTTCCGTGAGCAGCAGATGGAAGAGAGGGAGGAGGAGGAAGAGGAGGAGGCAGTCCTTCAAATGCTTTTTGTGTCACACAGTTAATTGTCATTTAAGCAATTCTCCAAGCGATAAACTAGGCACCCATACAAGAAAGATAAGTTCTAGTTCCATTTAAATTTCTCACTGGTCTTTTTAAAAGATGAGATTCTATTTTAAATCCACTTAAATCAAGTAAAAAACCTCCAGATCCTGCACTGGAGAATGAGTCTGCTTGTCACTTCCCTTTTTACCTCTCTCTTTTTCTCATAGACCGGCCACATTTTCTTGCCAGACTTAAATACAGTCTCTAGTCACTGCTGATTTTAAATGTAAGACTGAAATCCTTCCACAGATGAGTGGGTAATTGGAGCCATTTTTAAGCCTCTGAAGTGATCTAAAGGGATGCAGTGGGGGTTTCTTTCCCTGGGTTCACTGGTGGTGGGTTTCAGCTGTCTCCTGGACTGAGGTGGTGGACAGAGCAGTTCGTAGCAATAATCTCACGAGCAATCCTTTATCCAAGGACTACTCATCTCTGGTTTTCAGGAAGCTGGGTTAGCACTGTCCTAAGGAGTGGGAAAATGCTGCTCCTGCTGTTACATCTGGGCCCCAGGGTCTCTGCACCCATGGGCCTCCCTTGCTCCTCCTGTGTCCCCAGCCCAGGGTCTGTTCTCACCCTCTCATTCTTGTTTTTGATACCAGAGCCACAGGAACTCCCCCCTGCCCAGCAGCCTCTCGGTACCACCCTCCCTTGCAGCTGGAGCCTGGCCTTCTTTTTTGTTGTTATCTGCCATGTCTGTCTCTTCCAAATCTTGGTTCTAAATAATAAATCTTATTTTGATGCTGTTGTTCCCTATTTCCTTTCCACCTCGGCCCCTCCTGTCCACCAGCAGGGGCGAGGAGAGCGCAGGTGGAGGCACACGTAAAGCTCCAGAACCATGCAAACACTTGGTTAATTCAGAGTTTTGGAGCCCCAGGGCCAAAATACACATATTTATGTTAATTTTCTGCTTCCCTGGGGTGCCTCCCGCCCTGTCCTTTTCTAAGGAGATGGGATGGATCACCTGCATGGGAGCAGGGACTGGTAAGTGGTAAATCATTGCTGGCCTTGAGCCTCCCTGCTCACAGGAGGGACCAGACTTCTGTCCCTTCCCTAAGGAGTGGGAGAAGGGGGATCCAGGTGAGCAGGACACCTTCCTGTTTCTCTTTTGGTTGTTCTTTCCCATGGCTGGGAATGCAGCTCCCTGCTGGGTGCAGGGACAGGGGTGTTGTGTCCCCAGCGTGCTTCTCCAGGGATGAGCCACTCCTCCACTCATCACAGAAACAAAGCACTGTGCCCTCATCTCAGGTTTTTATTCCCAAGTTTAAAAGGTGGTTTTCTCCAGGGAAATCCCTTGCAGGTTTCTCCTGGGGTCCAGGACTTCCTTCAGTAGTTGTTTGGAACCTCTTCACTGCTCCTACAGACCCCTGAGCTCCTCCACAGTTGCAGGGAACCAAGGGGCCTCTGACTCCACATAAGCATTTTATAAACATTCGATTAATATTCAGATTAAAAATAAGGATTAGTATCAGGATTAAAACTCAGGAGTGGAAGCTGCAGCAAGCCCTGGCTGGTGGCTGCTCCCCACGTCTGCCCAGCCCACCTGGCTTTGGATAATCTCTCCTCTGAAGGGCTGCTCCCTCTGGGACGGTACCCCTGTGTTTGCTTCTTGCTTGATAGTTTGGAGCTGCTGAGGGTCCCTGAGCTCCTCTGGGATGAACCACTGGATGGGATCCTCTGACTTAGCCCATAATTCTGTGAGGGGGAATGGGTTTAAACTAAAAAAGGAGAGATTTAGATTAGATATTAAGAAGAAATTCTTGGCTGTGAGGGTGGGGAGGCCCTGGCACAGGGTGCCCAGAGAAGCTGTGGCTGCCCCTGGATCCCTGGCAGTGCCCAAGGCCAGGCTGAACAGGATTGGAGCACCCTGTGGAATGGTGAATATGGATAATGGATAGTGGGAGGTGTCCCTGCCCATGGCAGGGGCTTGGAAAAGGATGGCTTGTAAAGTCTCTTTCAACCCAAAGCATTCCATGATTCTGTGGTCCCAGTGTTCCATGCTGGAAGTGAGTGCTAGGGGTTTATGGCAAGGGAAGGAAATCCCTGCAAATGCTGAAAGCACAGCTTCATTCCCTGTGACTTCAGGGGTTGCTGAAGCAGTGAAGTGTTTGGGTGGCTGCTGATTTTGAGGGGCAGGGAAAATTGGAAAGGTTTCAGATCCCCTCGGGACTTGTGCAGTTTCTGTATAAGACTTTATAGAATGTTTAAATGGTTTATTTTCTGTGCAGTTTCCCAGTGCTTTACTGGTCTGAGCAGGAGAATATCTGGAAAGTAAAAGAAAGAATACATTTGGTGAGAGACTGATGTGACACTTGAGGGCACGTGGAGATGTCTGAGGCTGCTGGATGTTTAACAGGGATTCCAGGGGCTTGTAACACAGTCATGGAAATGTGGAGCCAGTTAAAAATGTCAAACACAGCAACATCATTCTCAAATATTTGCTGATGGCACGTGAGCTGCAGACTCAGTGGTGTGTGTGTGCTTTGGGAGAGGGATGGCTCGGGGACTCCACAGGGCTTTGCAGCCCAAAACCTTTTGTTTGGGAGCACTTTGGAAGGTAACCAGTCTTTGTTATCCTTGTTAAGTCAGAGCACACATTGTGTTTTTTAAAAAAACCCCACAAATTAGTGTCAGTGGAGCTCTGCATCGCTGTGCTGCCTATTGGTGGCAGAATGAACCTTCTGTATCCCAGCTCTGGCTGGTGATGCAGGGATGGGAGAAGGCACCCTCCTCCCACACCCTCCTTGTGGGTTTGCTCTCACACATGTGAAGTGGTGAACACCCTGAAAATTGCTGGCAGTGTCCCATTTGCTCTTGCAGTAGGATTCTAGGAGCATATTTCTGTATTTATTTTATATTTATTCAACACTGAGAGATGGCAATTAGCAATGCACAAAGAAAAGTATTTCTGTTTACTGATAAGCAAAGACAAGTAAAGGGACATGCACCTTGTAGAGTTCAGCACTTGGAGGCTTTTATTTCTCCTTTTCCTTCTCTTTCCTTCCACCTACAGGAAGGTGTCCCTGCCCATGGTAGGGGCTTGGAATTAGATCTTTAAGGTCACTTCCAACCCAAACCATTCTGTGATTGTATGACTATTCTTCTCTGTTTTCTACCACCTCTTATTACAAAAGCAGACAAGGAAAATTGTTCAGAAATCGCCTGCCTCCATGGGAAAATGCAGTTGCTGCAAAGCAAACCCAAATGCTGCACTTCAGCTGGAGCTGGCACTACAAGCAGCTTTCCTGTGTCCAGCTCCAGGTGAATTAGAAGTGCCCAGAGGGAGGCTGTGCCCCTGTCCCAGAGTGTGGGACCCTCTCAGAGCTGGCCTTGGCTCTCCATCACTTTTTAATCAGCTCTGAGATGCTTTGAGTTTCCTCCTTTTCCTTCGCCTCCATTCACACACGTGTGGAGTTGGTCCTGTTGGAAAAACGCCTCAATTCCACATCTTTATCACAGCACTATTTATTTCCTTTATTTAATCTCTCTGGGTAAACTTCTGGCTGTGCTCAGTGCCAGGAGCTCAGGCTATGGTGGCAAATGCAGTGTCCCCAGGAGTGATGGCCCCTGTGCAGGGCAGGTGGGGCTGTGCTGGCCACTGATGGGTGAGGGGGTGGGGGGCTCAGCTGGGCCGGGGGGTCCCTGCTGGACCCCAGTGGGGGGACAGCCTGAGATGATGTTTTCCAGATGAAAAAGCAAAGCCCCCCTTTTTTCTTTCCTCTGCTCCCTGTTCTGCAAAGCTGAAGCATCCCAGGGGGCTGTGCCCACCCTGTGGGAAGGGTCCCTGGGAGCTGGGGCTGCTCCATGGGGGCACCAGGGCAGAACAAAGGGGGCTCTGGGCTCTGCAGGGGGGGCACACCTGTGACAGGGTCAGGGTCATCCCTGTGCCTGCCAACTCACTGCTGGGCCCATCTCTTACCAGGGAGTGAACCAGAGGGAAGGGCTGGGAGAAAACATGGAATTCTTTTACTGTGCTTTTTAATCAGATCTAGGACAAAATCCTCAAGATGTGGGCTGGAGCCTGGAGAATTCCCCTGTGCCTGGCCAGGCTGGGAGCTTGGGGCAGGCAGGGGCACAGCACTCTGTCACTGGCCTGTAACCATTCAAATCTCTGTTTTTTTAAGAAACCTCTGTGTTACATCCTGGCTTGAGAAGATATTGCTGCTACCAGCAGTTCATCAAACGACACGGACATGTGCGAGCTGCCCAAACCTGTTCCCAAAGACTGATCTTTTGCAGAGGACTAGAACTGGAGCGTTGAGCACAGCAGCGGCGGGGTGGGTTTGTTTTTCGTGGTGGGTTTGTTTTTGTGGGTGGGTTTTTCGGAGCTGGCTCCGTGGCAGCAGCCCGCTCGGCTCTTTGTCATGGTGATCAGCAATGCTTCGCTGTTGTCATGGCTGCGGGGTTACTACTGAAGCCAAAGCACTGCACAGCCCCTTTATTCATAGTTTCAGTGTATAAACTAATTAAGTCAACTGAAAGCAGCAGTCGGTTCCCCGCGCCTTGGTTTTCTAATATGCGCGATCAGATAGAACCGATTCCTGCCGTCCTCCAAAATATCCAGCCTGACTCCGTTTCACCTCCTTGGCTGAGTTTTGTACTTTAACACCAAGCAAAGTTCGCTGATCATTTAATTGCCCAGAAACCTTCTCGCAAAATTGAAAAGGTCTCTGGAAAATGTCTTTAGAGCTGCTGAGATGAGGCTGAGAGCCAGCGTGTTGCAGCTGTGCTGAATTCCTTATCACTGCTTTACTCGGGGCGGGAGCCCGGTCACTCTGTTTAGTTTCTGAGCTTATGCGTTGCTGGGTTAAAAAGAAAAGAAAAAAAAGAAAAAAGAAAAGAAAAGAAAAAAGAAAAGAGAAGGTGGTAAGATGCCTGGGCGGGGAGGATCTCAGCAGAGCTCCTCACTCCGCCCCGCCACGGAAGGATGCAGAGGGACAACCCCAGCTGCAGCTGCACTGTCCCCGCCGGCCAGGGCAAGGTCGGCTGCACAGGGACGCCACACAGGCTCATTTTTTATTAAAACTTAATAAAAGCAGAGGCTCTGTGTGAGTCCCGGGAGCGCTGGAAGGAACCCCGAGGTGGCAGCGGTGGCGCCGGGGTCAGCCCCTGTCAGGAAAGGGTTTGGGAGATTTGATGTCCCCGCTTGGCGTCCCGGTCAGTGCTCAGCTCGTGCGCGAAGTAAAACCAGCCAGGGACCCAAAAATTTGGGACGGGGGCAGAGAGAGGGGTGGGAGGAGGCACCCCCGAGTGGGGCAGAGCTGTGTCCTGCCCAGCAGAGCTCAGAACACGCAGGGACTCACTGTGACATCTCCGTGAGAGACAGCAGGGGCTCGAGGTGGCAAACAGAGCAGGGAGTGGGGAAGGCACTGCAGGACAGGGACAGCACAACCCAGCAACCACCACAGGGAATTTAACCAACACTGAAGGAAGAGCTCCCAAAGGCTCTGCTGTCTGCTAGTCAAAATCTGCCGGGATAAACTTTTTTTTTCTTTTTTTAAAAGTAGTAATACTGTAGGAAAGTGGCAGAGACAGTTCTGCAGAGGGAGGTGACAGTGACTCTTGGCTGCTGAGGGACGCTGACACAGCTGAGCTCCTCCTGCCAACGTGGGGCTTTGTGAACTCACTGACCAGGACTCGGATCCTGGGGCCTCATCACCTTCACTGCCAGCCAAAATTAAGCGACTTTTACCTGCAGCTGAGAATACTGCATTTTAGCAAACTGCAGACCCATTCTGGGCTCCCAGGTGATGGGACACACCCCGTCCCGTGCAGGAAGGACTTAATGACTGACAAACATCAGCTTCTCTACTTTAGCCCCACCAAACAAAGCACAACAGAAGACAACTTGATAAATACCCTTAGGGATAAGTATCAGGCTGGAAGAACTACATGAGTTAGAGGTTAACTCCTCCCTTTTAATGGGGATCAATTAGTCTTGAGTAAATGCAGGCTGGAGATTAGAAGACAGTTAATAGTAACGGGAGGATAAAAATTCTGGAGCACCTTGTGATTGCAGAGGTGCTTTGGGAAGCTCATGGAAGGATTGTGCAGATTGTGCAACTCAGTAGAAATTCCTGAAGAGAGAAAATGGCTTTTTGTTGTGAGTCCTGAGGGGTTTGGTGGACTGCTGTTGTTGGAAACAGAATGGACTTTTGGTTTTTCCCCTGCTAAATTCCTCGGGTTATCTGCGGGGGCAAGAAAAAAATCCTGTTGGTAGATCATCTCACTTGTGGCTGTTGGGTTATTTTTTTCCCATCCTCTTAAGCACTGAAGATTGGGCACAGCCAGAACCGAGTGAGATTTGCTAAGCCTGGGGGTCTGGCTGGGGGTGCTGCCTGGTGTCCTCACAGTACAGACCAGCTCAGGACTGGGTGGGAACCCCTCACTTGGTCTTGGCAGAGGCCACCAAGAGCTGGTCCTCTTGAAAGGTGTCCTGCTGCGTGCAGGGCCGTGGTTGCACATCCCAGCCACCACCAGCAATGGTCACTGGTGCGGCCGCTGTCCCCTCCCTGCCCGGGCACACAGGCGTTCCCTCCCTCCTGCCCAGGCGGGGTTAATCACCCCGGGAGCAGTGCGGGCACACCCGGAGCATCCCAACAAACGATGTATTCGCCTCCTCTCCGCCACACACAGATAAAGCCACAGGTTGGTATTTCCTTTGTTAAAGTACATATATTCTTGTAATAAAATCCCACGTAGCGCTACAGAGTGAACACACATCATAAACTATGATTTCCAGCTCTCCTGGGTTTGGCCTCAGTCCCCTGTCAGCAGCTCCAGGGCTGCTTAAGGAGTCTGTTTCTGCCCGTGCTGTCACAGCCACAGCACTCTGGTGGCCTCTCGAGTGAACACCCTGCACTGTCCAGGCCACTGTCCTTTCTTGCTGTGACGCAGTACAAGCCCAGAATATTTAAAGCATGTTTTGTATCACATCAGGCTGTTCTAGAAAGAGCTCTTCACTGATTGTAAACTAATTATGGAGGACAAGTTTCACTCAGTCCCAAAATAGCCTGGCATCAAATTCTCAGCTGAAATAAACTGCTGTCTTGCCATTGCCTTGGGCACAAACCGACCAGGAGAAGCAGCAGGTCTGATCCCAAGTGGGAGCTCAGTCATAAAACTGATGGTGATTTAGACTAATTTGTTTTATTTCAGTTGATTTTATGTTATTTCATCTTATTCTATTGTTTTTATCTTAGTTTAGAAACTGCTGCAAAGGCTGAGATTAGTGGGGCTTCTCAGAATATCCAGGTCAAAGTAGTTAATTATTTAAACCAAAGCTTTTTTCTGAGCCCTTTTAGGTTAGTAGTGAAAAATAACCTCTGGCTGAAGGCTGGGAAAGCAGGAGCTGAAGATGATGATTGAGCACTGCGGATGTTCCTCACAAGGGTGACCCATTCCTTTGTGCCTGCACAGCACCAGGCACAGGACCACTTGCATGGAGCAATATGAGTAAACATGAATAACAAAGCCAGAGTATTCCTTGTTCAAGCAGCACAGCTCTAGCAGGAGAGGGCTGGCAGAGAGATTAGCCCACACTTCTCGGTGAGATTTGAGCCCTGTTTATGCAGTGAGGTTTTCTGCCTACTGAGCTTGATTTCTGTCCTGAGAAAAGCTGCTTTTCTGATACATATCCTGATACAAACTCTCCCTGATAGCCCATAAGACCATCAGTGGACTCAAGCACCTGGTGGATGCTGTAAATACAGGGATGGACCTGTAGCCACCACCCTTTAGGCATAACTTTGCAAAGTTTCAGTGGCTATTGGATGTTGTAGGTCAGGGTGCTGCTGGCTGAGAGCTGCGTGTCCTCACAGCTGGAATCTCTTCACTGTTGCCTCTCTAATTCTAAGCCATTCTAAAGTTCTAAGGAGCCCCAGTGGCTCAAGGAGAAAGGGCTGCTGGGACAAGGGGGCTTTACAGAGAAAACCATGGGATTGAAGGATGGAGGTCAACCATTGCCATCAATAGTTCAAAAGGCTTTGAGCTGGTGATGGGGCAAGGGAGCAGGCACAGGCAGCTGCTGGGTCTCTGGCTGTTTCTGAAGCAGGACTAGAGAGGGATGAGGATGAAAACATCTCAATAAATCACATAAAAGGAAAGGAGCCTCCACGAGGAAGGTGCAGAGGAAGCAGCATCAGCAAGGGTGGCTGCAGCTGGTAGTGGGCAAGGAGAGAGAGGGGGACAGGAGCTCTTCAAAGTAAATCCAAGAGTTCAGTCACTGTACATCTTTCACCATGCTCTGAGAATTTTTGCTGGACAACAATCCTCCAACTTTATAAATGTTTTTTCAATTTTAATGGTATTTTAATGTCAAACCAAGTGACCAGTGAACAGCATGAGGTTGCTTGAATTCAAGCAGGTGAATGCTGTAAACAACAAAGCAAAGTGGAAGGCTAAGACAGTGAGGGAGTATGACTGTGACAACAGTTTGGGATGTCAGGATTATCACATGTGATGGCTGGGTTAAACACAAAGTATGGTTTCTATTAATTTAGTTAAAGCCATCTGTTTTTTTCACATATTCTCTCAAAATCATTTGTCTTCTCTCAGTGCCAGAGGTGACCCCTGTTGACTAAGACATCTTTCACTGAATAGGTTTGTACCCAAAAAAGCCCACTCCTTTTTCCTTCAGTGAAGAAAATAGCATGAATCATGTTTTTCCAAGGTTAAATGGGTTTTTTATTTCTATAGGCAGGAAGAGAGTGCTTCTCAGTACTACTACAATTGACTAAAATATCAAAGGATATTTATTTTTTGACCCTATCAAAGGATACCTGTGATTAGCATTAAATCAAACAAGGGGATACAGACCCAGTATCACCCTGCTATGAAATAATGAGGGTATTTCCTAGCCCAGAAAATGCTTCTCATTACCATTAAGGACAACAGGAAAGCCTCTGTGATGCTAAGGGTTTGTTCTCAGGTTCCAAGATCTGTGTGTTGCTGTAGCAAAGCCTAATCTCTTGAAATCCTAATAATGCAAAGCTTTTACCAGAAGAAAAAAATGCATAATTCATTAAGAATGATAGAACTGGTGGTAGAAGAATTGGTGATAGGAGGATGATAATTGGAACTTCTCAGATTTAAAGGCCATGCAAAGATCTTGCACTAGATCCATATGATATGGATGATTTAGGTGGCAGTGTCTGAGCTATCAACTGAAGGCAAGGCCAGACATCCCTGATATTGACAGGGCTGCAAATCCAGAGTGCCTGCATCCGTGAGTGCCCTCTGATCCTCCACAGGAGGTACCAGGCAATCTGCAAAACTGGAACTTGCAAATGGAGTACCACTAGCAGAGAAGGAAGTGCAGGTAGCTGGGAAATACTTTTATTTACTTTGTAAACCTGAATTTTGAATCACCTGTCACCGGAATCATGGAGTAAATCAGGCTATTCCAATCTGGTTTTGATGTAATTGTCATTTTATATCAACAAACAGCATGTTGGTACCCGTGGGAACAATTTCCCATTGTTTTTTCCATTCACTGGCATTGCAGTGCTTCTGAGCAGGCTCCAGTGACTGATGAGAGACCCAATATGCTGCCACCAACAACCAAAGCCTGTGCACAGAGGAAGGGACTAAAATTCCCAGGAGAAGAACTAGCAGGGAAAGAAAATCTCATTTTCTGATTTCCATTTATAGCCTAAAATAGCCTGTCTGCTATACCTGTTCTTTGGAAAAACATGAAGGCTGGTGGTATTCACTCCCTGGCAGTGTTGCAGCACACTCATGGAGTACTTGGAGCTGCAAATTCTGCCTGGCAGAATCTTGGTGGAGTTAATAATATGTAGCAAATTAAGCAGACAAACAAACAAAAAAAGCTGGTGGGCCTAGGAGGACCTGCAGCAGCTGAATGTTTTCTTACCCTTTCTAGGGAAACTTTCCCAAATTGCACTGGGAACGGGGAAGGTAAAGACAAAGGGCAGTGATGGGTTTTGTATCCAGGCTCAAACAACCCAGATATGTATCTGCAGTTCACAGACTGAAGCAGGCTCAGAAATTTGCCTATATTCTTACAGCATGAGCTTTACAGGATTAAAGCTCTCCTGCAGTGAAATTGTTGAAGTTAGTCCAGCAGCATATCAGCTGTGCTCTGACTGATGAGCTACTGTGTGCCCCAGCTCCTGTCCCAAGGAGGCAGAAAGGGCTCCTAAAGCACCAGCAGTGGCTGGGGTGTTCAGCAGCCGTGGGCTGGCATTGCCAGCCACAGACATTCCAAGCAGTCCTGAACCTCACGTGGATTTGCAGCATGGAAAGAAAGGAAGTCAAGGTGGTTTTGGCACAGCTCAGCTGGATGCAGATGTTCCCATCCTGTATCCTCGTGGGCTGCTGAAATGGCTCCTGAGCAGCACCTTCTGCAGCACGTCCTTCTGTTGCTGAGGAGGTTGCCTAGAACATTCCTGCAGAAATGCACCTTTTTCCCACTGCTGACTTTGGTGACGTAGAAGTGTCTCAGTCCTGGTATCTTTGTCTTAAAACTACAGAAATGGTAAAATTAATCTCTGCTCAATGGTTAGTGTTAAGTTATAACAAGCTAACTCAAGCTCAGTGTAACTAAGCCCAGAACTTACAATAGAATCATGGCAATTAGCATTTGTGGGAAGGAACACATCACTGCTTTAAATGAAAACTATTTTGCCATTAGCTCAAAGTAGCTTGTAAAAGCTTTCACTATGACTAAGATCTGCAGTAATGTTGGAGATCATTCAGCCAAAGATTGTGCTATAATGCCTATTTATGGCTTTAGCATTTTAAGGTTTTTGTGAAGTGAAGCAGTAGGGATGAAGTGGACTCCCTCACATCTGCTATGCCTTGGAAGAGAGCATGTGCCTGCTTGGGAATAAATTAGGAGTTACATATCCAATCCAGAACACACGTGCAAGGACTTAAGGAGAGTTGAATGCTAAACTCTCATCCACCACTCCAGAGGCATAAACAGAGCATGCTGCAGTCACTTTGTTTGGAGAAGAAGACAACTCTGCTGGCATCCCACTGCAGCATGCCAGAGCCTCTTGCCAGAAGGGTGGCTGCCTTCACCCCAGGAGTGGGGAGGGAGAGAATAAAGGTGCTCTTAGCTCAGAGATGTCCCAGATGGGGTTTGTGTTCTTCCAAGAGGGCAGTAACTCAGTGTTTGTACCCAAAGATGGAGGTGCAGCTTACACAAGGCTCCAGGTGTACCGAGTTCAAACCCATTACATGTCTTTCCTGGGGAGATGCAAAGAGGATTGTGGTGGCAATATCCTTCCTTATGCAGGCTTTGTTTGTTTTTTTTTTTTCTGACAAGAGAGATCTTTTCTAATAAATAACTGCTCTTTCTTATGAGCTAGCCGTTGTCAGTGTCCAGAGGACATAAAATAGATCCTATCTGCCCAAAACAGCTCACAGAAATCAACTATCATTTTGTTTTCTTTACTGGGTAAAAGGAGGAAGATGGCTTTTAAATTAGAAGTTGAAGCCCTTCCAGAATTGCAATATAAGATACCAAATCAATCATTCTTCACACAGCTACCTCCTACTCCATGAGCTCTTACTACCACAAAAATTGGTTGTTGCCAACTGAGCTGAGTGAATAATTTGCAGTTTCATATTTTTTAGAGGAATTTTTCCTTTTTCTCTTTTCATTATTTGTCCACAAGCAGATTGATTTGCTTGAATATCTTTTTTTTCCAAACACATGTGCAGTAACCATTCTGGAAGTAACTCTTGCTGTAGATCATTTGTGAGCAATTTTATGCAAGAAGTCTTCAAACATTTGTCCCAAATCCATTCATTGTACATATAAACTTGCACCACGTGCCTATTTCTGTGAACAAAACATCAAAAGAGCCAGTCTTGAGTATTCTCCCTGAGAACAATTGAAATTATTATGCACAATTTCACCATTTAAAAACTGCTTCATTCCTAGAAATAATGACAGGGTTCTCCTGGTTATTTTAACACTTGGATGAAAAACAAGGCTGTATCAGAACCCCAGCTGAAGAGTCTGACCAGGACCTGATGCTGGACTCGGTGCAAAGCTCTTCTTTCTCCATTTTTTAGATGGAGGAAACTGCCCTTCTCAGACTGTAAAACACTGTCTTTTAAGATCAAAGTTCAAAGGAATGATTTTCAGTGGGACCTGGGTTGGGTACCTCGTGTCCTCTGGCAAAGAAAAGCA
Source organism: Chaetops frenatus (assembly GCA_013400775.1). Classification (NCBI taxonomy): domain Eukaryota; kingdom Metazoa; phylum Chordata; class Aves; order Passeriformes; family Picathartidae; genus Chaetops; species Chaetops frenatus. The sequence goes on along the minus strand of VZTR01023699.1, from coordinate 233,476 downwards.
TTTGGAGTGACTGTGGCAATGTGGAAAAGGAGGTGCAAGTCAAACCCCGGGTGCTGTGGGGCTCCAGAGCTAAGGAGCTTTAGAATTTCAAACCCAAGTCTCACAGTTGGCTTGAAATGTCTGCTTTGAAGGTGCCTGTAAAATACAGGCCTGGCTCTGCTTGGTGTGCTGGGGAAATGCTCTGCTGGTATCCCAGCTACTGCAAACAGCTGCTGCAGCTGCCACCCCAGCACTTCATGACGTTAAGTAGGAAAAATGGAAATGAAAAAGTCATGGAATTCATGGATGATGATGTCTGGGATTGTAAATGGGACACGGACAGGCATATCTTCCATTGCTCCTTACTGTCCACTACGAAAACAGGAAGACCTTGAAAAACAGTTAAAAATCAGAAAAACTCCACACAGAAATACTGCTAGTATTCTGCTAGACCGTTTTTTCAAATGTAAATTTTGGAAAAGAAGTTTTATTTTATTTTTGCTCTGTAACAACTTCTGAAATGATTTTTAAATCTGTCAGTGCAGAAAAGACTTAGTGTTCATGTCCTTAAACCAGCACCATCTGAGATGGACTGAAGTGTTAGCTCTTGGTGCTCATGAACAGCTCCTCAGACGATGTAGTTTGTGACAGAAATAAGTTGTTGATGTTCAGCATCAAAGCTCCCTGAAGCCAAGGTTCAAACGATCAGTTTTAGGCTTGTCCACCGAGCTGGGTGCCAGGTGCAGCCCAGCCTGGGGGATGGGGAAGCCAAGGTCAGCAGAGCCCATACAAACCACCAGAGTGCTGGCTGTGGCACAGAGAGAAATCTTCTGCCCGTGTTCAAATGAGGTCATTACATGGTGGTAATTTACATGTCATCTCGGTGATGTAGCTCTACACTGCCAACACAGGGCTGGGAATGAACACAGCACAGCTGATGCCCTGTCATGTCACACACTGCTGGCCCTTCAGAGAGGTGCTGTTAGCCCTCTACTCAGAAACCAAGTCCCTCCAGACAGGAAAATGATTATGAAGCTGAACAAAAATAATAATTTACACTTAGAAAAACTCTCTGCTTTTTCTTCCACCTGGAGCAGAACAGGGAACTCTTGGATGGTTTTGTTGTATGCTGAAGTGAAATTTTACTCTTTGGCAACAGCAAATGAGTGCATGTTTCTTCTGCTGAGTTGCTTCACTAGTGTGGTGCTGTATCCTTGCTCCAGCAAGGCCTGTGCATTCTCCTCAGAGAAGGCAATACTGCAAGCATGAGTGGGAATCTTGCTTTGGAGCAGTGGCACAGCAATTCCTGCACCAAGTGATGTTCCCCTTCCTGTCAGATGTGGATCCCAAACATAATAGAACCTTCAAATTTCATTTGACTTATTGTTTCTGCTGAATCCTATAAAATGTGATCAACTCATAGGCACAGCATTATTTCTTTGCACTTTTCACCACTTGCTGGCATTTTTTTCCCCAGCACTGACGTGCTGCAACTTCACATTTAGTATTGTGATACCAATGGAGTTTTAGGGCAAAGCAGTGCCAGCATCAAACAACCTTAAAAAAAAAAATTTAAACTTTGTAAGAAGACAAATTCTTTCCGTGCATTTCCCGTAATTATTACAGAGACCTACAATAATATACATCAAAGGGGGAGAGTTACTGCACTAAAAAGCCCTGAACTCTGCCTGCCTGACGTTGAGTCTGCATGTGGAAGTTGAGGAACACCCTGCACTCCTGTTCTAGAGAGCAGGTGTAATCTCTGTAATTACACCACAGCAGCAAATACCATGTAAATACAGAGTAGCTGCATGTTCCTGCAGCTTGCTTGGTAATTATGCACCGCTGCTAACGAGTGCAAAGATAAATTATCATTGCAGGATTTAGGTGCCTGCTAGGGAGGGTCATCATGGAATTCATGCTATTGAAGGCTTGCTTTTGTTGGTTTTCCAGTGGAATGGGGAAGGGAAAGGACTCACCTCATATGAACAAAGACTCAAGTGCATAGTTTGTCCTGGTACAGCAGAGGCACACCACCCTACAAAATAATGTGGCACAATTAGGAAAACTGGATGAACAAACAAGCAAAAATAATGTCCAATAATAATAATAATAATAATAATAATTTACTTTTCGAATTCTGTTTAGTAATCCTCCTAAGCAAGTGTGTTTAAAATCATTGGTGGTGCATGCAGTAGAACTGATATGGGTTTCCTGGCCCAGTATTTAAAGTTTCATGGGCTAAAACCAGAGGAAAATGTCATTTCACTGATGTCACTAGCAAAATTATCAGTTGCAGCAAGGAGAGGGCTCGACCCATGCAGCTTGCCTGGGCTCTGGAAATAGTGTATTTTTATGGTATCAGACATAGATCACCCTGTGAGGCCAGTTCATAGCCTGTGCTAGCCCTCCTCTGAGCTGCCCTGCAGTATTTTGGACTACAACTTGTAACTTTTATTAGGTATTTTAATAGTATTCAATGCCATAAAATTTGCCTCTCTGTAAACATTACACTTCTCCAAAATGAAGCTTCCCTTTAAATTATGAGTCCCCTACGGTTGTTTGGTCAGCCATTTATACTGACTTTTACAACCTGTGTTGGATCACCTTGGGTTTTATTTGTTTTGGTTTTTTTTCAATTTCATTAATCTCATATTGATTTTCTACCTGAAAGGTGTTGCTGATGTTTCTGAGCCTTTTTTTCTGTTGAAGTTCTCATCTATTTCTTCCAAAAAATGCCCAGTGTGTATTGAAAAGGAAGATGTTGGTCTTTAGGGATTGCAAAATCAGGATGAGCAGAGACAAAACAGGCAACTGTTATTTTCTGTTGCTTACAGAAACCTGAAGTACAGAATAAAACCCCACTGAAACTGGCTGTGCATAACTGCAGACGAAAACAGCAAATAACTTCAGATCCAGAATGACTGCTGGTTTGAATGGGTTTACGTTTATGTAATGTACATTGACTTCAAATAAAAGGGAGCTGTTTGTCTCCAGCACTGTGAGCAGGGCAGTCTAACTGAGGCTCCTTAGCACAGCTGCTGCAGCTGATGGGATCCCCTGAAGATGGAAGCCTGGATCATAAGGAGGATGAAAAAAGAGAAGGAAACACCTTGTTTTCTTTCACTGCCTCCTCAGCCTACCCTGGAGCCTCAAGACCTGTTTGTAGGTTCTTCTAGAACACAGCCATCTGCCAAAGACAAAATGAATGCAAATGGTGTTTCTTTACTCCCAGAGTCTGCCCTTGCTCTCCCTGAAATCTGCAGCGAGGTTCTTTCTGTCTTCAGTAGTGCCAGGCACAAATTGACCAGGCCTTGAAAGTCCCCTAATGAAAAAAGAGCTAAGAGTACTGAATGGGAGAGATACTCATTAATAACTATTTAGGAGAACATGGTTTTCTTGAAGGGCTAATTATCTTCAGAGCTACCCATTCAAAAGAAGGTCTGATCAATGGGAGAACAAATTAAAAATGAAGAATCTCTCATAAAACCAGACAGTGGAATACTGCATTCAAGAGGACAGTCACAAATTAAAAGAAATGTCAACGTATCAAGTGGCAGGAACTTCAAAAGGTAATTTTTTCCCTCATTCTCATATGCATTCTTCATGAGCAACATCAAGAAGTGTAACATGCTAATAGCTAATAACAGGATAAGATTCCCTAATTTACTAACTGAATAACTTAATGCATATCAAAGGAATAATTTTCTCATTTCATTCTTTTTTTTTAGATCTAACCCTAAGCTGGGTATTATCAAGTAGATAAAACTGCATAGATTACAAGTCATCACTAAAATGGTCATTTCAGAATTAGGATTGCTTTTTTTTTTGTTGGATGTCTCATTTAGGTTTAAGGAATCACATACCTTTTACCCTCATTATAACTCAGATTTTAAAAAAGAAATCAGGAAGGTATCTTTGTGAACATGTGATGTTTTGCTAGAAAACAGAGTGTTTTGCAGAGACAGACCTGTCATGATCTTAAACTCTGAAAATGTTGAGGCCTGCAGAGGGAAGAGGTTACCCAGAGGGGGATACCAAACCTTTGGCCAGGTAAAATCCCAGCAGACCTAATCCAGTGTTGGTTCGGTCCTGCTCTGAGCAGAAGGCAGGAGCTGATCTAAATCCAACCCACATTTCCATGGCATAACTCAGATTTAGGCCAGTGGTGTTATCAAAACCTTAACAGAGATGGTGTCAAACACAACCAACTTGATAGTTCACACAGTGGTAAAGGGGAAGGGAAACACACCTCCCCAGGTGGCTGCTTTTCTCAGAGCCAGCTCCTGGCCAACAGGGCCCAGCAGTGCAGTGTGTCACACACCAGTACCAGCCACAAACACCATGTGCTGGGATGCCCCTGCAGTGGGGAAGGCTCTTGGAACCAATGGCTTTGTGGCAGATGGAGCAACATTTGAAACTGGGGGAAAAAACCCAATCTCACTCTGCCAAAGCATTAATGATTCCGCTTTCTTGGAAATATTCTGCCGCTGCTCCATGGAAGTTTGTCATGTAAATAGGACTTCTTCCAAGGAAAGAGGAGTGGTTCAGCAGGCTTTCTGAGGACAAGGACCTCTCTGCACCTGTTTTTTCTCTCCTTCAAAACCATTGGCTTCCAGACACAAATTTTCAGAGCTGCAGCACCATGGGGTGGTACTCGTGGTGATTTCAGGGGGAGACAGGAGCGAGCAGGGCTGCTTTGGGCAGGCTGGCCCATGGTCCCCACTCAGCTGAACCAGGCAGTCAGGACACACTGAAATCCAGCAGGGAATGGCTTCTTTTGGTTGGTTCGAGTATTTTTGCACACCATATCTGTCTCTGTGAATGCCTGTGTTCCCTACACTGTGAGAAAAACAAGAATTTCTTGATCTTGCTTTGTACCACACAGTATTTTTCATAGCTTTATAGTGTCTTTTATTAATTTCCTTTTAAAAACAAACACTCATAATCATTTCAAATTCTGCATCTATATAACCTCAAAGCATTTCAGTGAATTTTTCAGTCCACTTATATTCCAGCTGCCTGGTGCTGGAGTCAGACGTGGTGGTAGTACTGCAGGCAGTAAAGATGTCCAACCTCTCTGCAGTTCTCCTTGCTGTAATTATTGATCTCTGGGGAAACTGACCCTCAAACACCAAAAACCTTTCTGTGATGCCCGACTGTTTAGCAGAGGGCAATGGGACCAGTGGGCTTTTAGTTTAAAAAGACAGCCATTGTCCCTCCACTGAGGAGGAGCTGAGATTTTTTTTTTAACTTCACACTTTTCTATACATCATGACAAAAAGCTGAATAATTCTATTTTCATTTAGGAGGAGATTACAAGAGAAAGAAATAGTCTGATCATTTTAGATTAGAGCTTCTTCCCTGAGAACAGGGGCTGTTGCACTGTGGTCCCATGCCAGAGCTAATCTTTTTTTCCCCAACACTGTCAGCTGGGCCAATATATTTTCAAGAATTGCTGCACTAAACCGAGAGTTCTCCAATGTGCTGCTTCTGTGAATTCAGATTACACCCCCTCTAGCAGTGATGGGATTAAGAAATCATGAAGATAATCTGCATCATAGTGATATTGTAACTATAATATTATAATGATTGCCCTGAAATGGAAAACTATCACACATCTGTTTGCATTCTCCAGCTTGAGACATACCTTTAGGAAGTCAGTTTCTGATGACATGTTTGGGCAAACAATGCCTTATCTGCATGCTTTTTCCATGCATCATCCTGATCCAGGAACCTGCATGCCATAAGCAGAAAGCTATTTTAATTGTCCAGGTTTGTAAGTCAGTGTAGTCCAAAACATGTTCCTCTGGACCATCAGCCTCACAAAGTCTGCTGGAGAAGCTGGAGATGTCCTGTATCCCTCAGAGGACTCACAAAAAGTGCTTGCAACAAGAATCTGCAACAAAGAGCACCTTGGCCTTATGGACATGACATATTTCTGTTTCCTAAAATTAAAACCCACTATGTATATGAACTGGCACTGTAAACACCTGCACAAGTAAAAGAGTTCTGCTCTTGCTGGACTCCTCCTCTTCCTCCTCAATTTAGGCAGTCAGCAAAATTGCTTTCTCACTATTGAGCTACAGTAAAGAATTGTTAACTGTGGTGTAACAGAGCAAAGACAAAGTCAGGTCAATGGGGTTTGCTTCAGCTTGTGACACTTCAAATAAAGCCTCTAAATTTGTTTGGATCATAGAAGCAAAAGTATAGAGAAAATATGTGCTACAAAAATAGAAGTTTCTTACTAAAGCAATTTTTATGGAAATGCTCACAGTTGAGTTAGTGTTATTTGCTTCTAATTTGGGCTTCATTCTCCATACTGCATGTTAACAAACTTAGACCACTTAATGCCAAGTGCCTTACACATTTTTCTTTAATTAAATTTCTCCAAAGAATCACATGACACGAGCATTTGCCAATACAAAAAGCACACTCAGAGATCCTGGGTAAAACCCAGGCACCCCTACAGTAACCAGTAAAATTCCCATTGAAGACAGGATTCTACTGTACAGCTCTTTGCTATATATTGGGTAATAAAAATTACCTTGTCACTTATGAATTAAGTTCTTCAGCACACTATTCTAAGAACCTTAGCTCTGAATGAGCTCCAGGCTAGCACTTGCCACTTCCCTTGGTAGATAAAAACAATGTTAGTTTGGAGTCCAGTAATGTCTGTTTTCAGGTACGTTTGTAATTGCTGGAATATGCAGCAGACTCAGTTTAGGCAAGCTTCCTGCCTGTGGATAGACTGGACTGGTAATCAGTCTAATAATCTGCAATTTTACTACAGAGTTTGAGCACAGGATTGCCTGCACTGAGCTCTGGGAGAAACCTGAACCATTAGAATTTAAGGGTTCTCTGAACTGTTCAGTATTAAGTTATAGGTGATTAGTACATGAAAGTGGTGTAAAAACTAAGAAGATTTAAAATAACCTTTATGATGATTAGTAGAAGACCAGGTGTAACAACTTACCTGTATTACATTCTGAACTATTTTTTGTCTGTGTGAGGTGCTGATGGGGTAGTTCTACCATTCTTCCTCTGACACAGGCTTTCAGCATCATTTTATCTTCCATAACTCAGCCATACATTGCTGGGGGACTTGATGTTTGGGAAAAAATATAAATCAGGGCTGCTCTAGGCCAGCACTGGTCAGCAAGGGCACGAGCAGGAGGGGTTTGAGCTGGTGCCTGCTCCTGCCATGGCTCCTGGGATGTCACCATCCTGCAGCTGCAGGAAGGACACAGGGCTGAGGGCTGCTCATCTGCTTCAGTGAAAAGTTACTTTCCTAACTGGTATTTTTTTGCAGCTCTAAGATGTTACCTAGTTACCAGTGAATCACAGCCTGGTAACCACTCAGAGAATTCTGGGCTTTATTTACAACAAGGTAAGTGGCCCTGAAAAAGTCAGGCTGGGGACACTTAAGCCATCCAATTGTACAACAGGCTCACACAAAATTTATTTGAAGTGTTACGATTAAAACTGCGGTATGAAATTAATTATGATTAGCCTTGACAACACTAGTTCTATTTAAAATCTATTGAACAGGTTTAAAATTAAACTTTGGGTTCACTTCAGCTGCAACCCAGCCCTGGAGCTGTTGAAGCCTGCGTTGTCCATCCCATGCCAGATTTTCCCCTTTGGTTGGAAGATTGCTATTAATGCACCATAAGTGGATGTAAAAAAAAAAAAAAAAAAGGAAAAAGTGAGATTACCCAATTACCCAATTCTGCAAACAACCATGTTTGCTTGCTTCAGTTTTAAGAAAGATTGTCCGAAATTTAGTTTCCTGATGGGGCTTAATCCTCCCCTTGTGTGGCTCTGGACCATCCATCCCTCCTGCCTCCCCCAGTGCCGGCTAAGCGGGGTTGCTAAGCGACATGTTCTTCTCTTCTGTACTTTAGCAGGGAGGAACAGATCAAAGACACCCACAGTCCTGAATTATTTTATAAATGAATTTAAAGAGACACTCTCCTGTGCTGTATTATGTGGGGGGAGATCAAAAGTTGCTGGGTACAGTGAGAGTATCTGGAGAATTAAACTGACATCTTCCAGAAAATAAGAACGCTCTCATAAATAAGAAGTTTTCCCTTTTTTTCTTGCCTTTTTTTTTCTTTTCCAGAACTAGATTACAAACTTTTATGCTAATTAATGTTTCTAGTTTCATGGCAGTCAAGACATTGAACGCAGGCGAGGCTGCACTTCTGAAAGTGTACAACTTTCAGAAGTCAGGGTTTCTGTCATTGAGTGACAAGCTTGCAGGGTTTTAACTCTTTTCATCTCTTGCAAAAGACATTATCCATTATCCAAAAATATTTAATTCTTTATTTTTAAATGTTTTCCTGACTGATGTTAGGCAAGAAAGACACAAGATAAAGTTCAAGTGATGTATCTTTAAAACACAGATAAGGAAGTAATCTGTGTAGATCAGGCAGAAAATCTACGACACCAACACCTCAGACCTTGCTGAAAAGCATGAAAACCAAATGACTTGACTAATCTGTAATTACAAAAGCTGGGAATACACAGGTTTAAACCTTACCTCTTACAAGACCTTCCCTTTCCTGGCATCATCTCAGCTCGGCTGCTCTGTGCAAGCTGTGAGGTTTGTAGGAGCAGGCTGGCAGCTGGGGCAGGTGTTTGCTGAGACACAAAAGGGGGGAATTATTTGCCCTCGTATCTACTCAGTTTCAAATACCATCAACGACGTAAAAGGAAAAAAAACAGCACTTGGTAACAAAGTGCAAGAATTTTTCAGGACTTTTCATTTCCAAAGATGCCACGGCTGACACAATTGTCAGAAAAAGGAGAGACACACAAAAACCACACTTGAAGCCTTACTCGGACAAGCAAGACAGACTGTTTATGTAGAAAGTAAAACTCCTAGGTCAGATGGCTGCACAAAACTGCACATAAAATTTTTCCCACGTGTAAATCTCGTTGTTCTGTAGCAGCCACCTGAGCTGCACAAGCAAAGGGATCCTTTAAGGCTGCTCCAGGGGCTTGCTCAGGCAGAGGTGCCCCTGCAGCTCCAGACACAACATCGCTGGGGGAAGGTGCACACAGAGGATCCCACTCTCTTCACCGTGTGCCTGGTCACAGAGTGGAGCAACCTCCTTCACACTTGTCCTAGGCCAGCAATCTCACATCAAACTGAGGGTAAATTAGTGAAACTAATACACTCTAGGACTATAAAGGGATTAATCTCCCATAAATCTTCACCAAAAAAACCCCAAAACAAACCAGTGTTAGGATTTCTTTACATGCATTTTATTTTCCAATAAGAAAACAAGCCTCCCTTTTTCCCCTGCATCATTAAAAGTCTCTTCAAAATTCTGACTGCTTAGGTTTGGCATGTCAAATCCACTGTACTACAGCTAACCTACATTCTTGTAAAAGCACGTATTTTAGAACAGGGTTCAGCCAGCTTCCCCATTTCTAGATATCAATTACACAGGCATGATATGTGCTTTACTCTCACTGACAGAGTGTTTTATGTATAAACATCTTGACCAGCACTACACTGTCAGTGGATAGCAGATTTGGTGTGTTTTGGCTGAATTTCTGAAGGGGAAAACTGTGACTTGCACTCTAAATATTTTTTCTGGAGAATGGATTCCTCCACACACTATGAGCATCTTGTACAGAATACAAGTAAACATTTGGGAAGGAATTTCATGCTTATGGCAGGTATTGATTTGCCAGCCTTGGAAACTGAACTCCCTGGGACTCACTGCACAGCAAAGCTCTGGCTTTGTGAGCTCTGCAGGCCGGCCACATTCCCATCACAACTCTGCTCCTGCTGCAATGGCCAGGCAAGAGTCAGAGGACCCTGGAGGTGGATGGCTTGGAAAGGACCTCAAAGATCATCTAATGCCACCCCACTGTCCCAGGCTGCTCCAAGCCCCAGTGTCCAACCTGGCCTTGGGCACTGCCAGGGATCCAGGGGCAGCCACAGCTGCTCTGGGCACCCTGTGCCAGGGTCTCCCCACCCTCACAGCCAAGAATTTCTTTCTAATATCTAACCTAAACCTGTCCTCTGTCAGTCTGAAGCCATTCTCCCTTGTTCTGTCACTCCAGGTCCTTGTAAACAGCCTCTTTCCATTTTTCTTGTAAGCTCCCTTCAGGTACTGGAAGGCTGCAGTTGGGTCACTCTGAAGCTTCTCTTCACAGGCTGGACAACCCCAATGCTCTCAGCCTTTCCTCATAGCAGAGGTGCTCCATCTTCTGATCATCTTGGCAGCCTCCTCTGGATTTGCTCCAATAGGTTGATGTCCTTCCTGGCTGTGCAGGCAGCTTGTTAGGATCTGCATTTCTGGCGAGTTTATTCAAACGTCCTGACCACGCTGTGTTCAGGGATGCAGTTCAATCGAGCTAGTATTTTATCTTAAAGGTAAAATGTTCTTAAGTGGAGTTGTTGTAAGAATTTTAGTTAATTTTTATTAATAATGGTAGAATTTTGTTTAATGAATGTAAGTCGCTTTGATTTGCTGCTTCTCTTTCCTTACTTCCAGAATGCTGCAAGAACCTGGGCTGCAGCTGGGCAGCTGGATCTCAGATGTGAGCAGCCAGGGCTGGGTTTGGGCCTGGGAACAGGAGATGATGCTTTTGACACGTGGGAGAGCAGTGAAGGCCTTTGAGAACATTAATAACATTACTTGATGCTTCTACAGTGCCTGAGCCTGCTTAAAGCTCAACATAGACTATGAGTAATTAGTGATCTGGATGTCTCTGAAATGATCATCAGCAGCATTTAAACCATCATTAAAATACAATTAGCAGTCCTTTGAACAGAATGCTGTCGTTCAGAGCAGTCTAATTGGTGGCTCGTGGGCCAGTTCTGGACAACAGGAGGATTGTCTGCTCCTCCAAGTGCAGCAGCTCAAGGAGCACCCTGTCCCAGGGGTGGTGGCCGTGCCTCTGGGATGGACGTGGAAGAGCCATTATGCGACAGGAAAGGCAACAGCACAAAGCATCCCTTATGTCCAGGCCACTGCTTTGAAAAGTCTGGATTTATGGACCTCATTTCATCCTGTGTGCTGAGTCAAGCAGGTGCAGCCCCAGAACTTCATACTTTGCAATTCAAATCGATTTAATTTTTTTATACTTCCATTTTAGACTCTGCAGCAAGAGCCATAGGGATGAAATAAGGGCAGACCATGGTAAGACAAGTAACTGAGTGATCCACATCTACGGGTGACGTGCTGGCAGACCCTGCTGCCATGTGTCTGGGCAAGATGAAGAATTCAGTTGCTGTAGCAGACTGAAAGCGAAGGTCTGGCTTGGATGGTGTTCCCAAATCTGGCAGCCCTACCCCACATTTAGGTAGCTAAATCTGTTACTTCCATGCCTGAGATACTTGTGTTAATTGCATAACTGCCAACAAAAATGACATGTTTTTAAAGCGTTGGAAGTGTAAATAGCTGCTCTTCTGAAATGGCCACAGTAGATGTATTTTAGCTCAGATGTGCTCTCGTGATACCACTTGCAAATGCATCTTATCTGGTATATCAAGCTGTAGCATTCTGTTAGTGTCTTTTCGTAATATTATTGACGTTTCTGCAAAAATTGCTGTAGAATAGACTTTAAATACAGGCTTTCTGTACATCTCACACAACTGCCACAGGAACAGCACACTACTGTTCCAGGTTTTCGAAGAACCACTGCTACCGCTCCCCACCCGCTGCCTGCTTCATAATGCCCTTATTATTTATGCTTTTCCTCCTGAGAATTCAAGTTTAGAACTTAAAATTTTCATGCTTTTGTTTCTTAAAACTAATCAAAGGCAGCGAATGGCCCTGATGTAATCTGTGTAGTGTATGCTGTGGCTGAGCATCCACTGCTGTGAAAGCACTGCTTGTTCTCTGAAAGGAGGAATTCTTCCAGCCAGCGTCATTGCCCCCTCCTCCTCCTCCAGCCTGCTTCTCCCAGGCACTCGGAGGACTCACTGCCAGTCATTTTCTTGCCCTAAAAGTTTGCTGGAGCAACACCATCATTTACCCCACATATGCCCAGGGCCAAACTCCTCAAGGGTTGGCCTCTATGGCAATCAAAAATGTTGAGTTTGAGCATAGCAGTGGCTCTAGTGAAGTATGCCATCTTTTGAATTATCTTTTCTTTGGATTGGTAGTCCAGCATCTCAGCGTTGGCCTCACAGCATGCTGTCAGAGAAACTCTTGTCTCTTCCTCTGCCATTCATGCAGCAAGTAGCTTTCACATACATCCTGTCTGCAAAGGATGTCAGCGTTGGCCTGACGTTTCACTGTCATTTGAAAAAGGACAAAAAGGAGGCTCGGGAAGACCTTAATGCTCTCTACAACTACCTTGAAAGGAGGTTGTGGCGAGGTGGGGCTTGGGCTCCTCCTCCAGGTAACAACCAATGGGGCAATTAAAATGGCCTCAAGTTGTGCCGCGGGTGGTTCAAGTTGGATATTAGGAAAAAGTCGTTCACGGAAAGAGCGTTAAGCGCTGGAACAGATTCCCGAGGAACTGCTGGAGTCAACATTCCTGGAAGCATTCAAAAAACATGTAGATGTGGCACTTAGGGACATGGTTTAGTGATGGATTTGGTAGTCAATGGTTGGACTTGATGATCTTACAAGACCTTGTGCACATCTTACAGCCTTTGCTAACAGTCCTCTAAGAGCTTAAGCTGGAACAGATGGAGAGCTTGAGAAGGGCACAAATTCTACGCAGCCGGCGCCAGAGCAGAACAGAAAAGCAAATGAAAATGCTGCAAAACCATCACCAAAGTTCACTGCAGTCAATGAGAAAGCAGAGGAATAGTCCACTCCCCAGCTCCAGTACCTGTAGAAGCTTCATGCTTCCACAAGAGAGGGCTGATCCCAGCAGGAAGGTGCGAGCTGTACTTACCAGGTATCAGTGAAAAAAGTTCCTCTCAATTTTATGTTATTGTTATGGTGGAAGTTATAGCAGAAACTAAATTTTAAATTAAATTGAAATGTTAGAGCTGAGGAATGTTTACAGGGTGAGGGCAGATCAGCTGAAACTAAGGACTTCAGCAAAGTCTGCTTTGCAAAGAGAAAGTTTTACAAAAGAAGCTGTGAGAGTTGGCATTACCAAGCTGTTGCTAAAAAAATCGTATTATTTCTTAGAAAAAAAAGCAGCTGTTAGCAATAAATGTGTTTAAGCTGAGCAGTCACCTATGGACTTCTGCAATCTTATGTCCTGCAGAAAGCTGAAAAAAGGAGAAGTTCCAGAAATAGACTCAAAGTCCCTAGAGAGGTAATGCTGATGGAGAGACCAGCAAGTATTTTAAATAACTCAGTGATTTGCCTTCTACATGCACATCTTTGTCCTAAGAGGAAAATGTTCCACCCGAAGTATCATAGATATTTGAAAAAAGTTGCTGTATGCTTAAGCAAGATGGTGTTTGTTGATATTTTGTGGAACTGGAACATGGAAACTGTCCTTATATAAATTTTGTGTGATGGTGTATAGTTTAATTGCAGCAACGTAAGAGACAAGAAAGGGATGTTGTACATGGTAGCAAATACGATGATACAAAATCAGAGCAAGATTGCAATGAGCGACAAATTTTATCCCAAATACTTTTTCAAACCTCAACAATTTTTCTTTGTTTTATTGTTGCAACTTTTTTCGACTGAGTGACAGACATGCCAATAACTGCTAGCACTGAAGTAGCAATGCAGAAAAGCACTCTGCCCACAGGGTGAGCCCACGGCCACTTGCAGACCTGGCAGTGAGGTGAAGGCTGGCAGCTCTTCTACAGCAGCAAGAACTGGGGAGTTCTGGGGCAGCAGCTCCACAGCAAGACACACTAGGCTGAGAAGAGAGGAGAAATATTAAGACAAATCACATCAAACAAGTGTTTCCCATGGATAACATACATATCTATTCCTCCCAGGCAGAGGGACCTTCCAGGTCACAGTGGCTGGTCTGTTCCACAGCCTGTGTCCATGTTCTTCTCACCGAGGGACTGATTTTCATTAACAGGGGGACCAAGACTAAACTGATAAAATTCATCTCTGTTCTTGCTCTGACACGGTTGGTGATTCGTTAGTTCTTCCTAATGACTGTTCAGTTCCTTCCTTTGAGGGAGCCACTCCTAATTCTCCTCTGTTCAGGTTGGATAATGAGTCACTGACTTTAATACCAACTGCTATTAACCCTTGCTTTACACAACCAACATCTGGGAACAGTGGAACACGTTCTGGCTCAGTGCTGAGGAAGAAGATTGATGAATCCTGCAGGCTTTCTGCTGCTGGCTGATGAAAAAACACTTGTCTGATTAATTGCTATTTAAGTCTAGCTTAATCTACCTGCTTTCCAGAGCAATTTTCTTTTCCATAAAATTATTTTCCATTCTCTTCTTGTCTGGCCAAACTTTTACTTTGTATTAAATAAGTTCTGGAAGCACCTTGTTTCCCCTTGTGCTTTTCCACTCTCTTCTTTTCTTTGAGGAGGGAATGTTGTGTTTGTGGCTGGGCATGAGCCACCCAGTTCTGCTGCACCTCCCTGACTCCAAAGATGCTGACAGCCAAGCTCCTGGTGGCACATGCTCTGGACTGGTTTCCTTCCTAAACAACAAAACAGAAAAAAACCACAAGCACATTTATCATCTTTTATTTATAGATGACTTGCCATTCCTAAGACTATTGAGCCTAAAGACCCTGTCAGACAATTAACAACAAGAAGTGAATTCTTCTTGACTCAGTTATTGCTCACAAGGCTGCTTAGAGAATGGCTTGTTTGTGATCAAGCTTTGCCCTGTTGGAGCATTGAATACATGCAGGGCTGTCTAAAAGCCTGCTTTTTAGGCACCTCATGTATGGCAGTACTTGTCATTTTGACCAAATTTTGGTGATTTTTGGGATATTTGGAATTCCGAAGTTCTTTCTCCTTGATCTGCTTTCCTTCTATCAGCACTATTGGCCTGCTACCGTGTTTTACGTGTTCCTTAAAGCATTCCAAATGGTTTTAATATTTTGATGTTATTATAACATACCTATTCCTATAGGGTAATCGAAGAACTCTAAGGGAAAAGGTGTTCAGAAAGAGACCAGACCATTTACTTAGGAAGCCAGACTCTCAGATTACTGCAGAAACAGAAGAAAACACGCACTTGTCCTTGATTACTTCCATAGCTTTTCCAGTATTCTTTATTCCATGATCCTGATGCTGCACCAGTTGTGCTCAGATACAGAGACCCGTGGCACTCACTGCCTGGGAGTGAGCCGGCCCACTCCTGCTGCAACAGCTATTCCCTGCTGGGAATATTTACTGTGGGTGCCAATCCAGCCTGACTGAAATCTCATTAACAATATGCTTTTCCTCATCAATAAAATATTAACGTGAGCATACAGCATCAGCAGCTTGACATATCCTGTAGTTTTCCAACACCTGAACAGCAGAGAACTGCTCAGGTGCTGTGGTATTATTGCAATAATAAACTTGCAGGCAACCTCTGAAGTTTAGGCACAGTCCTCATCTCGGCCTTTTAAAAAATAATTTTATCTGGTAAAACTAAAGACAGATAATTCCTCACTGCCTGTGCAGTGAAGAGCAGGTTTCTTCCAGTAGCTGATACTAATGCTCATTTATGGGTTTCTTCCCCGATAATGGATACTTATGCTCATTTACCAGTTATGGCAACAGTTTGGCTGCCCTGTGGATGGCAGGACTCGAGATGAAAGCAGTTGCCACTTGAAGCATGCTAAGGTGAAAAGGCCACCAAAATCATTGAGGGAGGTGATTGCGTCTCTCGATTCTGCACTGGTGTGGCCTCACCTCAAGTCTTGTGTGCAGTTACAGGTGTCCCACTCTAAGATCTAAAGCTATTAGAGTGTCCAATGGTGAGGGGTCTGGAGGGAATGCATAAGGAGCAGCTGAGGGCACCTGGTTTGCTCAGCTGGAGAAGGGGAGCCTGAGGCCAGAGCTCCAGAGGGGCAGCTCCGATCTCTGCCCCTGGGACAGGGACAGCAGCCAGGGAGCGGCTGCAGCTGGGCCCGGGGAGGATTAGGGTGGAGATCAGGGAAAGGTTCTTCCCCGGAGGGTGCTGGGCACTGTCCAGGCTCCCAGGGTTTGGTCATGTCCCCAGGGCTGCCAGAGGTCCAGGAGTATTTAGACACGGCTCCCAGGGATGCCCAGGATGGGGTTGTTGGGGTGTCCTGTGCAGGGCCGGGAGTTGGACTCTTTGATCCTTGCAGGTCCCTTCCAGCTCGGGGTATTCTACGACCTGGTAGCTTTACCAGCAGCAGCAAACGCTCAGCCGGGAGAGGCCAGGCCGGCCGGTCGCTTTTACCGGAGGCGATATGGCCAGGTCGTGCACGGCATTAGGTCGGGAGCCCCGCGGCTCCCGGCCCGAACCGAGCCGCTGCGGGAGCACTTCTGCTGCCCTGCCACGGCCT
>VZTR01023699.1:167820-216595 GCA_013400775.1 Chaetops frenatus | reverse complement strand
ACCCCGCTGCTGCCGCCGCCGCCGCCGCCGGGCCCCCGCTCGCCCGCCTGCCGCCGCCGCCCGGTCCTCACCATGGGAGTGCAGGGATTCCAGGACTACATCGAGAAGCACTGCCCCAGCGCCGTGGTGCCCGTCGAGCTGCAGAAGCTGGCGCGGGGCAGCCTCGTGGGTGGGGGCCGCCAGCGGCCCCCCCAGACCCCGCTGCGCCTCCTCATCGACGCCGCCAACTGCCTGCACCGGCTCTACGGCGGCTTCTACACGGACTGGGTGAGCGGCGGGCAGTGGAACCACATGCTGGGCTACCTGGCGGCCTTGGCCAAGGCCTGCTTCAACGGGAACATCGAGCTCTTCGTCTTCTTCAACGGCGCCCTGGAGAAGGCCCGGCTGCACGAGTGGGTGAAGCGCCAGGGCAACGAGCGCCAGACGGCGCAGCAGATCGTCAGCCACGTCCAGAACAAGGGCACCCCGCCGCCCAAGGTCTGGTTCCTGCCGCCCGTCTGCATGGCGCACTGCATCCGCCTGGCCCTCATCCGCTTCCACATCAAGGTGAGGAGGAGCCCGGGTCCCCCCCGCCCGGGGGTCCCGGCGCCCCCTCCCCGCCGCTCCCTCCCGGCTCCAAGATGGCAGCGGGGGCTGCCCGCGGGGGGAGGGAGGGCACCCTCAGTCGCTCCCCTCAGCGCCTCAAAATGTCGCCCAGACCCGCGGGGGCGGCACAACTTTCGGCGGCCTCAATCCCCGGGGGATTCTGGCTTATTTACATGGCGCTGCCCGCCGCCCCGCCAAGGCCGGAGGCCGGGAGGCCTTGGCGGGGCGACCGGCAGCGCCCATGGCCCGGCCCGGCAGCAGGGCGGCTTCTGCCTCCATGTTCTTTCGCTCCGTTGACTCAAAATGTCCCTTCTTGCCTTGTGGGCTATGGTACCGCAGGGGAGAGCGGGTGGGCGAAAAGCATCTCTGTAATTAATTATTGAGGGTAGGAAAAAATAATTAATCAGTTTAGTTCTCGCGCAGGATGGATCTGCAACAAGTTCCCGGCTGAGGCGAGGTGTTTAAACTTGGGCTGAAGGGGAAATGGCTCGCTGCAAAAAACACAGGGGTGCCACTTTTGGCTTTATGGAGGTTTTCGTGTTCTGCTCAGCGTTTTCTCAGTATCAACAAGCTTTTGAAACCAGTTGTAGAATAACTGGCTCCTTACTCCATAACAGCTACACTTGTGGTTTGTGCAATCAGCAGTGCCAGGCTGACGGTCCTTCTTTTAAACTCCTTATTTTAAGGGGCAGCCTCAGTTTTCCGGCCCCACAAACAATCCTTCATGTCGGAGCTGGGCTCCATGGCCATCTTGCGCTCGAAGGCCACGATTTCAAAGGTTGCAGGATATGACCACGTCGCATCTCTCCACACGGCGTTCCTGATTTACGATGGTTTCTGTTCAGCTGAACGATTGTGTATATTGAAACACAAGACGCTGGAAAAACAAGCCCGGGGATGAAGCTGCAGTTTTAGGAGTTGCCTGCTCACCTTCCCGCTGGGGAGGGAAGAGCAGCAGGAGGGAAGCACATACTCCTAGCCTTTATTATCTTAAATTATTTCTCTGTGTAGAAAAATATTATGTAACCTTCGGAATTGCTCGATCACTAGCAGCAGCTTAATGTTATTTGGCCTTTCGGTGGATTAGAAGCATTCTGGCTGGGCTGTAGCCCTGGGGTACAGAGGCCTCTTTCCAAGGAGCTCACTCCACAGGTGACTTTGGGTGAAGTTTCTCCTGGTTCTGCCAACAGGGTGGAAATCACTGTTGCTCCCTCGTAGTGCCCTGCTCGCTGGGCCAGGCCCCTCCGTGGAGGAACACGGAGCTGGAGCGCAGCCGTCCCGAGTTCAGCCCGCTGGGCAGTGGAGGGAGGTCCCACCCTGCAATGGTCCCGGCCCTGGCGGGGATTGGGTCACCAGGCCGGGGCCACTGCGCCAGACAAAGCACGTGTGGAATGAACTGGAAGCAGAGGTGAAGCTCCTTGCAGGGCACGTTCAGCTCTGCCCAGCGCGGTGCCTTGAGCTCAGCCTTGGTTGAAGTGAGGAGGTTACGGCCGTGTCTGCTGCAGCCCTGTGTTTTCCTGGTCAGTGTAAAAGCCAAATGGTGTTGTGTTTTTTGGGTGGTGGGAATTTGCATGATAGCAAAAACATCCTATCATTTGAACTTTTGGGGAATTTTTGTAGCTAGGAAATACTTTTGTTCTTTCAGCAAAAAGTTTTAGGGCCCATGCAGTGAAGGTCCTTACCTTGACCTGTTTGTGGGTGTATTATAAATCTTCCTCATTTGTTATTGAGACTTAGGGATCATTAGTAAAAGCAATGAATGGGGTCAAATAAGAATGTTTTTTTCCTTTTAATGCATGAAAGTAGAGACTTGGTTTAATGCAACATGGAAATGCATAGTACCCAACAGGGTTTTGATATCACTGGGAATTTGGTGCTTTTAGTAGTTTTGTAGCATGTTGAAGTGTTAGTTGGTTAAAAATTTTCTGTCTCTGACCTGTCTCAGGTGTATTACATCTGAATCAAGTTGCTGCATTTGACAGTGGTATCACCTGTAGCATTTTGTTTACTTTCCAGCACAGTGGCAGCATTAGCTCTTTCATGGTTTCTTGGTGACAGGTCTTATTCCTAATGTGTGGAAGCAGTTGCAGGAGTGTGAGCACACTCATACTGAGTCCCTTTTCGGTCATTAAAAAAATACCCCAGACTTGCAAAATCTCAGTAAATACAACATCCCCCCAGTTTTGATGGAGAAGGTTTGCAAGGTGTATATTTATTTGTCTGTGTCAGGTTAGACCGAGGAGTTGGCAGCTCATTACCAGATACTCAGGGGTGTGGGGGGAGAGGTTGTTGCTGTCCACACCACAGAGCCACCACCATGCATGTCCCAACTGTACTGGTTCTCTGCACTGCTCAGCTGTCCTGGGGATGGGAAGGATATCAGCAATTTCTGTTTGATGCCTCGTTTTTTTTCAGTTGTCAAGAAACTCTGTGGATATATCTAGTTGTAATGAATTCATTTTCAGGTTAGGAAGGATATTTTGTGGTTGTGGTGGCCACGTGCATAATACACATCAAATATACTGCTGAGCTTTAAAGCACTTTCCTTCTCTGCGTTTCTTCTTCTCTTACCTGATGCATTATCTTTCTAAATCTGCTTTGTTACATACATCTTTTTTTCTCTAAGTCTTCCTTCGGTTTTATTCTCACTCTCACTTTGGTGTAGCCCTCCTGATGGGCACAGAGCAAATGCATCTTCAAGGTGTGATTTTTATTTACATGTATAGGTGATCTTTAAAATTTACATATGCATAAGACAGTTGTTAAATTGTAGTGTTTTCTCACTTTGTTTTGAGAAGTTGGGTTTGAGAATACTGATTGACTTTAAATATGAAACTGATTTTCATATTTTTAGGAACATTTGAGTCTGGAGTAAGTTTCTGTGTGAAGCTGGGAACTAGCTATGAATTTAAGCTATTTTGGTAATTAGAGAGGAGAAAAAGAGTAATGCCTTCTATCCAGAACAATTATAAATCACTCACAGATGGTTTCAGCAGGATGTAGAAATAACAGGTTCCGCCAGGTTATAACAAATATCCTGCGGGTTCTTAGTTTCATTGTGACCTGGTGTTTTTTCAGTTTGGAGGGAATAATTCTTAAAAGGAACTTCTGTGCGAAGTAGGTTTGCTAAAATTTAAATATTTAGGCAGTGGAGTTCTTAACAACTCTAAAACTTTGGGGAGACAGTTTTGTTCTCAGTACCTAAAAGTGCTCATGTGTATTTACTCAGGCAGGATTCTCTCTTTCTGAGCCAGCACTATGAATGTTTACACAAGATTTAGACTTGAAAATTATTCCAAACTCCTGGCTGTGATTTCTACCACGTCCCCTCTCCCTGGGTTGGTTTTGAAGCCTGCATTTTCCTGGGTACCTCTGCATCTGTGAGAGGAGCGAGATATTTCTCTGACTCCCATCTTGTTAGAGTTTTACATTGTAGGTTAACTGTACTTTGGTAAATACAGCTCTTTTCCCTGTGATGGTTCAGTTATGTGAACATGGATTCTGGTATTCCCTGAACACACAGCAGCTCCGTGCTGCCTTGGAGAGCTCTATAAAATGGGGAGGGAACTGGAGGCTGTGGAGGTAGAGGAAATAGCTCATAGAAAATCAGAGGAGCTGCACACTGAGCTTCCTCTTGCGTTATCTGCACACCCATGTCACACCTAGTGCTGGAGAAGGAGTTCTCACTTGGCTTTTTATAGATCAGAGCTGCTTGTTGTGCATGCAGAGAGCTTGGGTCTAGAGATATGGACATAATTTAAATCTACCTACCCTTAATTAAAAAACATCGGAGGGATTTTTCTAATTTAAAACCTGTGAAGACTGGTGGATGGGGGTGGGGTGAAACCTAAGTTGCCTTCCTTTAGTTAGGAACTATGCAAATCTGATGTCTTTAAATTTTTCCAAAAATGTGTATGGTTTCTCCCATACCTTATGCTAAGGGACAGCATCATCACGAGGAAAGTGAGTATGTGTGTTCTTCTCACAAACAAAGTAAATTTCAAAGACAGTCCATTAAGTTTCTGAAGAAGTAACATTTTCTGAAGACTACAGGATGGCAGGATTAGGAGTAGGGAGAGCTTACTGAACTGGTGTTTGTTTGCAGGAACAGGTGAGGTGCTGGCTCTTCTGCTGCTCAGGATCTAACTTGAAAGGGAATATCCCACGAAGGTGCATGCGAGAAGTAGAATTTGGCATACCGCTCTGGAATACGGTAGTTCAGCACCAGGTTCAGCAAGTGCAAATCACGAGTGGAAGAGAAAGGGTCACTGTAAACTTGCTGTGGGTGACTACAGAGGCTGCTGGAATGGGCTGTGGAGTTTGAGACCTTGTCTCCTGCTCTGCAGAGGAAATAAATAGCCTTGTTGGCACTGAGGCTGTAGTTATTCATGCGTGCTGTGGAGACTGAAGCTAATAGTTTTGTACTAGTCTATTTTGGGATAGCTTGCTATCTACATTGTTGTTAAAATGGAATACTGAGTGATGAGGGTGGGTTATACCAACACCCAACCTCCACGGGGATTTCTGAATCACTGAATGTGAATTATGTTTGTGGATGGTAGAAGCATTAGGGATCCAAAGCCCTCAGCTGGCTGTAGTTGAGTGTGCTCGTATGCACACTAGTTGTGCATGCATGGTATGTTGGAATGCAGAACTGTAGGTACTGACCTGTCCTCATGGGACTTTCAGTTTCAGTATAAGCTTTCTTGATTAGAAAGGGTTCCTTTTATATTTCCAACATTAGGCATGAGCCCATGTCTCCCTGCACATGTCTGTTCGAGTCATCTTTCTGTAGCCTAAACTACGGGCTTTGCTAGGCAACAGGAGTGGAAGGGTGAAGTTTGGGCTAAAAACTCAAAGCAGTTTGCACCATCAGCCACAGCTGTGCATGAAGGGATAGGCTGAAGTTGGAAAGAGGAAAAAAAGTTGCCTTAATACAGCAAGGTTTGCAAGGTTATCTCTCTTCATTTGGGGTTGTGTTTGGCCGGTTTAAAAGAGGGCCAGAAAACCTTAAAAGGTATCGTGAGGTTGCTTGGTCATGGGGGGCATCTCGGTGTGCTGAACTGCTGGAGTACCCACAGCCTCAAGGCTTTCCCCATGTAACTGGTCCAGACTCTGGAGCAGTAGTGTCTCCAGAGTTCAAGTGTTTCTGGCAATAAACAGTTTTGCAGATGAGTTCACTAGTACAGAATGCCCTTGCAGCGTGCAGGCTTCCAGAAGTGTGTGCTGTGCTTCCGAGTGCTCCTTGCGTCCTGTCTGTATGTGCTGCACCACTGGATTTTTTTAATTACTTAAAGAATGCCTTGAGTGTTTTAAATTCACATGTGTAGTTTCAGAAAGGCCCACTATATTGCAATAGTTGTGATAAATCAGTGCTGCCATTTACACTGAAACTAATTGCTCTGTCTTCCACTATAGGTTGCACAGAGCATTGAGGATCATCATCAAGAAGTAATTGCTTTCTGCAGAGAAAAAGGTTTCCATGGTTTGGTTGCATATGACTCCGATTATGCATTGTGCAACATCCCTTACTATTTCAGTGCCCATGCCCTAAAACTGAGCCGGAATGGGAAAAGCCTCACAACAAGCCAATACCTAATGCATGAAGTTGCCAAGCAACTGGACCTGAATCCAAATCGCTTTCCTATTTTTGCTGCTCTTTTAGGTAAGTGAAGATGCTGCTAGTCAGCCTGACGATTTCAGTTTCTATTAACTGTTTTAAAATAATGCATGTGTAATTTGACAAAGCACCTGGGGAAAGGCATCCCTTTCTTCCAGACATTCCTGCTGTGTGAGGTGGACTGGATGTGTGTTTGAGGTCAGACATGCCCAGTTTGTAGAAAGCTTCGAGCAATGCAAATTGTGGCTGTCTAGAAAGAAGAGGTGAAATCAGCAGAGCTCTGCCTAGCCAGAATGTTCTCTGTGGGGGGTGGCAGGAATCAGGGCAGTTTCGGTTCTAGTTTGGGTCCTGTATAGCGTATGAAGTCTAGTTTCAGTGGTACACTTTCCAGACTGGGAGTATGCTTTTGTCCTGAATTCTACCTAAAAATAACATCTATGGCGTGAAGGTGCTTGGTTTGCTGGGGCTTTTTTTCCCCTCAGAAATGAGTATTGGACAAATATGGCAGCACATCAGGGGCAGCAGAAATACACTGAACTATAATTGAGTGAAACTCTGCATTTCTGAAAGCTCAAGTGACCGATGTTGTACCATTCCATTGGGTTTGGCCGTGGACTTTCTTAGCACTCCTGCTTCTTGTGCTCATGAGCTTCTCATACTCAGCAGCTTAGGTGGGAATGTTTCACATTTCTGTTTAAGTGGGACAGTTTTATCACACTGTATTTCCATAGCAGTGATAGAGAATAACTGTCATACTCTCTCAGACAGAAGAGTGAATTAATTACTGACAAAGTTGACTCCAATGCATAAGATTTATTTAGAACAGCATTCTGACTGCTTTTTGGGTGCAGCCATGTTCTTGATCTTATCATGCTGCGCAAACAAACTAAGAAAACTGGATTTTCTTTTTAGTTTCTCACTCTGTTTCAGTATGGGTACCTGACAGAGGAGTAAAACTTCTGAAAGCTCTGAATGAGAGAGGGTTTGTGCTGCTGTTTTAAATGCTAATATTTTAGTGGTCTTTAACATTGTTCCCAGTCCAGGAAGGCACCTTCCATGTTAAGAAGCAGCAATGGATCTTGCAGTAGACAACCACAAGCATTTGACTAGTTGGAGTTGCTTTTTGTCAGTGTGTGTTTTTCCTGCCTGCACAGGTGTAGGGAGGGAAGGCAGAGGGTTGGCTGAGCTGCCACTGCAGGAATTGCATGAGACACTACCGTTGCTTGGCTTTGTTTTGGAGTCTATAAATAAGTTGGGGCATGCCAGTTCAGTGAGTAAGAATTACTGCTGGAAAAGCAGTTTGCCAGTTGCAGATATGCTTTATGGGCTTCATGGGATGTTTGGCTTTAAGTCACCACACAATTCCAGCTGCATGGTCTGCTGGGGCTTTGCTTGCTTATATCAGACTGTAGGTGAGAAAAGTTCTGGTAACGTTTCTGAAGGTTTTGCAGTTCCATGCGAGAAGCTAAGCTCTTGGTTTTTTGTCTCTCTCGTCTTTCATGACCAAATATTTTTCAGCATGTTCTTAGGAAAAAGAAATTGGAGGTAATTTCACATGATTACTCTAGAGAGATTTGATTGCTTTCCCCCCTTCCTGTCAAATTGGTACAAAAGTTTAAAAAACCCCAGGTCAGCAACAAGTTTAGTTCTGAGTATTCCTTTGCATTTCTCATGTGTGTATTCAGTATGAATAAGCAGAATAGAGTAAAGTTCATGGAAATCAGGGTTAGAACAGAAGATACTCCAGAGGATCTTCCTGTGCTTGGGGCTTTTGTGTTATTTTTATGTGAGTGAATTTTAGGAACCCTAGGTATTTGGGATAGAAAGTGATTATATAAGCTGACAACAAACAGATACAGTTTGGCTGAAAGTACTGGCAACATATTTTAACTTTTGCAACCATGGTAATATAGTAACTTTTTTTTTAATAGGCTACTAAATGCCTATGTGCATATAGTTGTGTGTAGCATGGAATGTGTTTAAATTAGGGTGGCTTATTTTCTAATCTAAATTTTTATATTTTTGTTGAATATTTGAGGGCTTGTCTGGCTTCACAGGTTATTCTGACCTTGCTCCTGTGGCTTCTTTGGGTCTTTTTTGATTCTTTTAAATAGAATAAAGAAAAGCACAATGGGAAGGAATGAATGAGTGTTCCATGACATGGGAAGGCACGTGAATTTTTTCTGGGTACAGCAGCATAACTCCCCATGCTAATACTTTGTGTAGGAATAAAATAAGGTATTCTGAAATAATTACGGTTAAGCTGCTGGTTTAATGTTTGCAATTCTAGCAGGCCCAAACTATCACTATAGCTGTGAGATCCGTATTCAACTTTAGGGCTGCAGATACATTTCCCTGTATCCAGAAAACTAGTTTCTTGTGTTCAGATTCTTGTCATTAACTCCAAGAATCACTTTGGGGAATGCTGAAAGAGGAAAGTTAACCTTAAAGTTTCAGTCTCACATTGAGCGGTTGAAGAAGCCTGAGGAATGACACTAAACTCGGCAGTTACAAAATTGTTCTCAATGGCAGGTGATTTGGGATTGAGTTCTGTTCAGGGATAAAATATCTACTGAAATATTCCCTCAAAATATTTTTCTAACTGTATCAGTGAGGCAAACTTCTAAAGATTGCTTTCAGATGAGGTTCTGTGTACACTGTGGTTGTTTGACTTGGTTTACAGATTTTTTTCCTTCTTACAGCTTTTCATCCAGAAGGGGTTTATAGTTGTAGTATTATAACATAAAGGGTATCCTTGGCATGGGTGGTTAAAATGTGGGCTGGATACTGCATCCTCTGAGTGTATTCTTAAAAATTTCTGTGCTAACTGCTGCTGATGTAAACAGGGAGTTGATTTGGGTTATTTTGTGACTTTTGACTCAAATACTTCAGAATAATTTTGAAAAAGAAAAGCAACCCAAGCTTCAGCAAGTAGAAAAACAAACCCAGTGTGAGATATAGGGCTGTAATTCAGTGAACTCTTTAGAAAGGGCAGCGGCTTCAATTAGTATCTAATTGCTGAAAAAAAACCCCTAAGACATACACTAAAATAAGCCATTAAAATGGGAAAAATCAATATATGTTGAGGTTGTTCAGCCAGGTCAAGAAATAGAGGTTGCTTATGTAACGCTGATCTCTTTCCCACTGTGACAGCACTTTGTAACATGTTTAGTTATGGAATTCTGTTCTGCTCCTCAGTAGAATTTTAGAGCTACATAAGGTGAGTACAGGCATCACTTCTTAATTGGACCACAGAAGACACTGCTGCACTTCAAGGTGCATGGTGAGAATTGATGGAACACTGCCTATGTGTGTTCTGGGGATGAATTAACTGCCATGACAGATGGAGACCAAACAAAATTGAGGTTCTGCTGGAAGGGAGAGAAGCCCTGACTAGTCTATAAGGTAGCATCTGCAGGAGTGATTGTCAGTGATCACAGAAGTGTCCTGTCCTGGCTACAATAGATTTTTGCAGGCCTGTGTTAGAAAGACTGTCTAATCTCACCTTGGCCAGATTAGTGAGTGTGGCTGTTATATGCAAACTTGTTGAATCTTTCTGATGTGAGATTAAAGTTTAGGTCCTAATGAAAAACAAATGATAACATCTCCTTCTAGGTAATCTCAGTAGTGGGTGAAGTATTGATTGGACACAAAGACTTCCCACTCTGAGAAGGCACTTGTCACCAGGCAGGGGACAGCTTTCCTGACTTTCGCAGGTTAAAGAGCATTAAGAGCAAACTAGATGATTTTACAAACAAAATATTAAGAAAGAAAACAATTGTTGTAATATTCAGAGAGTCTTTTCATATTCTTTGTGAACAGTGCATTCACTAATAAACTGCTGCTCTATAAAGCCATGCATTGACTATATCCTGAAGTTTTCTGCCAGAATTGTGTTAATACATTCTGTTTAGCTCTTTGTAAAGTTTGGGTCCACAGCCACTGAGCTCCACCAGAGGTTGATTAGTTATGTCTTTGATTAATACAAATGTTTTAAATGTTCCCTAGTAAGAACTCTTTTTGAGTGTGATGTGCTTTGGAAAAAAAAAATACAAACTATGTAGGTGAACTTCCATTAGGTATGAACAGTGTGGTAAATAGTCTGTGTCTCTGTCCATGGAAACAACAGAATTTCCCAATTCCTGCCCTGCTGCCAGCCCAAGGTCCCATCTGACCTGGTCAGATCAGCAAAAGAAACTTCAGGAACTGGGAAGCTGCTAAGTGTCATTGGAACTGCTGATGTTCCTGAGGGTTGGATAAACCTGCCTGCTGCCTTGCTGCTTGACCCGTGCTGCACTGCAGAGCAGAGTGCAGATTCCAGAGACAGCTCCCATGTGGATCAGTAAGGGCACTGCTGGGCTGCAGGAAGGGATTACCAGCATGTGTCAGGGAGCAACAGAACACGTTCTTGCACTGTTGCACCTGCTCTGTGAAGTCTGTTGAGGATTCCCTAATGGGACACACTGGCTTGAGGTGGACCCAGTGTTGTGCCTGGCTCTGTTGCTGCTGTAGCTGAGCTGGTTTCATGGAAGGGTGCTCCTCACACACACCACGTGGCTCTTGCTGCAACAGCAGCATGCTAATTAGGTTTTTCTGGAGTAACAAAAAGCTATCTGCAAGTTTAATCTGTTAATCCTCTTGATCAGGAGTTGAGGACTGCAGATTTGTTTGCTGTACATAGAAACAGAGTGTAAAGTTTTACAGTGTACTTAAATGAGTTCTGCATTATGTTCCAGGTAACCATATTCTACCTGATGAAGATTTGGCTTCCTTTCATTGGAGTTTACTTGGTCCAGAACATCCACTAGCTTCACTTAAGGTATAAATTTTATATAACTAGGAGAAATTAAGCTAAAATCAGTGGTACTGGTTAACAGGAGCAATGTGATAGGTTAACTGAGAGCAGCTCTGCCAGGCCCTTGTGCTCAGTCACCCTCAGGTGTCCCAGTCCCTGGCTGCAGAGGACACCTGGGGTCAGTGGCCTTACAGGGCTAAACTTAGCCTGTGTGATCCCCCTCAGTGCCCTTCATCTGCACGAGCCAGAGCTCCAGTGTGGTTTGGCTTGCAGAATGCAACTTCTTGCTCTCCTCCTTCTTGAAGAGGAGAGTTTTTTGTTTAGTCATGTTCTTCAGCTATCAAAAATAATGAGCTGTATATCTTCCTACCATCTTGTTTTATTTTCTGCTGCTCTGAGTTTGTGTGCAATAGTCCGTTTTTGGTATGTAAAGTGTAAATATGCTGGAGAACAGATTGCACGAGAAAGCTGAAGTGGCCTTTGATAGGTTTGTGGGGGGGTTGAGACAAGTGACTTGCCTGATGCTCTTCGTTTACAGTATGTGTGTTCTGCTGCTTCATCACACTTGCCTTGTGCATCTGCTAAGCAGACAGCTATAAAAGGGAAACTGGACACATCACACAATGGGATCATAGTGACCTTTCTCTCTGCCACAACACATACATCTGTTTGCCTTTCTCCTAAGGTGTACCATGCAGCAAATAATCTGCTTTTTCTAAATTCTGTCGGACTGTTTTGTTATCTTTAGAGCAAAAATAGGTGGGTTTTTTTCCCCTTCTGTTCTGAAAGTTTATTAAGCCTTGAAAGCTTGTTTTGCCAAAGGTAGAATTTAAAACCAGATTCCAGATTTTCAGTAGAATTTTTAAGGCTTGCACATGCATTGCTTAGTGAATAGATGTGACATTTGATGTTACACTCATCCTCTATTTTGCTGCCTCTCTGGTGTTTAGAAAGGTAAGTGTCAGTACATTCCTGTGGCAAAACAAAACCTGCATGCATGTTTGCTACTTCCTTGAAAATTTGAGGTGAAAAAATGAGTGTGCCCGTATTTTAATTTTTTACTAAACAGGTTAAAATGTAGGGCTTCTTGCCAAGTGGTTGATAAACTTCCTGATGATTCTTTTCTGTGGTCTAGCTTGAGTAGACTTGTTTGTTAGTCAGGTCAGATTATTACTTCAGACACCTAGACCTCCTGGAAAGCCCTCTAAATTTGTACTGAATTACTTGAATGAAAATTAGGTATTTGTCATCTTTGCACCTAGATGTACATGTTCAGTGGAAACACCATCTGGACTTCGTAGCTGGCATCCCAAGGAGGTGAAATGTGTACCCTCAGAGCATCCTGGCCTGCCATGGGCAGCCCTCCCTGATGGACTTCATCTATTGGCCCTTGTGATTAGATATGAAAGCAGTTTCCATTTGGCTCTTAAAGGTTCTGTGAAGACTGCTGTGCTGTTATCAGTGCAAAGCCCCAGATGAGTGCCCTGACTGAGGAAAGGCTGGCACAACACAGGATTTGTTGAATTTCATGGCAGCTTGCTGGCCATTTGTTCAGTGCCCAGCCTCAAACTGAGCACAGCACCTCTCCTGCCTGGCAGTGGTGTCAGGTGGAAGGACATCTCTGCAGCAAACCAGTCTTCTTTAGTTACTTGTAATGGAACAGCTGCCTGGTTGTTTCAGCTTTTAATTTTACAGTGCTCATGGTTTGAAAGGATGACTTGTTTCATGAGCTCATTAATTGAGTTTAATTTTGTTGACATGCTATATGTCAGTGATGCCAGCACAGCTCTCTGTAGGGACTTCTTCAGTGTAGATGTGCACAAAACAATATTACTTGTAAATTTTATGAATGCTTAAAAAACCCTAAAAAACATTTGTATTAACCACAAGGCTGATAGCAAGGAGTATTTTCAGAGCAAGTCCCAAAAAGCACAAGCCTTCATGAAAACTGGAAATGGGGGGAAGTTGTTGTGTTTCCCCAGGATGTCCTTCCTGGGCTGTGCTTACAAACTTTGCTTTGTTGTGTCTATTTAGAGTCACAACTGAGTGTTCTCCATGCTCAGGAACCAAGGGCTTTAATCCCACATCTCATTCAGCTCAGGATTTAGAAAGCTTTTTCTCATTGTGTAAAGATTTTAATCTTTTGTCTTTAGAACAGTATGGTCTTGAGCATCAAAGCTGACAGATTTTGTTCCAGTGGCCAGATTTGTTGCTTTTCAGGGAGAACTGTGACAGTTAATAAAGTACAATTTATTTCCTGCATTCTCTCTCAATCTTTCATTATGCTGTAGCAAAACAGTTACTTTTCCTGTAAGAGAAGCTTTGCCAGTTCACCAGTGAAAAAAGGGTAACTTAAAAAAGAAACTACCAGCTTTGCTGGTGGAAATTGCTGCGTCTCCCCTGGAGTCACCATGGGGAGGGGAAAAAAGCAAACCAGAGGAACCCCTACCTCTGTTTTAATTGGGGGTGTAGTGTTCATCCAGGAGCAGCTGAGTAGAAATGGGAAGATGGGAGGAAAATGGAAAACCTGGCTGAAGAATCTGTACTTAACATCTGGAAGGAAATGAACCCGAGAGTCAGGACAATGTCTCTGTGTGCTGGATGAAAAGGCTTTCAGGAGACACCAACAATTACTGTCAGCTCAGCAGAACTGGGAAGATTCCATGGCCAAATTTAAATGAAGAGATATGAGTTGCTGCTGCTGCAACAGGGAGAAAGAATCAAAAGCTGACTCTGTGACCTGTTCTGAGTCAGGATCTCGTCTGTCCAAATGTCCCTGTGGAAACATCGAATAAGAGTGCTGACCTGCACTTGAGTCCTGTCATGTACCTGAGAGCAGAGTTCACTAAAACAACCATCCAAATCAGGGGCTGGAAACAAGAGGAGTTGATAGATTCCCTGAGAAATCATCTGATTGCTAGACCTTGTTCGTAAACCAGCATTATCCTGATTTTTATTTGTGTGCTTTGGGATTTATCTTTAAGACAAAGACAATTTAATTCTTATTCTGGAAAAACTGGTTACAGTATGGAGCTTCAAGATCAATGTGTAATGATCAGAATGAATTTGGGAGGGCAGTTTCTTACCTCTGGAAGGCATTGGTGCCTGTTTGGGAGCACAAACCACTGAAGAAGTGCTGACTCTTCATTCACAAGGTAACCTTAGAAACAAAGCCTAATGCAGTCTCCCTTTATAACTAAGAAGAATGTGCAGGGAAACTCCATCTCCTTGGTTGTACCATCTCAGTGGAGAGGCAGAGATGCTTCTAGAAAGCAATCCAGAATATGCAGGTTAGGCTTCTTCTCTGAATCTCTGTAGGAAATTGCTGTCTTACTCTGTTTATTGACTTCAGAGGGTGTTTGCCAGAGGGAGACTAATATGTGAAGTAGGTGCTTAGGTAATTTGCTGCTGCTCAGATGACAAAGGTGACACTATTAAGATATCCTTCAAGTAAATGCCTTGTTGTTCGTGATTTTGATGCTAAGGGTCATTATAATGCAGGTCAGAAAGAACCTCAGGAAGTCATCTAGTACAGCCTCCTGTGAAAAGTGTGGTCAGCTTGAGGTCAGAGCAAGTTGCTCTGGGCACTGCCTAGACTAGTCTTGGAAATCTCCAAGGTTGGAGACTGCACAGCCTGTCTGGGCAGCCTGCCCTGTGGTTTGATGGTCCCGACAGTGAAGATGCTTTGCCTTGTGTGCAGTCTGAGCCCTTCTTGTTTCAGGCTATGTCTGGTGTCCTTTGCTCTTGCACAATGTACTGCTGTGAAGAGCTTGGCTCTGTGTGCTCAGTCACCTTTCTGTGGGTAGTGGAAGGCTGTATTTGCAAAGCCTTGTTTTGCTATGCTGAATAAGCCCCATTCCCTCAGCCGCTTCATTCCAGAGCAGTTGCTCCTGACTCTTTGACATTCTGGATGGCCTTCTGCAGAAGCAGCTCAGCTGTTGTGACATGCAGCTCGAGCCCCAGCTGGAGTGCAGTGCTTTGGGGTGGATCTGCAGTGCACTGAGGAGTGGGGTCCCTGGGTGTGCTGGCTGTGCTCCTGCTGTACAGCCCAGGGTGCACCCCTGCCTCCTGTTCAGTCTGCTGCATCTTCCAGCCCCAGCTCCCCTCTGGCACACCTGCAGCCTGTGGAGTAGCCAGGGGTTGTTCCTGCCCAGGTGCAAGGCTGCACTTGTATAGCTGTGGAATTTCTGAAGGCTCATCCCATCCCCGTGGTTTGTCAGGGAGTTCTGCATGGCAGCCCAGCCCTTGGATTTGGAGTGTGCTGGGCTGTCCACGGGTCTCAGGGAAGTCTGCCTGTATCACGTCTTTGGCTTGTGCTTCTGCTCTCTCCTTTGCTTTCTGACATAATTCTTGTTCCTCTTCATATCTTCAGCCTTTTCACTCACCAGTGGAAAAAAGGTGTTCCCTGTGTGTTGCCTCACAGCAACCGAATGTCCGAGGTATTTTAATGGTTTGAAAATGAAACTGAACCAAATATCTGTTTCCAGCAGGCACAGCAGTAAATGTGGTGTTGATTAGTCTCTACAGGCTTTGCTTCCTGAAGACAGTGGGCAGCTGGGGTGTTCCCAGAGTTGGGGAGCTTTTCCCAAGTGTAGCTTAAGCACCTTCTACCCTATCCTGATCAACCCATGGAGTTGTGCTTATGTGAGTCTGTTCTCTTCCAAAAAAGCATTTTTGCAAATTTATTTTGTCAAACCCAAGACATTCTTATCTTGTCGCTTCTATGTTTGTAATGTTACTCTGCCTCTCATTTTGACAAATACCCCTATAGAATTCATGAGCCTTTCCCCACTTAGTGTTTGCAGAGTGCACAAATAAGTGACTTGTGATTTTTGCTCTATCACAAACTGAAGGAGTCCTTTTCCAGCTAGCAAAGGCACTGGGCCCCTCTCAGGTGTAACCTCTCCAACATAAATACCTGCAAGTATGGGACCCACCCCCATGTTTACCTTCCAAAATTGATTTTCTATGTTGTTGCTTGTCTGAGGATAAGGAACAAAAGTAACTTCTAATGCGAAATTGGTAAAATATGCTGCTGCTTTTGCTCTGGAATACTTTGTGTGACACTAAAAGTAAGTTTGAACCACCAACACATGCTCTGTAACTTCTGCTGCAAGTCTGAATTTTTCCTATCCCTAACATGCAGTAAGACTTAGCTTGTATTTTAATGCACACAGGATTAGAAGCATTCTTTATGATTCAGTACAAAATCTACTATTTTGGTTTTCTGGAAAGTTCTGAAATTAATAGAAAGATATTTCATTCTTTAACATGAGGAAAGTACATCTTATTTCACCATTTTCATTTCAGACCTCTGTGTAGCATAGGTCATGATACTCTTAGTTTTGAGGATGTTCTTAGATCTGCACTCTATGTCTTTGAAACAGAAGAAAGTCCAAATATGTGAAATATCTCTAGATCTGTAAAACATGCTTCCAGAAGGTCTCACTTCAGGATGTAAGAGTATGCTCCAGTGAGATCAGGAGGCTGTTTACAGAAAGCTAAATGGGAGCAATATAGGCCCTTGATAGGCCTCACTTGGGCTTCAAACTTCCAGGACTTGAGTTGAATGTTAGTGCCAGAGTGATGTGATGTCTTCTCTTGATGCCAGCTTTATATGGTTTATTCAATATTGCCATCATGGAGATCACATAAATTAACAGGAGACTGCTTACTCCTGCCATCCACTGTATTTCCAAGCAGAGATTGCAGGAACACTCAGGGAGCAGAGCAGGGTTTCTGCAAGGGCTCTGCAGAGAGCACATCCAGCGTGACACAGCCACGGAATGATTCAGCTGCTTTAGAGATGGGTAATTGTTACACACACCAGGAAAATGGGAGGTGTTCAGCAACTCACTTGGATTACCAGGGAGAAGAAAATCTATTCCTTCTTCTGGCAAAATGTGGGCAAAATTTCATCACCAATATTTGTGGCTCTAAGCTTACATGTGAGTGTGACCTATATTTAGTATTGTTGTCTATATTCAAAGTGCATACTGGTGTAAACTTATATTTTAGTATCAGATAGAAATAATTACCCTGCCACTGACTACACTAAACAGAAGGGCATGGAGTGACAGAACATGGGGGAATGGCCTTAACCTGAAGGAGAGGGCAGGTTTAGGTTATATATTAGAAAGAAATTGTTCCCTGTGAGTGTGGAGAGGACCTGGCACAGGGTGCCCAGAGAAGCTGTGGCTGCCCCTGGATCCCTGGCAGTGCCCAAGGCCAGCTTGGACACTGGGGCTTGGAACAGCCTGGGATAGTGGGAGCTGTCCCTGCCCATGGCAGAGGTGGACCTGGATGGACTTTAAGGTTCCTTAACCATGCTGTTTCTATATTTAATTGAGGCTTATAAAATATAGAGCTCATCTCTGGTAGAGAATGACCAGATACAGAATGAATATCCTGACATTTGTAAAAAGTAGACATTAGGAGAAGGAAATTAATAAAAATGGGTATCTGGCAAAAATTCCATGGTCTAAATATGAAGAGGGCAGTGTAAGAAATTGCATCATTAGTAGATCAAATAAGGTCAGGGAAGAAAAAAATCACATATGGTAGACTCCATATAAAATGAAAAGGAGTTGTGGTACAGATTTTAAATTTGCAAAGATAAAACTAATGAAGTATTAATCAGAATTTTGCATAAATGTTCCTGAATTGCACTATTTTCTAGTAAAGTCTGGTCTCTCTGTGTAGAATGCAATAAGGACGCATAAAGATTATTCAAGGTTTTTTTATATATTAAAAATAGAACTGTTAAGTCATAATAGTGATCTCTCAGGTTCTGAATCACTGAATTTTGCAGACAGATTAAAAGATGTTAAAATCAAAAACCTAGCTGCCCCTGCAGGTTCAGGCAGAGTGCTTCAGAATTGTGCAGAGGTTCCAGCCAGAATTTTTAGAAATTGCTCAGGCTTCCTCTAGAATGTAGGACACGTGTTCAGAGACCTCATTCCTGGCCCTGTGAGCCTGTGCAACACTTGGGATGGGAGCAGAAGCTGCTGATGGTTGAGGAGTTCTTCAGACCCAGCTGGCAGCACTGCTCCCTGCCTGAAATTCCACAGAGGCCCAAGGTGGTTCCTTGGCCTGAAGTTTCTCTTCCCCATGTGGGATTATATGGGGCACATAGGAGCAGCCATTCCCATAATCATAGGCCAAGTCATAATTTATTTTCAGGAACCAATTGAATGCTGAGGTGGAAGTCCAGGGTTTCCAATGGGTCTTTTTCATCAATTCTGCTATCACTTTACACTTAGAAAATAAACTGTGTAAAAATATTTCCCGGCATATATATATATATATGAACGTATGATGAAGATTATGGTGTATGATGAATTAGATGAAGTATTTTGTACTGGAGAAATGTCCAGCTAGAAAGCAGTAAAATAATCAGCATTGTTGACCTTGTTTATTGTTGGAGCTGATACTTCACCAGCAGGTATTTACATAGAGGTGAGGTTTCACATATACAGAAATACATTATAATTGTATGAGTTCACTGCTTACGGTGAAGCCTTACAAACCAAGCAGAAAGCCCCAAAGCAGTTGGGTAGCAGATGTGGGAAGAGGGAGTTTGTTGCAGGCACTGTCAGCAGAGGAGGTTCAGCTGTGTGCTGTGCCCCCTGCCCTGCTGAGCTGCCCTGTTTGCTCACAGGTACGTGCTCACCAGTTAGTTTTACCGCCGTGTGACGTAGTGATCAAAGCCGTGGCCGACTACGTCCGCAACATTCAGGACACCACGGATTTGGATGCCATAGCAAAAGATGTTTTTCAGCATTCGCAGGTAAAGTATAAAGCCAAATCTTGTCTTGTTTTCTTTTCTTTTTAACCAGTTTTGCTGTAGATTTGTGTTGAAGGATTGCACTTGTTAAAATAGTGATTTGATCGCTTAATAGGAATCTGTTGGTATTTGCAGTGGCTCGGCTATCCTAATTTCATGTTCCATGCTTTCTGAGGGTGAAAATACTGTGTTTACCCTCAGTGCTTTAAATTCTTAATAGCCAGAGAGTTTGTAGCCTAGCTGTGTGCACTGCCTTTGAGAATCAGCTGTACATGAAGACTGAACGTTCAAACTGTACCCCTACATGGGTTGAGATAACATTTCTCATACTGGAGCAGTGCTGCAGCCCTGGAGGGTCCATAGGTATTAATACTGAGATGTGGTTTACCTTAACTACTGTACAGCCCTGTGCTAACCTATAGGTGACAAACCTGGATGTGCTTCTGACAGACTTTNTTTTTTTTTTTTTTTTTTTTTTTTTTAGTCTAGAACAGATGACAAAGTTACTCGGTTTAAGAGAGCGGTTGCTTATTACTCAGCAACTAATAAACCTATGCCATTTCATCCACCACATTACCTAGGTAAGTACTGACAGCAACCAGGCTTTTCATTTTAACTAAAACCTGGGCTAACCCTAAAGGAGAAATGGTATTGGTGGCAGCATCTTACAAAAATGTTTATATCTTCTGGCAATTCTCATTGACCCTTGAAGATGAGGCTTCAGAAGAAGGTTTTCATAGGATATATGCTGAGGTTGTGTTCTTGCCCCAGAAGAGAAAAACCTGGGTTACTTTTCTTCTTGGCTATTGCAGCATCCGTTCTGGCATTGGGACTCTTGAGGGAATGATGCTGTGAACAACTGAAGTCTGGTGTCTATTCCCATTCATGAGGACAGTTCCTATTTGTAGTCATTAAAACATATTTACTCTTTCTCACTGGCCTTCCTGACATATTTTAGAAATCCCTTTATAGTCTTTGATTTTTTGATGTCATAACAAACCTGCTCAAATTGCAGCCACACATTGTTGCACTGTTGCAGATTATTCTCAAGGCTTAAAAATTAAAATGTGTGATCACAGGATTTCCTACTCATGCCCCAGTCTTAACACTAAAATGTCATTTTAGCTGAAATTTTCTAAAGATCTTCAGTTACCATACTGGTACACTGACACAGATTTTTCCTGCTCTTTTTGAGAGTTTGGAGTGTCTTCATTTACATCCAAAGACCTGCACTGGAGGGTTTAGAGGCTGCTCTAGGTCAAATATTCAGATGACAAAATGCCAGCATTCTGTGTCTGCGTGACGTTGGCAGTGTCTCCATTGTGACATCTCTTGGGGTTTTTTTCTTGTAAGCTGCCTTTGATTCCCAGGTAGAATAGGAATGTGCAACAATGAGAGATACAAAGACCTGAAAAAAGGTGAGACGCATAAAATCCACTTCACAAGCTACAAAGTGTTTTTATTGAAAGGCAAAAATGAAAAAAGCTGACTAAAAGGCATAGGAGAAAACAGTAATGCTAACAGAACAAGAATAAATAAACCATAGAAGCCAAAGGACAAACAGGGTAACAGTTGTATCAAATACTGAGTGTTTTCATGAGTGTTTGGTTTTTAAATTTTTTTCCCTTCTCTTTTCCCCTCCTCCCCTGCAATACAGCAGCCAGACCGAATCAGTTTGGTATGCCTGGGATAGTGCCACCATATGTTCCTTCTCAGATGCTTAACATTCCACAGACCTCACTACAAGCAAAACCTGTGGTAAGTACAGCCTCTGCCCTGCTCCTTGAGAGGGGCCTGCTGTGCTCAGCAAACTGGAATCCAGGTGGGAAAGGTGTAGCCAGCTTTTTTAGGGTGGGCAGTCACTGACTGAATTTTAAATCGGCAACTAAAGTGATGCTACAGACTCTGGTAGAACAGTTTTTGTGGATGCTCACGATTGCTGTTTTAATCTGTACATTTGGAAAAGGCCACTTGATTAAAGAATGTATTTTGTTTTAAAAGCAAAGCCTTAGTTGCCTTCACTCAAGAGAGATCCCTTTATTTTAGGCCCAGCAGATGTCCAGTCAGGGTGGGGCCCAAGGCCAGGGTCCGTACCCCTACAGCCTCTCTGAGCCAGCCATCACCTTGGAAACAGGTGGAAAAAGTCTGTCTGAGCAGAACAACTACAGTAACATTCCTCATGAAGGAAAACACACACCATTGTATGAACGGTCTTCTCCAATAAATCCAGCCCAGAGTGGGAGCCCTAATCATGTGGATTCAACCTATTTTCCTGCCTCTTCTACATCTTCGTCCTCTGACAATGATGAAGGCAATGGGGGTGCAGTGAAGTAAGTTTCTCATGAGAATGTTCTCTTACTCAGCTTCTGTTAAAATAAATTTACATTCAAAATCGTTTACCTGTATCCCAAAAGTAATAATCATAGAATCAATCATAGAGTATCCTGAGTAGGAAGGGACCCACAAGCATCACTGAAGTCCAACTCCTGGCCCTGCAGAAATCTGAAAATTAGTGATATGATAGACCTTAAAAAGATAGTTTTGGGTCACTGTGACTGCAGATATGTGCATGGTTCAGTCTCATCACCTTGTTCCTTAAGCAGGAATCCAAAACCAAATAGTGTTGGGTGTTTTTCCTCTTCTGCCCTTATGTTTTATTGAGAGAGTGAGGTTTTGGTAAATGTCATAAAACCTTTCAGTCCTTTACTTTGTATAAAATATATTCCTACTTCACAGTATAATTCATTAAAATTTCAGAAGCTAAAAATGATGGAACTTCACTGAACTTGTAGTCTTTACACTTCCTAAATTTGGGCATAATGTAATGTGAATGTCAGAAATTCTTTTCAACACTCCTGCAAATGGACATTTTTAATAGAGAGCATCCCTTAAAATCAGAATATCTTGCCCAAAATTCGAGTCACAGACACAAAGGATTTATTTCACTGTCTCTCAAACTGCATTTTAGTATGATGTTTTGCTTTCTGTTGTCCTTCAGCCATGTCAGTGGGAACAAAATAGGCTGGGAAAAACCAGGAACCCAGTCAGAAGGTCAAACGCGTGGAGAGCTGGGAGACCAAACAAAGGTATTTCTTTAAATTCCAAACATCAGTTTATTACTTTGTGTTAGAGCTTTACAGCAGGCTCAGAGGAGGATTTTCAATATTGATCCATAGTATTTAGTGCAAACCTTTACACTTCTATGTGAATTAAGAAACAACAGCTTTAGAGTACAGGAGGAAGTTTTCCAAGGACCATTGTAGCATATACATAAAAACAAACATTAAATAGGATGCGTTAAAAAACACTAAATGCAAACCATGAACAAATCAGTAACCTTGTTTGGCCCTTAGGCAACAATCTCACTCTCAGATGCTGCTCTCTGGATGTCCAGTGGTGCATATTGGGTTTTTTAGGAAAGAGTGTGACAGTCAGAGTGTCTGTGGAGTCAGAGTCCATGTCCTGTAACCCACCATGCAGTAGGCACACCTCTGACACCATCAGTGTTGGCCACTGGATGTGCATTAGAGCTCAGCTGAGGAGTTAAAACTCCCTTATAACTGCATGGTAGGAATTTCACATCATACTTGTTAAAGTAGCTCCGTGGGACCAGTTAGCATTGCTGCTTAACTAGCTAAGGACGGGCTAGATAAGCCCTTGATAAAGATTTATCATTATTAAATTTAAGATTTCAAACCACTGTCAAATCAAGAACATGATGGTCTCTATTCCAAATTTGATCTGTGTTTGGAAAGAACATTGAGAGCATTTGCACTGACTATCTCTGTGCCTTGATGGTGGAGCTGTTCACCAACTGTGAACTATCAAAAAACCCCTGATCTTGAGTTAGTTACCCTGTAAGCAAACAGAGCATTTTCCCTGTACTTTTGGCATAGGAATTCCAGTAAACTTGGGTTTTTGTGTTAAAAATATCAAGTGGATGATTTCATCCATCAGCAGTTATTATTTTGCCTGTACAGACTACGCCTGTACCGTGCCCGTGTCTGCCTGGGGATTAGTCACCGTATGCAAATGCTAATTTGACCTATTACATTCCTTTCTTCTCTGCTGGGCTGGGCCTGCGTGCAGCCCTGTGGGTCCTTGCAGCCCTGAGCCAGCCCTGAGCGTGTCCTTTCCTGGGACAGCCCCCACACTGAGCCAGAGCTGTGTGAGCACTCGTTAAACTTCCCAAATGTATGCACACGGGCTGACTTAAATATATCCAGTTGAGTGGAGTAATGCTCCTGAGCTTTACTTGCCTGTTTGTTTTTATTATCAAACCACTTCTTCAGCTCTCGGTAGCAGAAGGCAGAAGTATCTGTTGAGCACAACAGGGAGAATTGTGAGTACATTTTGTAAATGAACTCATTTCCTAGGGAGGTGAACATTAATGATTGAAAAAAGAGGTAAGACTTCCTTAAGAAGTTGCCCAGAGAAGCTGCCCCGTTCCTGGAAGCATCCGAGGCTGGATTGGACAGGACTTGGAGCAACCTGGGGTAGTGGAAGGTGTTCCTGGCCAAGGCAGGGGTGGAACAAGATGGTCTCAAAGGTTCCTTCCAATCTGTGGTTCTATGAAGATTTCAACTCAGTGAGCTATGTGAATTTCTGAGGTAAAGTGCTGAAAATCCAGCATAGATCAGGCAGGTAGCAGCAGTCTTGAAACTCTTTTCACTTGACTTAAATGTCAAAATTCCTTGCAGTTATCTCACAGTGTGATTCTACATGGCAAAGGTAAGCTCTTCTCATTTGGCTGGGTGCATATTTCTAAAGAAAAAAAAATCAGCTTTTAACCGTGGTGTTTCCTCAGCTTAGGTGTTGGAATATTGCTGGAGCAGATGCAGGAAGAACCTGGGTAGGGCAGTCAGGGGGAAAGCATTGCTGTCATGTGGGGTTTTTTGTCTTCTTCCCTGTGTGCCCCCAGTAATTGAGAGCTCTGCTCTGTAAACTTCTTGCTGTCATTCAGTATTGCTGACTTACACATGTTGGGGTAGTAGAAGAGAGGGACAAAAATCTTGAAGCTGATACAGGAATATTTGATACTATAACACAGATTTAATAAAGTTGTGATATAAAAGCATTTGGTATTAGCATGTTGTGTTGGAAGTCTTCTGGTTTACAGGTTTTAACCATTTTGTCTATATATTTTCATTTCTATAACTCAAATAAAGTCTGTGCTACCAACTAAAATACAATCTTTCAGTAACATCCCCTTTGTGTGATTAAAGTGTCATCTGCAAACAAGGTTGCCCTTTGATGTTTTGTTAGAGCCTGTTTTTACTACCTACACCTTTCTGTAGAAGAGTTTTGGAAGTTGTGTGGGGTTTTTTGTTGTTTGCATGCAGGTTTGTATTTTTCATGGGTCTGAAGTGAACCACCTGAGCTTGTTTGGGCCTATTTTTTATGTTACATATTCTGTGAAATTTCATTCTTTGGCCATTTCTGTTTCATCTTTGCTTTTCAGGTCTTAGGAAGCATGTGAACTTCTCTACTCATACTGTGAAAATGAATACTTGTGCATGATGTATCATCAAGTGATCAAATTTTACTCTCTAAAGTTTTTACTATTGTTACAATAATTTATAGGCATGAAGCTAACATGAACTCTTAAATAAAACCAGCTTTCGGTTTTGAAGACCAGGATTTTTAGGAATGAACTCTTAAATTTTTTTTGGTTGTATCTATATCTGAAAAATCAACATAAATCCTTATAAAGGCTGGGAGGTTTACAATATATTTTTATTCATCATATTTTTCCCATAGGTTTATGAACTGCATTTCTAGAACTGAAATAGAATGCTACTTTATCTTCCAGTTAGAAAACGTCACCATTTTCTCTTACAGTCTTCTCAGGCAAAGAGCTTTTATGTTAAAAAAAACCCCAAACAACAAAAAAACCCCCAGCAACATTTACCAGGCTTTTGAGTTTGAACACTATGTGTTTTACATGTTATTTAATTGAACTGTGTAATTTTCCTTGTTTTGTCTCAAATTGCAGGCTGAGAAGGGCTATGTTTATGGAAGTCTAGATAAATTACAGACTATGTGACTGTCAGTTAACACATTGAGTTGGGAGTATCTCAGAAATACTGAGTTAAGAAGCCATTCACGGGTCATGAAAAGGCCATCAGTCCACTTCTGCATTATGCAGTTAAAATTTTTTTAAAATAGTAGTTTCTGTTACTGTTAGTAAGTTAAAAGTTATGTGATAATATTTATTTTCTTAGTAATTTGGTTCTACTAGCAAACAATGGCTGAAGGTTTCCTGAAAACCTTGCAGGCAGCTTTGGATAATGTATTCTGCACACTGCAACAGCATGATGTGAAGATTTACTATTTTCATTGGGGGTGAGGGAGGAAGTTTGATGTTTCTCTTGGCTGATCTCCTGGTATGTTTCTGGACACATCCAAAGCACTTCATTTTGTATGTTCTGTTACAGGCAGAAGGTTCCTCTAGTGCTTCTTCAGGAAGTCAGGCAGCTGATGTCAAAGGGAATCAAACCAGTAATCCACAAATCCCATGCCTGTTGTCCATGCCCACCAGAAACCACATGGATATTACCACCCCTCCATTACCTCCGGTAGCACCTGAAGTATTACGAGTGGCAGAGCACAGGCACAAGAAGGGGTTAATGTATCCCTACATCTTTCATGTCCTAACCAAGGTATGACATTTTAAAATGAGATACTCTGAGATAATGATTCTGTGAAGATAATTGCCCTGGCATTTCTGGCTAAAGAGTATCAGATTTTTACATCCTTTTTAATGCTTTGACTTCTGGTCCTTTTTCAGTCCTTTGAACCAGTTTCCCCCGTTTTCTAACCACTGATCTGGTACATTGTTCCAATAAATATGAGATGACTATAATTAGAAGGGTTTATTTACAAAATAAATTATTTTTTCCCAACTATTTGCAGATATTTGTATATATCTCTATGCATGGGTGTATATGTCTGTGTGCATGTGTTTATGCAGAGTCCATTTCCACCTAAAAATTCCTGTGTACATGCTTTGGTGTCTGTGCCAAGTCTTTGCTGTTTTCAGTGTTCAGAAGTACTGAGATTGTTTTCTCTTCAAATCTGATCCCTCCCATTACTGATAGTTGGCCCTGAGAGAAACATAGCAGCTCTAAGAAATCCCTTTTGTACCAGCAGCTAGCAAAATGGCACTGTCCCCATTCCTGTTAACCTTTATTCACCTTAAAAATCTTCTTCAGGACAATAAGCACCACAGGCAGATCTGAAATCCATCAAACTTAAAGTTACTGCATGGAGGTTGAGGTTTGGATTTCCTATTTTCCATTTGTTAGTACCACAGCTCATGTTGCTGTCATGTTCTTACACTTTTTTGTCAAAGACAAGTGAAGAAGAACCAAAAGGCCTGTGAAGACCATTGATGTCAGTTCTGTTTCACACTTTGCATAGCCAAATATTCTTACCATGTTTAAATACTACTTGATGCTTAATCACAGAATCATTTAGGTTAGGAAAGATCTTTAAGATCATTGACTACAGCTGTTAGCCCAGCACTGCCAAGGCCACCACTGTCCCCAAGGGCTGCATCTATGTGGCTTTTAAATCCCTCCCAGGGATGGGGACTCCACCACTGCCACTTCAAACTGTTTCCTCTTGTCCTGTCCTTTGTTCCTGGGAGCAGAGCCTGACCTTCACCTGGCTCTACCCTCCTGTCAGGGAGCTGTGCAGAGCCAGAAGGTTCCCCCTGAGCCTCCTTTTCTCCAGGCTGAGCCCCTTTCCCAGCTCCCTCAGCCCCTTCCCAGCTCCATTCCCTGCTCTGGACATGCTCCAGCCCCTCAAACTCTTTCTTGTTGTGAGGGGCTCAAAACTGACCCCAGTTTTGAGGTGTGCCCAGCACAGGGGATGGGCAGGGCCCTGGTCCTGCTGCCACACCAGGGCTGGAACAGGCCAAGGTGCCCTGGTCCTTCTTGCCCACCTGGGCTCCTGTTCAGCCACTGCCACCAGCACCCCCAGGGCCTTTCCTGTGGGGCCCTTTCCAGCCCCTCTGGCTCAGCCTGGAGCTGCAGGGGGTCTCTGGCCCTGGTGCAGAACTGTTGAACCTTGCTGTAGAATTATGGGGATTTTTTAGAAATGGGCACATGTTCTAGGTTATGTTGCTGTTATTGAGAGACCTTTGAGACATAACCTTACACCTAAGGTAGTGTTGTCCAAGTTAAACCTGACAGCATCCTAATGTAACCACTTCAAGGTGTCACCTTCAGGATTCATTACCAGGATAGTTTAAATAGTTGGGTGTTTTTTGTTTTTTTTTTTCGAGAAAGTAGCACAATAAAATGTTTTCTTGTCAGTATTAAAAATAAAGGTTGATTTTTGGGGGCAATGCAGTCAGTCATTTTCCAAGAATAACTTAGCATGTACAGTTATAGAAAACAGTGTTGCTGTTTTGAGGGAAAACGTTGGCAGGTTCTTTCATGCTTTTTTTCTTAAAAGGTAAAAAATGATTTTTACATACATGTATTCCAAGCCAACCTTACTCGAGCAATTTCCAGTTAGGTGTTTTTTTGTTCAGGTGTGCTCATGCATTGTTTTTTTACAGTGAGTCTCCCATACTGTTTCAAATCCTGCAGCAAAAAGTCAGACTGGTGTTTTTAGACAGCATGAATAAATTCTAAAATAACTACCTGAAATCTAGATCAGCTTCAAATATGCTTTGGCTGTCTAAGAGCACATTGGTCTATTTCCATGTGTACTGTTCTTCCAAGTGCCTGTATTAAAAGAGCAATATTTAGTTAATCCTCACATGTAGCTAGTCCAGACAAACAAATATGTGTGTGATGGAGAAGGGAAAGAGGAAAGCAACAGAACCTGGAGGAAATGAAGCAGGCTGGGCTAATCCTTCCCCGAGCTGAGATCCACTTTACTACTGAATCACATTTGTCTGACTAGCTGACGTGTGTGTTAGGGTTGGATTGGGTTCCTGTGCATACCTGAATGCTTTTGGTTCACTGTAACATGTCATCTTTCTCTGCTTTCTTTCATGCCAAAGGGTGAAATCAAAATCGCCGTTTCTATAGAAGATGAAGCCAACAAAGACTTGCCTCCTGCTGCTCTCCTGTATAGGCCAGTGCGTCAGTATGTTTACGGAGTCCTGTTTAGTTTGGCAGAAAGCAGAAAGAAAACTGAAAGGCTTGCTTTTAGAAAGAACAGACTTCCACCAGAATGTACGTACTGCAGAACCCATGCTTTATTCCTCTTCCCTTTGCTGTGGTTTCAGAGCCACTTTGTACCGTGATGTGAATGGGAATTGTTGCTAAGATCCTGTCAGGGTAGCTGATGCCAGAGGAATTTCAGGCTTGTTGGATGCCGTGGATAAGAGAAAAATATGTTGTTAATTTGAAATTTTATTTCCTGTCGTAGTTTAAGAACTATAAATGTTGCCATTTCTAAGCAAGCTCTGAGGTTTGGTTTTGAATGTCTGCTTGAGCTGCTGCCAGACCTGCAGCAAGTGATGTCAGCTCGTGATGGCATTTCTGTGTATAGCAGAACTGGATTTTAGGAGACTCCATTTCTCTGCACACGCATACAAATCTGCCTGCTTTTTTCAGAAATGAGACGT
The DNA here is from genome assembly GCA_013400775.1 of Chaetops frenatus. NCBI lineage: Eukaryota > Metazoa > Chordata > Aves > Passeriformes > Picathartidae > Chaetops > Chaetops frenatus. The sequence continues at coordinate 188,220 of VZTR01023699.1, read as the reverse complement.
GCGCAGGTTAACTTGCCCTGGCTTCCCAAATGTGTCCCTGAAATTTGTCAGGGAAATTTGCAAGCATCCTGTGTCCTTCAGGTATTGACATCTAAAAACCTAGTTTAAACCCCACAGAAATCAGGGTGCAATGTAACCAAAGGTAGACCTGGGTGAGGACAGACTAAACTCTTGCAGACAGCCTAGTCAAAAGATCCTTTGACTTGTTCAGAGAGATGGATGTTAATCTTTTCATTAATCTGAAAGTTGTCTTTTTAAGTCTTCAGTTTCCAGGAATTACTGTCATTCCAGTCTTCGTTCTAGAGTGTTTTTGTTATAATGAAATGCATGCAAGGAAATGACTGAACTTTGCAGTAGCAGCTTAGAAAGGTTACAGGAATGCTGAAGCATTCAGTGCACGGCAGCAGCAGCACAAGTATTTAAATGTAGGAGTCTGCTGTCACTGTGCTAAATTTAAGAATCAGGTATTCAGAATGTATGAAGTCATCGTTCTCAGGCTTCATGTGTAAAAGGATAAAAATAAGTATCAGTTGTAAACTTTATATTAATTCCCTTAGCTTTTTCCATTTGTAATTGTTTCTGTGTGTTTGTAGTGAAGATGATAGTCTCCCAATGATATTTGAAAAGCTGTCTATCTTTGCTAGTTACTTTGTGGGAATCAGTATTTACCCTGCTTGAATAATACCTCAGCACACCTACTCACAAACTTCTTAAAACTCACACAACATAGTGGTATTTTGGGATACAAGGTCATTCCAGGATTAAAACAGTGATTTTATTTGCAGTTGTCATTTTTTCTCATGAGGCTTGTGTCCTGAAAAGCATACTACAACCTTTTTTTGGTGAAGTGGCTGAGTGCTGGAGGTCTGCTTCAGGTGAATCTTGTAAAGCTAGAATGTTCTCTGTAGGCTACTGGGGAAGCCTGTATAATCTCTGCTTTCTCTTCATTTATCCTGCTTTCCAGAGTTTATTCTCAGTGGAGGGTAAGCACACTGCTGCTGACTTGGTTTAGTTACAGGAGCTCTGGCAAATCTTGCTGCAGTACACATTCAGCTAGTGACCTACTTCTAGCTTAGGACTGACCAAGCTCTTAAAAAAGCAAAAACCATTTTGAATGTATGCCCAAAAGTTCCTTGCTACACTGCAAAGCTGGCAGTGCTGGTAAAGATGGATTTGGGCTGCTCTGCAGGTGTGGGGTGTGAAAGGGCTCTGGTGCAGGAACGCCTTTATTTTGTTTGGCTCTTACAGAGCAGCAAGACTTGGGCAGACTGTGCAAGATGTAAGGAGAGAACAGTGTCTGAAGCACTGATTAATCCTCTCAACTTTTCTGAGCACCCAGGCTATAATGAACTAGTGATGCTCATTCCCCTCCAGTGTCTAAATTATTTTGGTGCTCTCAAAAATGAAAAAGTTATGAAATGCAGTAATGAAGACAATTAAGAGAAAATCTAGGAATTAAGATATGTTAAGAGAATTAAGAAATTAGTTTCTGAAGAAATGTAAATGATCCTTAAGATTTATGTAGAGAGGTAATGAATATTAATATCTGAAATTCTGTCATCTTTGTTGTACAAACCAAACACTGGCAACTTAATAATAGTGCTTGAATAATTGGCAAGGATATTGCATGTGAGGGTTATGGGAGGCTGGGAAAAATACATAATAAACTGACACACCAGGTTTATTACTAAATATGTAGACGGCAAGATAATGGATCTTTCATGAAACTGATAGCTTCTTGTCTTTTAAATCATTATTTTTTGTACGAACTTGAAAAGCCAATGAGAAACAACAGAAGCAGCAGTCAGAGGGGTTCTTCAGTGATCCATGTCTGCTCAGTGCTGCCCTTGCTGTACATGGCCTCCCCTCTGCTCACAGAGGGCAGGAGAGGCTGGGCCACAGAGTGCCTGATTGCATTTGGCTGCCAAGGGCACAGTGCTGGCTGTGCTGCCCTTCCCTCGCAGGGGGTGGAAACCAAGGGTCTTCCTTGCTCCGCTTGTCACGCTCTGAACCAGGTTATTTCCGTGTCCTGATAAATAAAACACGTGTGTGTAGTGAAACCATCTGCTCTTTCTGCTCAGTGGCAAAACACACACTTGCACAAGCTGTCAGAGCTCCTGGTTGGATCCCAGGGTTTGTTATTTGAAGCCCAGCCACCTTGTGACGTGCTGTTCCCATCACGGATGGGCTCAGCCGGCGCCGGCCCTGCCAAGAGGAAAGCCGTGTCTCTTGGGCAGTAGCCCTCGTGCAGAATCAAACGTGCTCAGCTCAAGCTGTGCTGTCAGGAAGGACTGTAAGGTTAAAAATCACAGTTAATGAATGAGACCAGAACCACTGGAGCTGTGCTTGGCAACCAGAGCTCTGCTGGGTGCTGTGGCTGGTGCCTTGAGAGCCTGTAATGGCACCCAGGTGTTCATCCAGCAGCTGACTGTTGTACTGGTTGATGCTGACCCTCTTTGCTTGGATTCACCTTAGCTTGTCATGAGGGCATTGTTGAAAGCAGAGGTCTGTAGATTGTGTGGTGCCTTGAGCCTCTGAGTATTCAAATGGGCTGATGGGCAGTAGGGTGAGGTTTGGTGTGGAAACAGTATAATCACCGTGGTAATGGGGCTGAACATGCTGATCCTAGTTGTAGTCAGTGTAGTTTTCAGGGTAGGCACTGCTCATTTCTCAGTGGAAACCATGGGAGGAAATGCCATACGTCCCTCTCAGGACAGAGATTCTGGCAGCTGAGGATGCAGGGAGTTTAGCAGCAGTCTCAGTAGAGATTTGTCAAAGGTTGAAGAAATGCCCTGGAAAAATAAGTGGATATGAACAAGTCCTGGATTCATCTGTTAGGTTAAATGCTAATTTTGGGTGGACAGTGCTAGAGTTGCTTGTTAATGGATTCAGCTGCAATTCCTCATCCCCATCACTCAGAGAGGAAACTGTATTCCAGCCCACTAGATCAACCTTTATGTTAAACCTTCCCACAAGAGGCAGGGTTACCTGTGTCCAGCTCTGGGTCCTCAGCACAGGACATGGACCTGCAGGAGCAAGTCCAGAGAAGGCCATGAAGATGTTCTGAGGGCTGGAACACTTCTGCTCTGGAGGCATTCTGGGAGGACTCTTCAGCCTGGAGAACAGAAGGCTCCAGGGAGAATTAGAGCCCCTTTCAGTACCTAAAAGGACTCCAAGAGAGCTGCAGATGGACTTTGGACAAGGGCCTGGAGTGGCAGGACAAGGGGAATGGCTTCCAGAGGGCAAATATGGAATATTGGAAAGAAGTTGTTCCTTATGGGACTGGTGAGGCCCCTGGCACAGGTTGCCCTGCCACAGCAGGAGATGGAACAAGGTGGGCTTTAAGGTCTGTTTCCACTCCAGCCATTCTAGGGGTCTTGTATATTATTATTATTATTTAGCACAGTGTAGAAGGCAGTGTGGGTCTCTAGTGTCATCTCTGCAGCATGACTGAAGAACAGGCTGAGGTGTTCTTCCTGTGGCCTTCATCTCACAGGGCCATGGAAGTTCTCGTGCAGAGATTGAAAGCTTTGAACCAGATTTGAATGTTGAAACATAAGATTGGACACATAAAGACCTTAAGCTTAGAAGAAGGGAATGTTTTATGCCTATGTTTTCTATGTAAGTGAAAGAAACACCAGGGAAACACTGGTGGTGTGTACAGCTTTGCTTCTGATATCTGAAGCAATTACAGAAGGGTTTGAAAGCCCACAGAAAATACATTTTTTTTATTTCTGTTTGCTGATCTGGGCCTAGCAAGCAGAGAAACCCAGAGAGATGAGCTGTGCACCAGGGCAGAGTAGCTCTGCTGGCTGTTAGAGTCCATCTTTAGAGCCTGGTGGTGTATAAAACCTGGGAGCAACAAAAATAGAACATGATTTTATAGTGAGGCGACCAACTAAATATATCAGAATGTTTATTTGCATTGCTGCCTGTGATCTTTGTAAAAGTGCCCTGAGCTTTGTCAAGGGTAACTGTAGTGCTAGGCTGGGTTTATTCCCAAAAAGCAGGAGAGCTCTTTGGTGTGTCCTGGAGTTTTTCTTTAATCTTGACCATCACCTCTGCTGTGGTTTGCCTGTCCCTGGCTACAGAATCACAAATGAGGCTGCTGCCCCATTGCTGAAGGAGGCTTTGTAGCTGTCACTGTGCTGGCACCAGTGGGACCCATTCCCTGGGCTGTATCCAGTGGATTTCCAGCAGAAAGAGCAGGTCTGGGCTCCCTCAGGGAATCTCCCCAGGCTGTAACCTGAACCTGTACTAACAAGTTCCTTGAACCTTTCCACGCTGCATAACTGGCTGAGAGTTAGAAGGGTGCAGGCACGCTGTGAACTGTGTCAGCCTCGGGGTTGCTCCAAGGCCAAAGGTATCGTGTCTCAGCCTTGCCTTGAACTTGTGTTCTGGTCTGGCTGTCTTCAAACAGAAGAAGGGAGATGATTTAGCAGCAATGTAGAGTGAACTGTCTTTGTGCTGATGGGGATGAAAGGGAGCTTAGGCACAAAGCCACCAACCTCTTCATTGAAAGCAGTGCAATAAGTGAGAAGGCTTATATAAAGTAATGTTTTGTAAAATTTTTAGGGAGAAGAACTCCAAACCCACCTGTATTTGAGATCTCATTCCATTGCAATAGCTGAACAGCTCCAGACAGGTATAATAATACCTGGTTCAAATATGATTCAAATAAAATCACTAGGATCATATTGTTCTTAAAAGACCACATATGGGATATGTTTGTGTTTATGTACTATTTTGTTTATCACTGTAGGTTTCTGATTACACACAAGTATTGCCAGATATGACAGTATGATCACACACAGATATGACACAGATATCTAAGGGGAAAAATGCCACTTTTAAGTTAAAATCGTAGAATGGTTTAGATTGGAAGGGACCTTAAACACCATCCATTTCCAATCCTCTGCCATGGACAAGGACACATTCCAGTAGACCAGGTTTCTCCAAGCCCTGTCCACCCTGTCATTGAACACTTTCAGGGGAAATTGTGCTGTTTGTTTTAGAAAAATATGTGTTTCCTCTGTGTTGCATATTCATTTGAAAATATTAGCATGACATTTCTAGTGTATGCATGTCTGTATACACTTAATTTGTAAGTGATCACAATTAAAAGATATTTCATGCAGGATTTGAATTACCAGTTTGGCAGTGTAATCCAACACACTGTTGCAGTCTCAAAGTGATGCTTTTTGAATCAAAATCTCTTGCATGTGAAGTTTGAAATAAATGCTGGAATATGAAATACTAAGTCAGGCTGATTTCTTTCTGCTGTTGCCTTTCTGCAGTTGCACCAGTGATAATTAAGGAATGGGCTGCTTACAAAGGCAAATCTCCTCAGACCCCTGAGCTGGTGGAAGCCCTCGCCTTCAGGGAGTGGACCTGTCCAAACCTGAAGAAGCTGTGGCTGGGCAAAGCCGTGGAAGACAAGAACCGACGGATGCGGGCGTTCCTGGCCTGTATGCGATCAGACACACCAGCAATGCTCAACCCAACTAATGTGCCCACTCATCTTATGGTGCTCTGCTGTGTGCTGAGGTCAGTGGCACCTCCAGGGACATCAGACCCGAGGAAGGGTTTTACTCTGGGATCTCCAGAAAGTGTTAATTCATATTTGCAGCCTCGCTGGGAGAGGAGGGGTTTGGTTCGGCTGTAGCAAAGCACAATGTGTAGTTCTTTTTCAGTCTCTAAACGATTGACAGGAAGACAAAAGAGATCTTGTGTTGCAAGGAGGCTGTATCATTTGAATTAGTTTTCCCTTTGTATACTCGAGGCTTCAGCTCAGTAAAAATCAACTTTTGGGGCCTCAGAGGCTTCTGTGGGTGAAGTTGCACAGCAAAAGAGAGTTGTTCAGAGAAAGCTGCATAGCAGCTTGTCTGGATGATGCCTGTGGTGTGTGGAGCTGCCTGGTTAGAACTGCTCACCCAGTTGATTACTGATAATCAGCAGTAGAAGTATTAATTCTGTATTTCAGCTTTCCAGAGAGAATGTCACAAGGTCCAAAATCCTGAACTGTTTCATTTTCACATTGAAAATTGACAGAGGAATTGGGAGATGCTTACATTTGGGGTAATTGTCTAAGACAACTAGCTTATAATTCTTTCAGAATCCAAGGTTAGCATCTTACGCATTATAAAATCAAAGCCATTTTTGGGAGTGATAAAAGTAAATTTGCCTTTAGTTCTATGGAACTTCATCTTGCCTTCTGAGCACTAAAACACTGTTTCTTCTTACAGGCTAGTTAGTATGCAAAAAAAGTGGTGTCTTAAAGCTGCTCTTTTCCCTGGCACAGCATGTTTCTCTGGTGTCACATGTCCTGTGTGTATTCATTGGTGGTTTGTGACTCAGGCAGTCAGAAGGCACTGACTGAGGCCCTGCTTCCCCCACAGGTATATGGTACAGTGGCCAGGGGTGCGCATACTGCGCCGCCAGGAGCTTGATGCTTTCCTTGCCCAAGCATTGTCTCCAAAGCTCTATGAACCTGACCAGCTTCAGGAACTCAAGGTAATTCTTAACCAGAATTTACATAATTTAAGAGATTTGTTTCCAGCTGAGATGGGACTTAACTGTAGTGGCTGATCTATATGTGACTGTCTCACTAAAAGCCTTGCACAATCACCTATACTTTCCAAAATATTTGTCTTAGTGGCTTTAAGTGTTGCAGAGATGGCTGCAATGGTCTACAATGTCCATTTTCCAAACACAACACAATAAATCAGAATCACAGAGTGGGTTGGGTTGGGAAGGACCTTAAAGCCCTTCTCATTCCAGTCCCTGCCACGGTCAGGGACACCTTCCACTACCCCAAGTTGCTCCAAGCCGTGTCCAGCCTGGCATGGAACACTTTCAGGATGGTGAGCCCACAGCCTAAGTGACATCTGGGGTAGAAACTTTGGCAAAGGTATCTTATTATAGAATCATCAAAGTCTCACTTCTCTCCTAAGATCTGATTCAAAGAGTGAGAAACTCCACTGTGAAAGTCACTGTTCTTAGAGACCTAAGAAAGGAATTCACAGAGAAAATACTCTTTTCATTCCAACACAAAAGGCCACCGATAGCAGATAATATTTTAGTTTAATAGTAATTGTTTAATTTTTCAGTCATACATAAAGTAATACAGATTACTTCTATAAGATACGTTGGTTAGCTGGAAGATGCAGTAATTCCCTCAGGGCTGTTACTGTCTTCACAGGAAGCAGCTTGTGAAGTCAGACAGAAAGCAGCTGAATTTGAACCCAGCCATGTTATCTGCAAAATGAGCGGGAGAGTCTTTGGGCTCTTAAACGTTGCTTATACATAAGGAAGGTGGTAATGGAGTTTAATTTTAAAATTTAATACCAAGGTTTTGAAAATGTTCCCAAGCAAGGGCTGATATTTTGAGAAGTATTTCAGAGAATAGCAGTAGTGATGTTTTCTTACGCCAGACCTAAAATCACATTTTCTGCAAGCAAATCCTTTTTGCTTTGACCACTACCTATTATTCACTGTTTAATTCTACCTTTGGGTCTCTATCCTGCATCCTAAATAAAGCTGCTGTAGGCATACACACTACTTTGTTATCAAGAGATGTGTTCTTAAAGCAAAATCTTGAATCAAACTAATAGAAAATCCATTTTAAAGGAGTTCAGAAGGAAGAGTGTTACATGGGAAGAAAAACGGAATTTTGCATTGAGCTCATTCCTGAGATGTTCTACCACACATCTCAGAAGCACTTAATTAATTTGGAATAAAATTTTTAATGAAGTTTTCTAGTGCTCATTTCCTGTAAGTGGCTCTAGAAATAGTTTCCTGCACTTTGTGTTGAGAAAATAGGGGTTTGTGTTTATCTCTGGGCTCCAGAGCAGGTGGATGGGAGCCCAGCTTTCCAGAAAATGGCAGCTCTGCATGCACAAATGAGAGGTTCTGGTGCATTCTTCTGCTCAGACCTCTAAAAGTCTGGATGACCTTTTAAAATCCCTCTGTTTGCAAGAGTTTTGAAAAGAATGTCACTGTTGGAATAACTTTGAATTCAGTCTCATTGCGATCTTACTAACTTTAGCCCGTTTTTGAACAGATTGAGAATCTGGACCCTCGTGGAATCCAGCTGTCTGCTCTCTTCATGAGTGGTGTGGACATGGCCCTTTTTGCCAACGACGCCTGCGGGCAGCCGATTCCATGGGAGCACTGCTGTCCCTGGATGTATTTTGATGGGAAATTATTCCAGACCAAGCTCATCAAAGCAAGCCGGGAGAAAGTTCCGCTCATCGACCTCTGTGATGGTCAGGTGTGTAGCTGTGCAGGGTGGTGGAGTGTCCCCTGTGCCCACAAGGCTTCCGTGGGGTAGCTTGTCATCATTCACCTCCCGTGTCACCTCTGCTTTTAAAGGCACGGACGAGGAGAAGGGCTAATGGGTGGGTTTTGCTGTTTAGCCCCTTATTTCTTGATCAGTAGGATGGCATTTGGGTAGATTTGGAAGAAGAGGCATCAAGTTGAATTGGAATTTTTTTGCTCTCCGAAAACTGAAACACTGATACGATGAATGGCCAAATTGGAAACTGCTCATTTGTTCAAGTCCCACCTTTTTGGGTCAGACTGTCCAAAGGACTAAGCTGCACTGGGTTTGTAGTGAAAGGAAATTGGTGATTCCTAACTGATTTTACAGACTGTGAAGTCATTCTTGGGGTCCTCAGCTCAAAATCTTTTCACATTTCTTACAATCATCTAAAAATATGAATGAAGGAGTTTTTTTTGTTATCCAAATCATGCAAAGTTGCTATCCACCTGTAAAACCAGGAAACTGATAAAACAGCTTACTGAATAATCCCAACTTCTTTGATTTTAACTTTTTGAAAGGTATCAAATTGTATCCCTCCTTTTTTTGTGGCTTGAGGGAAGCTGATCCTAGCTTTGCTACTGAAGGTGGCTGTGGTCCCTCTCAGGGCTGTAACCCTCCAGGCATGTTTCAGCCTGTATGCACAAACTCTGGTTTGCAGTCCAGGTTTAGGATGATGATTCTGTCTCTACTCCTCTATTATTTTGCGTTTTCCTTTGAATTTGTTGTGTAAATGTAGCTTTATACAATTGAAATGAGACTTTTAATGTCCTTCTGTGACCTTCTCTTTATTCCTAGGCTGAGCAGGCAGCCAAGGTTGAAAAGATGCGTCAGAGCATCCTAGAAGGATTAAATTTCTCCAGGCAGAACCATCCTCTCCCTTTCCCACCTCCACCTGCCATGCCTTTCTATCCAGCTTCTATGTATCCTCGACACTTTGGGCCAGTCCCACCACCTCAGGGCAGGGGGAGAGGCTTTGCTGGTAAGTGATGGGACAGCGGTGCCACATGTTACCTTACCTTGCACATTCCCACAACTACCAACCCTGGCCAATTTCATAGGGAAAATACAGAAAGGCAAGGGGTCAGCTTGTGTTGGCATGTGCCAGTCACTGTATTTCAGGGTTGCTTTTATTAGCCCAGTGGTACAGAATGTGCTGTATTGCTGTGTATTTTCACCAGGATTTTAGTAACTGTGCCAGATCAAAATATTTTTGCTGTTACTGTAGAACTAGAAAAAAGAGGAATGGATCGACACTGGGTGATATGAAAAGGCTCTGATTTGCACAGTAAATTGGTTCAAAACATGTATAAATTAGCAGTCACAGTTTAACTGTCAGGGTTGAAGACAACCTTTCCCCCTCCCCACTCCTCTGTGTTTTGCTACAGTCACATAACCATTGGCATCCTCAAGTGTAAATACTGACATAACCATTCCAGGCACTTCCTAGAATTGCTCCCTTCCTCGATATCTCTCCGTACCAAGGCCCACAGGTGTATGGATACTGGACACCGGCATTCCAGGGGTGCCATGGCTGTACCAGAGCTCACTGCCAAAAAATTGTCACAAACCTTTACAACGCCGTAGAGTTGGGATCCCATTCCAGGCCCCAAGGCCTGCCCTTCAGATCAGAGGCTCCCTGCTGGCTGAGGCAGCAGGAACCTTTGGCCAGGCTGCCTCGGTGCGGTGCCGCAGCAGCATCGCCGCAGGAGCCTGGCCCGCGGGAGCACGGCCCTCCCGGCTGGCTCTGGAAGGGTGGAAGGAGGCACCAACCTCTCTGCTGGGGCCTTCCAGGTTGCCTGGCCCCCTCACAGCTTTTCCCCTGTCTTTCTTTACCCTGGGTCTAACAGGAGTCTATGGCTTCGGAGGCCCTTATGGGGAAACAGTAGCCACAGGCGCTTACCGGGCCTTCCGGGTGGCGGCAGCGGCAGGACACTCCGGAGCCTTCTCTGGCAATGACAGCAACAGGACTAGCAAGTTTCAGGGCGGTAATTATACCCAAACCCCTTTTCTTAGAGCTTCTGGCAACGGCTTCCTCCACTGTACGGGTTGGTCTGAGGCTTTCCTACTGACTCCCTGTCTCCCTAACTGTCTCAGCTTCCCTCTCTAGAGCCTGCCTGGGCTGCTGTCCGCTCTGCTCCCGTCCCTGCCGCAAAGCCAGCCCTCCTCGTACCAGAAACCTCCTCCAAACACAGGAGAGCCCCAAACCCAGCGGGGCAGGCTGTCTCCTATGGCAAAGAGGGCATCTGTAACCCACTGGCCTCTGCCTCTGTATTAATAGGCATTTTCCAGAATCTGGGGGCAGTTGAGCTTTTTGCAAAGACCCAGCGTAGAAATGACCAACTTTGGTATTACTGCTGAGCCCTTCTTCGCTGGCACCAGTGCTGGCATGGACACAGGAGTGGGATTTACTTCCCCACCTGTGTGCCCTTTGCTCACTTTCTGTATGATTGGGATGATGGAAACTTGTTCAGGGTAATTTTTTCCCCGCATATTTAGCTGTTCTTTCTGGCCTCTGAGCTTTTATCCTAAGAGCAAACATACCTCTAATGCTTCATGTGTGAATAACTCTGGCCCTGCAAACCATCTGTATTTGAAGCTCAAGGACTCGCACAGGGAAGTAGGAACCTTCTGGATATAATCAGTAGTGTAGTTCCCAGCCTATTAACATTTGGAGACTAATAAGGGCTGCATAAACACTATGGTTTGTAACCCTTTTGGTGGTGATGGTCTTACCAGTAACATTTTGCTCAATTCACTTGCCTAGATTTCTTGAAATACACGTTAGGACCCAGAGCTGATTTAGTACACAGACACAAGCAACTTGAACAGAAGCTACAGTTGCATCTTAGACAACTGTAATTTTAGCTGCCTTCTTGGAGCGGGAAGTATAACACCACCTTTTAAACCCTATCTGTTTGAATGCTACATTCTTATAGCAACTTAGTGTTAGTACAGCTTATCCTGCCTAGTTCTTTATTACCAATATAATTTGTGTGGTCTATGCTGATACTGGCTGTTGGCTAAAAAGTGCGTTGAACCTGCAAGACTTCCTTCTTCATTAGGCATGCAGGAAAAAAACAATCTTCAGCCACCTTGTAAAATTCCCCTGGTTGGTTTCTTGAGGCTTATCTCAAGTATATTTTTAATTACTGAAACTGAAGCACTCATGTCAGATCATTTTTCTTTTCAGAATTCATACCTGTTTTTAAGAAGGGGTGGGGGGGCAACAGGCTCTTGGAGTTCTAACACTTCTGGAATACTGCAAAATGAGCAATAATCTCACAGTATCCATAGAGGAAATGGGATATGTGGTGAAATCTGGGCAAACCAGGTTTCCATTCATTTGGAATGTTACTGTGATGATTGTGAAGATCAAAGTTTGGTTTTGCTTTTATGTGCAGGAGTCCAACCTATTCCTTCTCAGGGAGGGAAACTTGAAATTGCCGGCACTGTAGTCGGCCATTGGGCTGGAAGCAGACGTGGACGAGGGGGGAGAGGGCCATTTCCTCTGCAGGTGGTGTCCGTGGGAGGACCAGCCAGAGGGTAAGTGCCAGCCTGGGAATGTGCTTCTCACCTGGGATGGAGTGATTGGGGAAACAAGGGAAACAGGGAAAAGTTGGAGGTACTAGAGGTTGCATATGACACACTTTAGGACACAGAGGGTCAATTATACCTGCTGAATATTCAAGAAAAGCATTGGCATTCATTTTAAGATGTTTTTAACCGGTTATTTGTATAGATCTAAGCGGTTTTTTCTGCAAATAAAATTCATACTCAGTCTGAGATATGTATAGATATATATATATGTATACAAACACACAGAGATTGGTTTTGCATGAGGAGATGACTTTGGGACTTTTTCATGAAATCAGTAGATACATTACATTCAGTTCCTTTCTTTTTTTGTGGTACGACATTTATTAAGAAGCATGATAACATTTTTAATAACTACATTTTGTAATCCTGTGAAGCAGAAAACACCTGAAGGAGGTGCTGGAGGTACTGTCTTAAGGCAGTAAGGTTTGGGTGCAGGTTGTCACCCCAGAGAGACAGGAAGACTGTCAATCTTCCTGTCTCCATCAAATCAGCACCAATAGGACATTGGTCACATGTAGAGTTACTGGAACAGGCCAGAGGGAAAATGACTGCAGGCAGCTTACCCTTTTGTTGGGTCAGTTGATAGTAAAATAAAACCAATAGGAAACCATGCTTGTGTTAAACGTTCTGCCTAAAGACAGAATCACAGAACCACAGAATATTCTGAGTTGGAAAGGATCATGGAGTCCAACCCCTGGCCCTGCACAGACTCCCCAACAATCCCACCCTGTGCATCCCTGGCAGTGCTGTACAAATGCTCCTGGAGCTCTGGCATTCCCTGGGGAGCCTGGTCACTGCCCAGCACCCTCTGGGGGAAGAACCTCTCCCTGATCCCCAGTGCTTTAACAACAGGTTGATGTTGGCAGAGGTTATTTCCTACCAAAGGTCACAACTAGGAAACAGCACAGCAGGTTGTCTCAGTTCATGGCCCAGTTCTGCATGCTTGTATTCCATTTTTATCTCTTTCAGCAGAGGGGATTGAGTCAGGCTTGTTCACCCCATTGCCTCATGTCTCTGCAACACTGAGCTCAGATATTGTTCTTATTGTGTAAAATTATACCAGCTGCTTTGTATTGGCCTCAATCCATCAGTATATTTAGTGTGATTTTCTGAAAGGGAAGAGTCTTTCTCAGCTCCTTGAAGGACATGCTTTTGACCTTGTAAAAAGAGAGCCAGTGGGGTTGGCAAGGAGGGAACTCAGGGAGAGGGACTCACATGCAAACCACAGCTCTTCTCTCTTCATTCTCTGCTGTTGCTTCTAAACTCCAGAATTCAGTTTCTTACTGCCCAGTGTGGGAATTCACAGCATGGGAGAGGAGACTGGGTGGGCACAGGGCAGTGCTGCTCCCCTGGGCAGTTCAGCCTCACTCAGCTCAGGGACCTGAGCAGCAGCTGGTGCTCCAGCCAGCCCCAGTGGGGTCAGGTGTCACCCCAGCATTGGCAGCACATCCAGAGCAAACACAGGGCATTCCCAGGCTGCTAGAGCAATCCAGTATTTCTAGTAGAGAAAACAAAAGGAATTTTTAGGAGAACAGTGTTCTTGACATAATGATAGGGAAGTTCAGTTTCTGCAGCTGATGGAATTAAAGCAGTTATAGCTGAATCCTGGAATTGTTAAGGTTGGAAAAGACCTCTAAGGTCATTAAGTCCAGCTGTCACCCCAATACCCACCAGCATGCTCACCCCTAAACCATATCCCCAAATGCCACATCCATGTGTTTGGTGGTGGTGACTCCAGCACTGCCCTAGGCAGCCTGTGCCAAGGCTTGACAGCCCTTTCTGTGAACAAATTTTTCCAAATGTATCTAATCTAAACCCTGTGCCCTGTTCCCTGGCTCAACTTGAGGCCAAGGTGAGAAAGTTTGGTTTCATCTGATGTAATCTGTACTGAATCACACCAAAAAACACCACCTAACATGTCTAAGTTGGGAGTCTCCATTGGAAAGGATCCCATCTTACCAATTGCCACATGCCAGATACAGGTGAAACTCCTTTATTCCCTCAGTTTCTTAGATAATTTTGCACCAAAGCGATCTCTTTATTTTGCCTCTCTTGTGTTTATATAGGAACTGTTATTAAAGGGGGGAAATGGCTTTCTATGTGGTTCAAATTGCTGGTTTTGTAAGGTGAAAGTATTTTGAGCTCTGGTTTTAAAGTGCCATGAGGATAATTTGACACTTGTCAAATGTTTCTGCAAAGCTTGAAAGTATCATTTCTTTAGAAGGGAAATCTAGAAACAGACATTTTATTGCTCTGGACCCAAAAGGTTTGTTGGGTTTGATACAATTGCAAGCAGTAGAACCTTGCAATTCAGAATTAGACATCCTGCCTCTTTAAAGACGTGTTGATGATAGGCACTAAACAGTAGAGCTAGGGAAATAATATTCCAGCAAAACTGAATGTAAGGCAATTGTAAAGAAAACTGATCTGTGTTTTATTTTCTCCCCTTGCCCCACCCCTGCAGGCGTCCTAGAGGAGTCATCTCCACTCCGGTGATAAGAACTTTTGGAAGAGGTGGAAGGTACTATGGGCGAGGTTATAAAAGCCAGGGAGCAATTCAGGTAATGAAGCCATGTGCCTGACTGCAGCACGCTCTGTGACAGGCTGGGCTGGGGGGGACTCCAGCCCAGCACCACTTTAACAGCTCCAAGTGTTTCTGGCGACCCGTGGAAGCTGTGAGCTGCACAGCGGTGACAGGACAGGCTGGTGTCACAGCTCACTTAAAGCAAACTTTGCTTCTAAAGACAGACCTGGAAGAATGTGCCTACACAGCTCTAACCAGCCATGGGAGTAGAAGAAAATTTAGAAAATGGGAGAAATACAAAGCTGAAACAAGTTAGCAGTTTCTGTTCCTGCCCTTACTCTTCCCCAATTTCTTTTCTGGGATCACAGTCCAACCTCATGAAGGAAGGTTTGTAGCAGTGAAGGATCTTTGCTGCTGCCATGCTCCAGATCTAAGAGGTCACTCTAAACTTCTTGGGAATAGCAGAGCAACTTTTCCCCCTGAGCATGCAGGTTCCTTTCTGGTGACACCCTGCAAAGTGTCCATGGACCATGACTTCTGTCTGTTCCATGGATCCTTCTGCTGAGGCAGATTGCTGATCTGTATGAGATGCCAGTTGCTTTCAGAGTTGTGGTTTTTTCCCTTTTCCATGGTTCTGGCTGCTATGCAGTTTGGATGAATGAGTAGTAAATAGTTGGAAAAACTTCCACAATAAATATGTCATATGGACCTGCCAATTGTCAGGGAGACCTGAGAGTAGGGGGGTGTTTTCAGGTGTCAGACAGTAAAAGAGAGAATGTTCTCCAGCAGATAACGAAGCATCTATTAACTTCCAGTAAAACTTACTATTTTACAGGTGTAAAAATTCAAATACTTCTCTTCCTTGTTAAATTTCTGTGTACACAGACTCTATATGTCTACAAATGTACCTGTGGATCTGAAACTTTACATCTTTAAATAGAAGAGAAATCACTGTGTTAATAATAGAGCATCTAATTTTTGAGTACCTTTAGCTTTGAAATAAAGGAAATCCTGAAAACAAGCTCCCAAATACTCCAGGCTTACTACAGGTGTACATATGAGAGTATAGTTCAGGTAGTGGCTGCAGGTGTCTTGACGAGTGCCATCAGGGTTGGGTATTTGCATTTTTATTAATGATATGTAATTTGGATGGTAAATACTTGTGATCACAAGGACCTGTGTGTGAAATTGAGTCTGGAGAAGAAAGATAAATGGCATTTTCTATGGACCTGAGCTCATTGCATTTTGTGGTCATCAAGGCCCTGTAGAATGTTTCTTGTACAGGAAGAGAAAAAAGGTGCTTAAAATGCACATGGCAGGGAGAACTTGGGAAACTTCCCACATGGTGAGTGGATTGTGATGCCCAGGTGAGGCTGGGAGGTGCCAGTGGCCTCACTGGGGCACTGCCTGTGCAGGGCCAGGCTCAGCCCGAGGCACTTCCTCCCCAACGCTTGGGAATCTGACCAAAACGAGCTCTTTGGATTTATCCAACACACCTGACTGGTCTGTTTTGTCTCAAGATGAGACCTTTCACTCTTGTTCTGGAAAGAAACTAAAGCATGTCTTGAAAGTTGAACTTAAGGATGTCTGTAAAGAGGCACATGGGCAGTGATCAGTGTCCCTTGTCCTCCTGCAATCCCATACCTGTGCAATGAGACTGAGAATTGTGATTATCTGGATAATGAGAATGCTAGAGAACAGTTCTGACTCACCTGCAAAATCCTTCTGTAGAATCCTTCAGCAGCTTAGTGCAGGTGTTCTAGTAGGTAAAAATGGAGGTTTTTATACTGCAGAGCTGTTTGCTGCTGTTTGAAATGTCCCTGTCTCAAGCCATTTCTTAGGACCTGACTGTCTGAACAGTGTGACAGACCAGTGTGCTGCTTCTTAGCAGTCTAACCTGGATATTTTGGTTTGTTTAAAGCCTATTACATTTCTGGAACGCTAAGATTAATTATAAATACTTAAATTCTGATTGTATGCTGCATCAGTCTGGTTTTTATGGCTGTAGTCGGTCTTGTAAGATTTTACTATCTGCTTTTTTATGAAAGCCTTTGCTAACCTTGGAAGCACACAGCTTGGTGCAGAGAATAGTGAGTGCATGGTGCCTCTGCACTGCTCCAAATGCTGGCTGGAAACGGTGGGGTTTGTGTTGGAGTGACACAGAACCCTGCCACTGAATCACAGCACTCATCAGCCAAGGAGCAGAGTGCAGCTGTACATTGATCCCCAGTTTCGGTGTTTCAGACATTTATGTAGCTCTGATGTTGTGAAAGGAGGGCAACATTGAAGTTAAAACAAAAGGATTTGCCCTGGGGGCATCAGAAGGCTCTGGGGAACACCGAAAATCCTCTCTGTGCATTTTGTGGGCCACTTCTTTCAGCAATGCCTAATATTTGGTGTTCACTCACGACCCTGTGCCCTGCATGCTGCCTGTTGTAGTGTCCTTATATCAGACTGTACATTTATATACATTTTTAGCACTGGTTCTTCAGTAATTCTCTTCTTTTTTTAACAACTAGGGCAAACCTCCTTACGCTGCTTCAGCAGAAGAAGTAGCCAAAGAACTTAAGTCAAAATCCGAGGAATCTAAATCCTCACTTGTGTCTTCAGATGGATCCCTGGCTGAAAATGGAGTTGTGACTGAGGAAAAACCAGCTTCCCAGATGAATGGGAATACAGGAGACATCAGGGCTTCCAATCAGTCTGAAAGTGCCTTGAGTAATGACTCTAAAATGTGCAATACGAATCCTCACTTAAATGCACTAAATGCAGACAGTGTTTGCCATAAAGATGATGCTCTTGAGGCCACTGTCTTAAAAAAAGAAGAGTAAACTTATTTTTTATAGAGGGTGAAGGATGTTGGGAAGGGTCAGGATTAGGAATATCTGGAAAGAAAGAGAGCCTACAGTTACGTACATTTTTTCCTTTCCGTAAGAGAAAAATGAGGACTTTGGAAATTCGGATCCCTCTTTGATGTCAGAGATTTAAACAACACATTTTTTTAGTTTTAACCAGTTGTAGTCAAAATGCTACAATAAAACAAAAAAAAGAAAAAAAAAAAGAAAAAAAAGAAAAAAAAAAGAGAATGAAGAGCATTTGACTCCCGCACTTAAAATGAAGTATACATAAAGTTTAAACTGGTTATGACAAAAGCTTGTAGTTTTGTTTTTTGAAATATAAAGAAAACAAATTTTGGCAGTCTTTAAGTATATATAGCTTAAAACTATAATTTTTAGTACTTGGCACCATATGTATGCCATTATATTTGATTTTGCATTACTGTGTCACAATAAAGCTTTCTTTAAGGCTTTGATTTCATGATTATGGGGGGAAAAAGGCACAACCACAGTTTTTTCTTTCTGAAATCTCATCACCGTTGCCGTGGTTCTTTTGTGTTAAAAATGTGCAAACTCTTGAAACTACCAATTCTCAGTAACACTGCAGTTCTGCTGAGTTCAATAGACATCATACATATGTTACGAGCGAGTTAAACGGAGATAAACTTGAAATCATAGAAGATGCAAACGACCTTTCAAAACAAACACAATGTGTTGGGAAACTTTTTGTGACTAATACCATGCATCCGTGATCAATGAACTATGTGGTTTTGAATCAGACGTAGACCATTAGTACTACTATTTGAGCTAAACTTCTGCATGGTTCATGATTTTTAAAGTGTGTAGTTAATATTATGCATGTTATTGTCCTCTTTCTTCCATTCTTACAAGTACTGTGCCCATTTGCAAAACAAAAAAAGCTAATAATCAGTAATAGTCCTATAAAAGATGTTAACTATGTTTAGTCATTGACTGATCTTGCTCTAACCTTAAAATTTTGTGATTATTGACCTCTGTTGCATTTATTCTAAAACTTAAAAAAAAAAATTATCTAGCCGTTTTGAATATCAACGTTACCCTGGTGTACTCATTGCTGTATGCATTATTGTTCTCTGTTGCTGTTTTATGCCTTCATATTAGCAAATATGAAATTCTGTGAAAAACAAAAAAAAAACGCTTTGATCTTCAAAAAAAAAGTACCCCCCTTCTGTAGCAGGAAACAAATGGCTTGTTCTTGAGAACTTTCCCATCAAGAATTTAGTATAAGCAAATATACCTGTATCATTTTGATGTTTTTGTTAGTGTTTCCAAACTTAATGTACTTCAAAATCAGAATCATTTCTTTATATTCGTTTTCATATAATTCTCCTGATGCTCTTCATCACACATTAGTGATCAGAAATGAGGTGTAATTCCCCATTCCCTGCCCGCCAGAGCTAAGTAGGTATCTTAATGTAAGTTGAAGGGAGTTCTGCCCCAACTCATGGATTGTGCAAGAATGAACTACTGTTGGGTTTGGCTGGTTGTAGATGGATTGTGGTGTGGTGTCTTTGAAGGCTATTGAATGCAACTTACAGTGCTTAATAAAAATCTTTATTCTTTTAGTATAAAATACTGTATGCCTTTTTTGTCAAGTATTTTTTTAATTAACATGTAAATAAAAGTTTTTCCTATGCCCAAGTCAAGTGGTTGAGTTGGCAGGATCTGTGGTGTCCTCCTAAAAGGCAGAGGAGGGAAGCACAGCCTTTGGTTGTGGCTGCCATATTCCTGGAAATGTCCCAGGCCAGGTTGGACAGGGTTTGGAGCACCCTGGGACACTGGGAGGTGTCCCTGCCATGGCAGGGAGTGGCACTGGATGAGCTTTAAGGTCCCTGCCAACCCCAAACCATTCTGGGATTCTGTGATTCACCAACTGCTGGGGGACACCACAGCTGGTTGGAGTCATGCCCTGGCAGCTCCTTTAGATGTCACCTTTCAATGGTTGAATGGTTGTCACCTTTAGATGGTTGAAGAGATGCAAATAAGGCAGAAATAACGGGGGCAGTTGTTCAAAAGACAACTCAGGTGCTCACAGAGGTTAATGGGGGTGGGCAATGAGAAGGGTGGTGGGCACTGCCTCTACAGAGCCGGGCACCGATGAGTCTGTTACACAAGATCCAACTGGCAGAACGCGAGGAGCTGCAGATTTACACCTTGGTGTAAACTGGGGAGCTTTGTCCCCTGTCCGCTCGGTGCTCAGAGCCGCGTTAGCGCTGCCCGTGTCCCGGGCTGAGAGCAGCGGGCACGGCTCCCGCTGCCCCTCGCCGTGTTTCCCACAGGGACAGCAGGCAGGGCTCTCTCCTTGCCGAGTCAGCTCCCCCCCTGCAGCAGCCGGGAGGGGTCGTGTCCCTGCCCTCCCTGCTCCCTGCAGTGTCACTCGCCCCATGTCAGCGCTTGCTCTGACAGCGGTCCCGGTTCTCGTCCAGCTGCAGGGCAGCTGTTTGTCCCGTTTCCCAGCAGTTTTCCTTTCCGAGCCCAGCCTGGGAGCTGCCATGGAATAACCAGGACCGGCAAACCCAAGGGGCGTGGGAGAGGTCTCGTGAGGCAGTGCCAGACCCCGGTGTGGGTGTGGTGGGTGCCCTGTGAATGAGCAGGGACGGGTGGGCTGCGAGAGCCCAGCGATGTCCTGAGAACCTGCACCCCTCGGGACGAGCACAGGGCTGCCTGCCTGCTGTCCCTCGCTAATTGTTTGTGGTAACGAGCAGCGATGCTCGGCGTGTGCCGCAGCCGGTCCCCGGCCCCGGTAGGGCTGTACCCCGCGCTGTACCCCGGCCTTCCCCGGCTCCCCGCCCCGGCAGGGCTGAGCAGCGGCCGCGGGGAAGGTTTCGGCTCGGGGCAAGCCCAGCGCAGGCGTCCCGGGCCGGTTCTGTTCCTCGGCTCCCGCCTGCGAGGCGGTGTCCGGCCAGCGGGAGGGCAGCGGGGAGCGGGGAGGGCAGAGGCACGGCCCCGGAGGACGAAAGCATCGCCATCGCCACCTCCATCGCCAGCGCCGCTCCGCCCCTTCCTGCCCGGGCCCGGCCGGGGGAGGCGGTGCCGGGGGCGGCCCCGGGGCTGCGGCGAGGCCCGGGCCGGGGAGCGCC
>VZTR01023699.1:145707-162535 GCA_013400775.1 Chaetops frenatus | reverse complement strand
CTTTTCGGCTCGTTTCTCCCCAAAGCGCCTCCCGGCGCGCAGACAATGGGCGGCCGCGGCGGAGTTGGGGCGGGCGGCGGAACTTCGGTGGCGCCTGGTGTGATGGGGGCCGGGGCGGCGATTGGGGACCGAGAGCCTCTACAGCCACCGCACCGCCCTGGCAGCCGTGCCCGGGAGGGGTCACCGGGCCGAGGGGGGGTACCCGCGGGGGCAGCCCCCCGGCCGGACCCCTCGCTGCCTTCGGGTGTGACGGAGGAGGAGGATGGAGTGTCAGCGGCGTCGCAGCACTTCCCCGGGAGTGATTGAAGTGTAAAAAGTGCAATTAAAATCAGGTAAATCACCTGGGCGAGCGCTTTTTACGACTGGGCTCCGGTCAGGTTAGGCTGTCGCTCTTTCATCGGAACCAGCGCCCAGCAGCGTCTCCAAACAGCTGGCGGGGGAGGCGAGAGGAGCCCGGGGCGGCTCAGGGATGCCCGGGCGGGCCCTGGCGCATCCGCGGATCTTCCGAGCGCGGAATAAACTCTTCAAGACTCTTCGCCGTGGCATTAGGAACGATGTTCTGTTCTGCCGTTTATTTTAGAAAGAGGAAGGGAAATACAGAAAGAGGCAGTCCCAGTGCCAGTGCTGGCAGAAGGGCGCTCTGCGCGTGTGGTCCGGGACAGGAGGCTCGGTGCTGGCCCGTGTCACGGAGAGCTCGGGCACAGATGCTGAGCTGAGGCTGGAGAGAAGCCTCAAGCGTGTGTACTTGAAACTTAGGAAGTTTAAGGACATGAAAAAATTAAGATTTTTTCCAGGCGAAATGGTGACGGAGTGGATTCCTGAAGAGTAAAACAGCAAAAGGAGTTCAGCTGCCTGCACAGGATGGTGAATTTCCATTGAAACTGACGAGGAGAGGTCGCTGGTAGCTGATGGAGCAAACGCTCCTTTTGTCGGCAGCTCAGGGTCGGTAGCACGAGGAAAGGTGTGTCATTTTGTAGCATAAGGGGCAGAATTGATTTGTAGCACTGCTGGGGTAGGGGGTTTGTACCCTTTTTTTCTTAGCCTGTGGTAGAGCCCAGGGATTGATTTTTAAAGAAAGGAAAGTGAGGAGTTCACTTCTCACAGTGTCAAAACCTGAGATAATTGTATCAGAGAAGTGCATGGAGTATTTAGTAGCAAACAGCTTATCTATGACACTGTTTGCTTTTCTTGATATTATACAAGTAAATAAATAGCACCAAAAAAACCCTTAAAAATAATAATTAAAAAAATCAAGATTTAGTTGTATAAAATCCTGTCTGTCCCGGAGACTCAAAGCACTGATGTTAATGTTTATGCGGAACTGCAAAAAAAATTATTCATTGTTACATAGTACTGCAGCCAAAAATACAATGTTACATAGGTACAGCAAGCAAACGTGAGCCAGTGTGCCAAGCCGTGCAGGGCTCAGGAGGCTTGCCCAGGGCTTTAATCATACTTCTGTTTCTTTTTAACATGATGAACAGTGTGCAATTCAGAAAAAAAAAAGGTGTCATTTCTGGTTTGGTTTTTGTAGAAGCAGATCAGGTGTTTTCATGTTTCCGTTCTGACAGGGGTTCCCAAATGTTTAAAAGAAATATTTTCATGGGTTTATCCCTGCAGCAGTAACAGTCTCCTTTACATCTGAGGCTGGGCAACATCAACAGTTCTGATGGCAAATTGATGCTTTGAAAGTATCTAAAGTATGTTAAATTTATGTAGTGTAGTTTAGAAGTTGGAGACAGTGCAGTGGAGCCCTCAGCAGTTGTGGGACAAAGGCACTGGAGACCCTTGGACGCTGCTGAAGTGTGCTGAGCCCTGGAGCTGTGGTGTGCTCAGGAAACACCGTGGCTCCTTGTGAGAGTGAGGTTTGATCGTTGCTGTTCTCTCTGTTTTCCTGAGCTGCTCCAGAGGAGCAGCTTCCAGCTGTCTGGGAAGGATGGAGATGATCTCAGAGGCAAAGGACAGCGATGCCAAGTGAGCACGGGGCTGTTGGACTCCTCTCTGTGTGCAGGTCCTGTGTTCTTTGCTGTGGCTGTTTGGGCTGGTGAGGTCCCAGCCAGCTCGGCTGCCTCAGTGCCCTGCCCTGAGCAGCCTCCGTGGTCTCCTGGCCCCTCTCCCTCGGGTGCCATGCCCAGGAGGTCCTGGTGCTGTTCTGCCTGGCGCTGGCTCTGCAGGCAGCAGGGACAGCTGGGGTGGGAAGTGGCTCTTTGGAGAAGGCCAGGAAAGGAGGAGGAACAGGGAGTGGTCCTGATGTGTGGAGAGGCTGAGGCTCAGCAGGTGCCTCCGGGTCACGCTGCTGCCTCAAGGCTAGGCCTGGCTGGACAGCAAGATTGGTGCCAGCTGTGCCACAGGCCACGGGCCAGGGTCCCTGGGCCAGCCAGGTGCTGTGGGTGATGCACAGGTGGTGTGGGACAAGGGGGTTCAGCTGCGTGGTGTGGGCAGCTCTGCCTTCTGCTGGCTTGCAGGTGATGCTGCTGGCTGTCCCTGCTGGTGACACCGTGCTGGGACAGCCCCAGGGACACCCTCCTTTCCCCCTTCCCGGGAGCAGGGCTGGGCTGGCTGACAAGGTGCCGGGGGCTGGGAAAAGTGGTACACGATGAGAGGTCTCCGAGTGCCTCACCTTGCAATGGAAACGTTACAGAACCTGGTATCCAGGGCAAGGCAAGTCCTTTTGTACGAGTTTGTTCAAGTAGAAATCTGTACGGGGTTACTCGTCCCAGCTGCAGGTGAGGGGAGGTAAATTATTCATTCTCTCTGCAGTATTTTGTTACCTGTTCTTACAACACACGCCTGGTGCTCTAGGGTGGGATCCTGCTCGCTCAATGAAATAACAAGTATCGATTTTATTACCTCGTGTGGGTTTAAACTTTGAACCTCCTTGCTCCAGGCCTGGCAGTGGTCAATAACTTAGTAGCAGGTTTAGTTACCTAAAAGCAGCTCGTGCAGTTGTCCGAGCAGCCCGGAGCGGTGGTGGGAGGTACTGAGGGTGCCCCGGCACACAGAGTGAGCACGGCTGGCTTGGGAAAGGCACCCCTCTGTTACACTGCAAAGCTGAGCCCTGTGTGTGGGCAGATTTCATGCTCATAGCCGAGCATTCAGCATTTTCCCTCTCAAGAACAGGTCTGGTTTTACACCAGCAGCATCTGCTTCCGCTCTTCTACCCAGACTTACCAGTAGCTGTGGGCAAATTTGGAAATTTGGGTGAAGTTTGAAGATGAGGATAGTCCTAAAACTAGAGTGCTATTTGCTTTGGTTTTCTCCCAGCAGAGGCAATCCCCGAGGTTAATTGTGCTGTGCCCAGAATGATTTCCTTTCGTGTGCCGAGTTCAGATAGGACCAAGGTGTAGAGGTTTTTCAAATAACTAAAAATCTCAGATTATTCCAGTTTTGCCTGAAGAGTTAGTCAGTTTGACAGGCTCAGTTTTTCTGGGAGCCTGCCCACAACAGGTATCACGAATGAGCCGTGCTAATGCCTATAGCAGAATGCTTTAGAAAATCCAGGTGTAGGTAATACCAAGAGTGGGCAGTAGTGTGGAAAGGGCTGGCCCAAATGAACATTGTTTGGCCTGCTGGTACCTGACAGCCACTACAGATCACAGAAGATTTTTGTATATAAAGGTTCTTCTAATTCTAGAAGGTTTTACCCAGATTTTACCTCTGAAAGGATAAAATGTTAGAAATAAAATGTTAGAAACGTGACTCCAATTTAATTGAAAACAAAATACTGTGGTTTAATGAGTTCAGCTGCACTGTCTTGTGAGCAGTCCTGTGGGCACCCTGGGTGCCTGTTGAGTTCAGCACTAGTGGGACAGCAGCCTTTCCTGCCATGTCACAACAAAGAAACGAGTTCTGCCAGCAAAGGGGAGCTTTTTCCTTAGTGCTGAATAGCTCCATAATAAAGGAAATGGGTAAAGATGCCTTGACAAAAATCATCAAAGGGTTGTACCTACATATGGGGAGATACTGGTGAAGAGAGAAAATGTCATGCCATCACTGTAAGGCTTTCCAAAACTCTGAGGCCACCATCTTTAATATTACCTTAATGTATTTTTCTCCTTTCTGACCAATATAAATTTTGTAGTAGTGGTTTAGCATATCTGCACCAAAACCAGAATGTTTTCCTTGCCCAGAGGTAGCCCTCTCCTGCATGGCAGCCTGTAGGTCTACAGTTCTCAAAATGTTTTATTAAAACATGGTTTGTGGCATTAAAAGTGTCTTGTTTGTGGCACTGGTGCTCTGGAATCGTGGGGTTTTTCGTAGTGACCATGTCATGCCACCACCATTATCAGTGGCTGATAACACTCTAACATGGGTGTGCATTAGCAAATCTTACTCTGGCTGGCTGATACCAATAGTATCAGATTTTTATCTGAAAAAAATAATGAGCCTGTTCACAGTCCATTTTTGGACTTCATCACAGCTATTTTTGGCTGTTACCTGGCTGGTGCATCCTAATACCTCTTGTATTCAATATAATGGCAGTAATCAGGTGTTTGGCAAATCTCACTGGGTCTCTCAGGTAGATTTTTTTCTGGGAAAAAAAATCAGTCACCTGTGTGGTGACTGAGCATCTCCCCCTGCCAAAAAGGGCACTCTCTGAGGGACAGGGGTGTCCTGGGAGCTGTGGTGTGATCAGGCTGCAACCTCTTGAGGCAAGTGACTTTCACGTTGTGCCAGGGGAAGTTTAGACTGGATATTGGGGAAAATTTCTTGATCAAAAGGGTTGTCATCCCTGGCACAGCCTGTCCAGGGCAGTGGTGGAGTCACCATCCCTGGATGGATTTAAGAGAGGTGTGGACTGGGGACATGGGTTAGTAGTGGTGCACTCGGCAGTGCTGGGGGAATGGCTGATTTTGGGGGTCTTTTCCAACCCAGACAATTCCATGATTCCATGATCTGCTTTGTCCTGGTGCTCCCCAGCCCTGGGACCACAGCCCGGGGCACCCAGGGTGCCGGGGATGAATCTTTTCTCCTGCTGTTGGAGAGTGCAAATCCCTCCTTGTTGCACTCTGCTGGGCCTTTGGAGGAGCTGCTGGAAGAGGCTGGCCACGTGTGCAGGGTTCCCAGCCAGCAGCCCATGGACGAGCTCCTCCTTCTCCTCCTCCCAGGCACATCCCCAAACACTGATGGGTGCTGCTTCTCCAGGTGGGGCAGGGCTGAGTGCTGTGCTTGCAGGCAGAGTGAGGACACCGAGTGTCACGGGGTGTGATGGTGCTCGGTGTCCCTGGCTAACCAGGATAGGCTTCTGCTGGGATATCCAGCCATTTTTAGTGCTTCATCCATTAGTTTCAGCAAGTAGTCGAGACAAGCAGAAAGTTAAGCAATAGTATATTTTGACAGGAAAAAATAAACTAGAATTGCAGAAACAGAGATATTTTTAAATTTCCTGTTTGCAATTGTCGACCCAGCAATCTGGAGCTATGCGAGAGCTGCCTTATTGTTTTCATGGAATTGCTCGTGGATTTCATTGTGTTTCCCTCTTTTAGCAAAATACACAGTACATTTACTCTCAGAAACAGCATTTTGCCTCATCTGGCAGGCTGGAAGGATGTAACAAGTGAAAAAGAAAAAGTGAAATGTTTCTGCTCGGTATCAGTAGCTGGGATTTTTTTGTTAAACCTCCATTTTTGCTGTTAACATCTCAGTGGAAGGGGATGGCAATGTGAAAATTGGCTGGAGTGCTGTTCCTGTGCCATATGTGCCATGTCCCTTGTGTCAGCAGCAGCCAAGGATCGTTGTGCAGGAGCACAGTCCCCACAGCCAGGTGGTAAGTGATATTTAATGCCTTTATTGAGCATCTCAGCAAAGCCTCTGGGTCAGGGCAGGTGGGGGAAGCAAAAGGGCTTGTGCTGCTTGGCCTGTGTCTTAACAGGGAGAGACTCCTGGATCACCCCACTGTGCATTTGGGATTTCCTCTCCATTTGTGATCACTAAACACCCATAAATACAACTGCAGCAGTTACCAGGGAACGTGAAGTCGGACTGTATCTCGTGTACTGTTAATTTATTTAGCCAAAAGGAGCAGTTCGTTGGCCAGGAGCAGGACCACTGGAAGCCCTAGCTCCCCACAGGCCCTGGGGACAGCATATGAGCAGCACATCAGCCCCTTCACATCCCAGAAGTGTTTCCCAGGGGATTAAAGAGCGCTGTCACTGCCAGGAGCCCTCCTGGATCCCTGAATGAAGAACCATTGAGCAAAGAATGGCAAACACGTGGGGCTGCTAAATCTTCTGTTCTGTGGTCACTCCGGAGATCCAGGTCACAGAGGGGCCCTCAGAAGCCACAAGAGCCCCAGAGAGCCCAGGTGTCCCAGGCTGGGCCCTGCTGGGCAGCAGAGGGAGAGGGGTCCAGGGTCTCACCAGCCCCTGCTCTCTCATCCCTGCTCCTGTGTCTGAAACTCTCACGGTGCTACTCTGCAGCTGCTTGCTGATAAGGGATTCCTCATTCCAAAGACTTGACTAATTCCTGGTCTGGCTTTGCCTCTCAATGGAACTTTGCCACCAAAAGGATGGGGTAAAGCGTGTTCAAGAAGGCTGGAAAAGGTGGGGATGCCATTTCCTTACAGGTGAATGTGGGACTTGTTCTGAAAGGAGTGCATTTGCTCTTGTTGAGACAGCTGAGGAGGTCTTAAAACACTCAGATGGGTTCTGAGAAGATCCTGTGAATGCAGAGTTTTTAATGCCGAAGTGTTTCTTGGCAGTGTTCAGAAGTCTTATCCACCAACTCTTTTGCATCAGCACAAAAACACTGGCCAAGCAAAAGCACAGCTGGTCTTGAGGGAAAGTCAACAAATCCACTAATGACTTGTCCTGATGGTTTATTGGTTCGTTATTAGAAAAAAATCCTGTGTATTTCCAATCCAAGTTTGCTTGTTTTCAGATTCCTAGTGCTGTATTAGTGCGTTAGTGAAGAGCCTCTTTCTCACTGAGGTGTGTCTATCAGTGTTTTGATGTGCTTCTGCTCAAGTCATCTTCTTTAATTCTGAGATGATAAACTAGTTCATCTGGGTTTGGCTAAAATATTTGAACATTTCTTCTACAGTCCAAGAAACGCTCTTCGTTTTCTAGTTCTATACAGAGACCTTTTAACTTTTGACCATGTTTCAGTGAATATTTTTCCCATCTCTTCTACTCCACATTCAAGTTTCCCTTTTGCTTTGTTTATATTTGCAGTAACTTATCAGACAAATGTTGGTTATCTGCATTAAACTTGTGAAGGAGCCAGATATGGCTTTACTAGTTACTTTTTAAGCAGTTTGAAATTGGGTTTCTACCTTTGGAACTGGCTCATGAACAACAGCAGAAGGCCTCAGCCTTGTTCTGAGTCGGAGCAAGAAGAAAACCTCTCCAGTCTGCTGAAGGACCAAGGAAAGCAGAAAGAAACACGTAACAGTCCCTCGAAGCGAATTTGTGGGCTGTTGCACGGGCCTGTGGCAAAGCTGAGCCTGGTTCTGCTCAGCCCCGGACCCCCTGCCCAGCCCCGGCTGCCACGGGGGTGTGTCCCCGGATCTGCAGTGCCCTTAGAAATCAGGGATTGCTGGAAGGTGTGGGAGTAAAAACTGCAGGCGACTGTGAGCGATATCACGGGGTGAAAAACTGTTACTATTCCTGATACTGCCTGTAAATCACAGCGGGGAGGAGGCAGCCAGCGCCGGCTGTCGGGACGCTCGCTCCGAACGGGAGGGAGAGGGCTCTCGAGGAGCTGGACACATTATTTTCCATCATTGTCTGGACACGGAGGCGCACAGGGCTGTTACAAGCTGAGACAGAGACATCGCAGCCCCTGCATGCCGTCCCTGCCAGGCTCTGCTGCGGGGCCGTTCTCCCGCAGCGCTGTCAGTCCCCGCTGCTTTCTCCAGCTTCACCATCAAGCTTTGCCCTCTGTCCAGCATCGCACCAGGCTGACCCAAGAGCCAGGGTGATTTTGCCCAAACAGCTCCTGTAAAAGGCTGAGGTGGGCTGTGCGGTGGGGATTCCAGCTCGGCATGTTGGAGGTAGCTCCAGGGTGCGGGTGTGATCAGCTGTGGGCTCCTGGCCGGGAATGCGGTGATGTTCCTTAGGTCTGCAGGCTGGGCACAGCCCACTGCCCTGCTGGGGAGCTGTGGGTGCTGCTGGGAGGTGGGGGTTCATCTTTCAGATTCACCTGAGGCCTTTGCAGGTGCTGTGAGGGACACCAGCAGCGAGGAGGAGATGCTGTGGAGAGCAGTCCTGCACCCAGTGGGGCACTGGGCAGAGTGCTCTGCTCCCAGTTACCATCTGGGGCTGCCCTCAACTGCTGTTGGCTGCTACTTAAGTCCCATACACCAGTTTATGTCCCTTTTTACCATACTGCTGAGTTGTTCCATTTTAAAAAATGCCGAACTGAAGTAGTTGCTGGGACTCAATTACAACCCTATTTGAAAAATACCCAAAGGGCTGGAATAAGCTGGAGCTGGGGTTGTTCCCTGATGCTCCCAAAGCAAGGGGCTGTAGGAAATTATCTATTCAATGTGTCAGCTGCAATCAGAACTGCTGTTGCCTGCAGTGTTCAATGACGAGCCAAGCCTTGATGCTTTTACGTTCTCAGACCTAAGTTTTTTACCAGGAGGCTTTCTCAGGGTAGGGTGGGCAGGTCTTGTTGTTTAGTTGGGGTTTTTTGGTTGCTTGGGACTTTTTATTTGGAACAAGCGGAACTGTTGCTTTACGCTTTGGTGCAAGGAAGTTTTTCAGATACAAAGTACTCGCTACAAAAGCTCTTCAGCATAATTGTTTCTGCTTTTTTGTGGTGTGAGAGTTGGCAAATGTTTTGAGGAAGGAAAACGTGTGTCAAGGAGGTGTTTCTGGAGAGCACTTACCCAGAATTGTGCAGTGAGTGGGAGCAGAGCCCGTCTGGCTGCCTGCGGTCACAGCCTGAACCTGCTGGCTGCTGCTGCTGCTGCTGCCTTCTCATTGTTCCTTCTGAATTTTGTGTTTCTTTGCATTCTTGGAGCTCTGAAAGCCCCCAGAGCAGAGCTGGTTGCTGTAACTGCACACTGTGCTGATGGGGAGGCTCGGTGGCGCCGGCCCGCTGGCATTGCAGGTCCTGCCCGTGCCACGGGGCTTCAGGGGTCAGAAATGCCACAGAAAATGTCACAATCGGTTTTTAAAGGAAGGGTTTCTTGTGGAGGGAGCGCTTTTAAGCAGGGTCCTGTGGAGCACAGCCTGCATGGGTTGGAAGGGTTCAGCCAGGTGAGGTTTTCCCTTTGAGAGGAGCAAGGCTGAGCTCTGGTTTTGTGTTGACAAACCAGAAGCAGTGAAACAACATTAACGCTTCATGCCGTGTTTGTAAAAAGGCAAGAAAAGCATCTGGAGAAAAAGAGGAAATTTATGACTTCCCATACAATCCCAGAATCATTCGGGTTGGGAGGGACCTCAAACCTCACCTTGTCCCAGCCTCCTGCCAGGCTGGGTTGATGTGCAGATGTCTGGATCAGCTGAAGCAAAGAGCACTGTACACCACGCACAACAACCTGCAATCCCCACTGCCAACTCCCTGCCAGGGGCCCTGGGTGGCACTGGGTGTTTTATTTCAAGCTGTTGCTGCTCCTCCTTAGTCCAAAGTCATGGGTGATGGAGAAGTATGTTGGGGTTTCCCTGTCAGTTACCAGGTGGAGCAAATCCTTACAAGTCCAAGGACACAAAGGACACCATTTCACTTCCTACCAGCCCAGTGCCAGGTCTGAATGCTGATCTGAGGGCCCTGATGTGGTTTATGCCTTCTGCTGCCACGGTTTTCTTTCCAAACACACGGGTTCTCTCTGTTTCCCTCTACCAAGGACGTTGTCCCCCATTCCCACACGCACTCAGGCCGTGTGCTGCATCAGAGGACGAGGTGGAGCATCTCAGCAATGGGCAGTGCTGAGCCCTGCATGGGCAGGGGACCCTGTGCTGTCACCTGGAGCTGGGATTGGGGAGGTGAGCCAGGTGGAGAACGGCACGGGAGGAGCACACAGAGCACAGCGTGGATGTACAGGGGGATCTACAAGGCCAGTTTGCATCTTGGAATAGGAATACAGTGTGGCAAAGCTGCAATTAGGTCATTTGAAATTTGATGTCAGTCTTTGGAAAACGTATTTGGAGTGCTGAAATGAAATAAAGATACAAGAGCAGGTTATGCAGCTCAACAGCAGGAACGGTCAAGAACGGTTTGGGGGTTCTGTTAATAATTTATCATTCTTTAATTGTGTGGTTGTTGGGTTTAATGTAGTAGGTTCTTTGTAAATATGACAGTGAAAATCATTCCTGTTCCTTCTCCCTCCTTGTTGTACTGTCACTTTGGAGCTTCCCTGTGAGCATTACAGTTGGTTCAGGGTGTTTGCCAGGCAAAAGAGAGCATGAAAAGGTAACCTCAGGATACTATCAGGATTGCCATGTGTTTATATAAATATATATATCTATAAAGAATGCATGAAAATGGTACTGTGACTGAAAATGAGAACCAACTATTGATTTTTAGTGAGATCTGAGCATGCTGATGCAAATTACAGTGGCAAGCTACCTCAGATTTTAAAAATAAGTTATATAAATGGTTATATAAATGGGTGCCACAACTAAAGCAAATCAAGCACACGCAGCACTCAGGTTTGTATCAATATGTATAAATACATACGTGGATGTGTAAGTGCACACATGTACCAGTATTGATTGCTGCACAAAGTTAATGGTGTTGTCTGGGGCTTTGCTGCCAGTTTATTTGCATTTATCTGTCGTTTAGTCACACACATACACTGCCCATCTCCAGCCTGCTGCTGCCCCTGCCTGTGGCTGTGGATGGGGCACGCAGGATGAGCAGGTCCCTGATGTGGTCAAGAGGAGGGGAGAAGGAACATGAAACACGAAGGAGTGGTGTTGCTCCGAGTATCATGGCTTTCAGAGGACAAGTCACGAAATCAGAAATTGCCGAGGGATCCCTGGGTTGCAGGCGTGAGTTTGTCACAGGCTGCTGTCCCGGGAGTTCAGTCAGTTGTGGGTCCTGCACAGCTGCTCTTCCAGCAGTGGTGTTTGCAGTGATGTTCCTGTTGCTGGGAGAGAAGGAACGGCAGGGTCAGGTCAGTCTGTGAGGGTTTTACACAGCGGCTGATTCCCCAATGTGCATGTGCTCGTTTATGAAGGTGATTCCTAGAGCTGCGGAGGGCAAGACAGAAGGGATGTGATTTTTACCAGGCAGTGCATGGTGAACACAGGTTTGTGTTGCAGTGCTGAATTTTGTGGGGGGAATGTGCCAGGGCAGCTGATCCTGGCTCCTGCTCCTCAGGGCTTGGGGTTTAGCCCAGCTTTTGGGGTTCCTTCTGCTGCAGGGCTCTCCTGGGAAGGTGGCCTGCCTGCCTGGCCACTTGTGGGGGGCTCTGTAGAGCTCTCCGTGACCCCAGCAGGAACAGCTCAGTGACCACCCCAGCTGTGTTGGGATCTCAGAAGCTCGGTTGGGAGAGGCTGTTCTGTGCTGACAGAGGCTCTGCTTAGCAGTGTCCTGTGAGGATGGCAGGCCTGAGGACGTGCAGCCTGTGAGGTGAGTGTCAGGCTCATCCATGCAGCAAACTGGCAACAGCCCCCAGCACTAGGGGCTCCATCAGGGCATGGAGCTGCTGCTTCCCTCAGGGTGGAGCAGAAAGGTTTGGGGCACTGGGGGACATGAGTTAGTGGTGGCCTTGGCAGTGCTGGGGCATTGGACTGCATGTCCTTCAGAGTCTTTTCCAGTGTAAATGATTGTGTCGTTCTGTGCCTCTGCTGGGCCAGGAGCCCCACGTGGGCGGGTGGAGGGGCTGCTGTGGGTGCCAGGGCTGAGTGCCACGGGCTGGGGAGATGAGCTGTGGGGAGGGGCCCCTGCAGTGCCCCGGGCTGTGGCTGTGCAGGGGCAGCCAGGACGTGTGCTGCCCTCTCACTGGCTTGGTCTGGGTCCTGCAGGGTGAGAGTGTCTGTCGAGGTGTGTCTGTCTGAGGCTGTGCAGCAGCACGGCAGGGCTGTGTACACACAGGGTGTCTGAGCCACGGGACGGGAGTCACAGCCCTGCAGAGCTGGGCTGGCACCTGCACAGTCGGTTGGAGATGAAACAGAAACCATGCACGGAGAACAGAAGGTGCCTGCTGAAAGGAGTGGGAGAGAGGAAGAAAGCAGCAGAGACAAGACGTGTGCAGACCAGTTCACTTTTCACACCTGCAGCCCTGGCTCAGCCCTCGGGGGCTGGGCTGGGATGCACTGGGGTGGCTGCTTTTGTCACCTTCCCCTGCTCCCAGGTCGGGGTTGAGCCCTTCTTGCTCCCTGCACTTGCAGTATGGCCACCCAGCCTGGAAAAGTTTCTGGATGTGGCCAGATTCTTTTGTGAAGCAGTGCCCCGTCTTTCAGTGGAGTTGCACAAGGAATAAACGAAACCTAAGGGAATGATTTTGAGAGGAGGGCTATTTTTGTTCTGTTTGTTTAATGGACTTCTTGACCTCTTGGGTTTAATTTGGGCTTGGCAATTTTTTCCTTGAGTTTTTTTATTCCTGCTTTTTAGCACTCTCTTTCTCTAGTTCCCTCCCTCTTGGGTTATTTCCCAACTGCTTTTGGGAAACCCAGTGATGAGAAGAAAGAGAAAAAACATCAGGGCAGCTGCAATCACACAGGGCTGAGCAGCTTCTCTGCTGAGCAGGCTGAGCCCAGTTTTCAGCAGCAGAGCCTTGGCACAGCAGCAGGTGATGCCCACAGGTGTCCTGTGCCCAGCTGAGGTCCTGCACCTGGCAGAGGATGGGGGTTTGACTGGGGCTGGCACTGCCAGGGGAGGGGGCAAGAGATATGTTGCTGTGCAAAAAATGGCATGGGACATTCTCCCCAGTCAGTGGGGAAGGTGTTCACCTCCTCAAGGTGTTGTCTCCAAGGTCATCGGGATGACAGGCTTTGCACTCAGCTGGAATTGTGTGATCGATTGCTGGGGTCAGTCTCTAAGTCTTTAACTATTTGAAGTGATATGACAGCAAGATTTAATAGTTGACATAACATACTTCGGGGGAAAAGAGTCTCATCTAGCACTTTTCACCCACCTGTGGTTTATGAGAGTGTCATCTGCCAGCAGTAGGGACGAGGAGAGCTGGGCTTCACTTCTGGAGCAGGGTGTGTTTCCTTGCTCTGTGCGTTCCCTCAGTGAGGAGAGGTTGTTGGAAAATATAACTCGTTCTAAACTAAGCAGTATTTCTCCTTCAAATTATATCTTCATAAAAAAGAGAACATCTTGGGCAGTCTCTGATTTAGGCACGCTGCATTTTAAATCTGTCCTAATTATAGTGCTCATCGCTTCACATTCATTTAATGAAGATCCTCATTTATAAGGACAAGGTTGGCAAATAGGAATTAATGCTATTCTAACCCCTGAGTCTCCCAAAGGAAACAAATGAGAAGCTCTGTGAAGCACAGAGTCACCAGGCCTGCCTTTGTGTGCCTGGCTCAGGGGCCTGCAGCAGGCATGGCTTGGTAAGGACAGGGCCCTGCTGCCCTGGGCACGGCTCCAGCCTGGGCACAGCTTCCCTTCAGCAGCCCCCAGTCCAGGGGTCCTGCCTTGCAACTGGGCCTTTTGTTCTGGTCTCAGTTTCTGGTTCAAGACCAGCCCTCCTCTCACCAGCCCTAGGAACAGCCAGAGGGGTTCGCCAAGGCCCAGAACCAAAGGATGGAAGGAGGAGATGACAGGGGGCTCGGGGGATGTGGAATGCTGTGCTGGCTGCACGACTCTGCTGCTGTCGTTCCACCTCATGCCAATGGCAGAACTGCTCGGCCTGAAGGAACACTGCCAGATTGTCTTCATAGGTGTTGATTTCAACTCACACAGGAGGTGGATGCTTCCACTGGCTCCTTAAAAGCCTTGGTCATCCTGAACAACCTTTCACTGATGGAATTCAAGTGATGGGTTCAAGTGAGAGTTATGGACGAGCCTAAGAGCCCTTCGGGCAGTGCAGACTTGCACAGGCCCCTGCAACCCTCCCAAATACCTCCTTACAGGAGCCTCCAAGCCTCTGGTGACTCGAGGGAATGGCTGGGGCTGTGTCAGGGCAGGCTTAGGTTGGAGATCAGGGAAAGGTTCTTCCCCCAGAGGGAAGCACTGGGCACTGCCCAGGCTCCCCAGGGAATGGGCACGGCCCCGAGGCTGCCAGAGCTGAAGGAGCATTTGGACAGGGCTCCCAGCGATGCCCAGGGCGGGATTTTTGGGGTGTCTGGGCAGGGACAGGAACTGGATTGATGATCCCTCAGGGTCCTTTCAAGCTGAGGATATTCCATGGTTTTCTGAAGCCTCTGGAAGCTCTGTGTGGGCAGCACAGGCCAGCTATTGCACAGGTCTGGGCATTTTCAAGGCACTGAGCGAGTGTTTGTCCATTTTACCACAGCAGCCTCAGGCCACGGGACAGGTGTTGGTGCTACTGTCTGCAGGGGGAAACTGAGTCAAAAAACTGAGCTCATTTCCTGGGGTGAAAAGCAGTCCAAGCAATCTGATGAGCAGTGAAGGTTTTCCCTGTCCCTGCGTTCAGGTGTTGCTGAAGCTGCCGGGCTCCTTGCAGGGACTGTGCAGACACTGTTCAATTTGCAAAGGAGCCTTTTCCTTTTTCCTTTTTCCTTTTTCCTTTTTCCTTTTTCCTTTTTCCTTTTCTCTTTTCTCTTTCTCTTTCCCTTTCCCTTTCCCCTTTCCCCTTTCCTCTTTCCCTCCACATTTGAGTTTCTGTGAGTTTCTGAGAGGTGATATGAAATCCTGGCAGTCCAGTACAGCTGGAGTTCTCTCTCGCTTAGGCCTTAATTAAAGATGTCCATGCAGGGGACCCTCACCCTGTGCCCACACCAGCACATGGGTTCCTTCTGCTCTCCTTGGTCTTGGATTTCCTGCTGAAGTGACACCAACACGAGTCCCTGTTCTCTTGAAGGACTCCTGAGCTGGCTGCTTTGCTTTAACCCTCGCTGACAGCAGGCTTCAGCTCTCCAAAAATCTCTGTTTCGTGAAAACATGTGACTGATTAGATGAGACAAATCCTTCTGCTTAGGAAAAGGCTTGTGTGTTTGCTCTGGAGATGCTGGAGAGCACACAGAGGGGAGCCCTGGCCAGAGCTCAGCCTGTAAAGCCAGCAGGAGAACAGCCCAGGAGACAAGAACCCGTGGGACAGCTCATTTCCTTGCTCTCAGAACAGCCTCCCTCTTTCCCCTTTTCTGTCTTTGCTTAACTTCTCTTGTGCCCACCCTGGGGAGGCTCCTGGGAGCAGACAGGTGTGTTCTGCACCAATGGCACCTCGCTGTAAGGAAGAGCATTGTTGTGCCACGCATGGTCAGTGACACCCCAGGGAGTGCTGGTCGTTAAAGGGTAGCTATGATGAGCTCGGGGTAGTCACTAATTGTGACCCCATCACCTATAAAAATGCTGTGAATTTTTCTTCTGTGCTTCGTGGAGCTTCCATGGTTTGTCCTCATGAGTTGGGGTGGAGCAGTGCCAGGGAGGGAAGGGAAGGGATTTAGGGAAGGGAAGGAAAGGAATGTTTTCCTATTTTTCCCTTTGGCTCTATTTCTGTTCTCATAAATTTGATTTTCTTCGCCATCTAAGAGCCTTTTTCTTGTTTAATTTATTTTTTTCATATTTTTCAATATTGTCTTCTGGTTGATAATGGAGGTGACATGGTTTTGATAGAACAGATACAACGTGGGTTAATTTTTCTCCTGAAGCTACTTTAAATGTCACCTCCCTGCAATGACAACCCAAAGTTGCCAGAAACATTCACGCTATGAAACCAGTTTAATTTACACACCTTTTATTAGTGTTGCCTGCATAACAAAAAAAAATAAAAATTAATCATTGTTAACTTTATCAGAATATTGAAACTTGAACATCTCTTCACTGCAAACACAGAAGCAATTTCATTTTAAAGTGGCAAAGGGCAGAGTTTCTAATAAAAATGTAATTTGTAGCCTCTGACTGCAAAAGCTTCTAATGTGCTAATTCTCCTTTAAGTCCGTGTAACGTGGGTGAGATATCAGCTTAAACAGCTGCAATATCAAAGCTTTCACTTGTCATTATTATTTTTTTTTTTCCCCTACAACAGTTTTGGTAAAATTCAGATACATTTTTAATAATGTTTTCCTTTTATCTCATTATCAAATTAGTTTTACGCTGCCTCAACATGAGTTAAATCACTTGACGACCATTTAAAAATCACCCATTAGGTTGGTTAAAATCGTTCCAACAGGATACTCCTGGATGCAGGGTAATTAATCTCTTAGGCCATCTTTGCTGTGTTTGGGCAGGAAGGATCCTTGAGCTGGAAGGGCTGGTGGTGGCTGCTGCTCCAGCATCTCCCACCCCTGCCCTGCACAGCAGATGCCTCCCCAGTTCCTGCTGGCACAGCTGCAGCCCCTCAGGCATTAACAGGATGGGGCAGTGAGTGATGGGCTTTGTGGGGTGTCTGGGAAGGGTTTTCTCTCACAAAAGGGTTGTCCATCCTTGGCACAGCCTCCCGGGGCAGTGGTGGAGTCCCCGTCCCTGGGGGGATTTAAATCCATGTGGATGTGGCACTTGGGGACATGGGTTAGTGGTGGCCTTGGCAGTGATGGGGAATGGTTGGGCTTGATGGTCCAACCTAAGCAGTTCTCTGACTCTGTGATTCTGTCCTTCACCAAGCAAAAAGTTTTTCCTTCTAACCCAACACTTCTACTGGGAGCTTTTCCCAGCTCTTCCCTGACAGTGGCAACAGAGATCACACTGACACTGCTGTGGGACCACTGTGGGGTCCTGCTCCTGAGCACATCTGCCTGGATCCACAAACACAGCACCTGGATCCCAAACACAGCACCTGGATCCCAAACACATCACCTGGATC
>VZTR01023699.1:101507-142406 GCA_013400775.1 Chaetops frenatus | reverse complement strand
CCCATCCAAACCCATCCAATCCCTGGTGTGTCCCATCCAAACCCATCCAAACCCTGGTGTGTCCCATCCAAACCCATCCAATTCCTGGTGTGTCCCATCCAAACCCATCCAAACCCTGGTGTGTCCCGTCCAAACCCATCCAATCCCTGGTGTGTCCAATCCAAACCCATCCAAACCCATCCAAACCCTGGTGTGTCCCATCCAAACCCATCCAATCCCTGGTGTGTGCCATCCAAACCCCCCTTGGTGGCATCCTGGCACAGCCAGGGGTGCTGAGCTGAGTGTCTGCTTCACCTCCTCATCTTCCTACTCTGCAGTAGAGGTGGGACCTGTGGAAGCTGTGCAAGTGCTATCCCTTGCCAAGATCCCTCTGGTGCTTCACAGCTGCCCACACATGTTTTGAGATGTGTTTTGTTCATCAGGTTTGTGTGGGATGGTGCTGGGAGAGCTCTGTGTAGGTGCAAAATGGTCTCCTTGGAAAAGAAAAAAGAAAAAACCCTTCGGTGGGACATTTCCATGGAGCTCTACAGTGGGCTGCTGGTGGGCTGCTGGCTGGCATCTTTTGGAGCAACAGCTCAGGGATGCAGGCTGCAAACCCCACCCTGCCCCAGTGTGCACGGCCCCAAAGCTGGCTGGGGCAGGGCACAGCAAACTCACAGGCCTTTCACTATTCACTCCGAGCTTGGGGATGCTAATGTCAGATCTGCCTTCTTGTGTTGCAGCTGTGTCGGCGTGGAAGAAGAAGAGGCACCAGATATTGACATCTATCATTGTCCAAATTGTGAGAAAACCCACGGGAAGTCGACCTGTAAGTAGCCAGTCCCTGACACGCAGCAGGGTCGGGGTGTTTGGGGAACGGGAGCCTTTTATTTCAGTCCTTCCAAAAGGCACGTCTCATTTGCCATAAAGACTGGGACTCAAACCAGGAGGTGAGGAAAGATGTCAGTGGGAGGAAGCTGAGGGTTGGATCGTGGAGCTTTGGCACCTCTGTGAGCTGATGCAGGCACTTCCCTGGAAAAACTGCAGCTCCTGGCCCCACAAGAAACTTGAGTGTTCTCCCTTGCATGAATTGTGCCCACTCTCAGTAAGGTGGGCTAGGAAAACCCTGGGGAGGCAGCTGAGTGCTAACACAGGGAGTTTTGGAACCTGCGTGGTGTTTTCTGTCTGCAGATGAGAAGAGTAAGAAACAGTTTGTTGTGCTTGGCCTGGGTATGGAACTGCAGCGGTTTCCGTGTCAGTCAGAATTGCAGGATACACTGAGGGTGCCAATTCTTGCAGTTCTTTCACAGGAAAAAGGTTCTCCTGAGCAGAAGTGACAGTTGATCTCAGTGGGAGTTTTGTCTGGGAAGGAATCGTGGGATGTGTTTGCTTTGGTCAGATTAATTCACAAATTCTTTCTATTACACAATGGAGGAAAACAAAAAAAACAAAAAAACCCCAAACCAAACAAACAAACAAAAAAAAGAAACCAATCCCTGTGAAAGATGAAATGCTTCACTCAAAAACCAATTATTGTAAAGAAGCAACAGTGCTAGAGAGGATCCTGCTGCTCTGCAACCCCAGGGCATCCTGCAGAGGAAGAGCACCACACTCATCTGCAGGAGCTGAGGGAATCCTGATGACCCTTTTATTTAGTGTGAAATAAGGGACGACTAGAAAGTGATTCCTGTTGTGTTTAAATTCGTAATTCTTCACCCAGGCAATTATTTCTGTATCACCTTAATTGTTCAAGTTTAAAAAATTTTTAAGTGGGCATAGGGTGGAGTCCAAAGTGTTTGTTTTGTGGGCAAAAAAATGGAATAGTTTTTCCATTTTTTAAAAAATCAAATGTGAACTGGAAACCTGAATGACCTGCAGCTGTTCCTGCAGAGGGTCCAGCTGAGAATCTGGCAAAATCTCCTTTTGGGGGCTGGTTCTGAAAGGCTTAGCAAAACCAGTATGTCCCTACAAAATGTTCTGGTTTGAAAGAATCAGCCTTTCTAGTGTTTCATTTTCCTGGCTACACAAATAACCACAAATGATATTGAAGTGAGTATTTGGGATTGGGAAGGAGGGTGACTGCAGACACTCCCCGACTGTGCCTAACCCAGGAGGGGAGCAGCAGCACAGGATCTCCAGCCTCTGAGAATCTCAATTTGTAACACTGAGATGAGTCTGATACTTCGATTTCTTTCACTTAGTTTTGAATTATAAATGATGAAAGGCACCTACCTTTCAGTGCAAGGGGAAAAGCCCAGACAGAAGCAGCAAAAGCCTATAATCAGGAATTGAATATCAATTCTATGAAAACTGGGGTGCGTCATCCTAGAATTCAAGACATGGCAGTTTTGATAAAAAGATTGCAAGTTTAATATACCAGTTATGATGAGGAGAGTTAAAATGACAGCAATATTCTGATGCTTTTACAAAGGTTTCTGTCTATCCAGTTGTTTTTATCCAAATGAAAATCCATGGATGTGTCCCAGAGCCTGCAGCCCAGCAGAAAGTGCTGCTGGAGCACAGCTCCGCCCCTGCCATAGGCAGGGACACCTCCCACCATCCCAGGCTGCTCCAAACCCTGTCCAGCCTGGGATCCAGGGGCAGCCACAGCTTCTCTGGGCACCCTGTGCCAGGGTCTCACACCCTCCCAGGGAACAATTCCTGCCCAAGATCCCATCCAGCCCTGCCCTCTGGCAGTGGGAAGCCATTCCCTGTGTCCTGTCCCTCCATCCCTTGTCCCCAGTCCCTCTCCAGCTCTCCTGGAGCCCCTTCAGGCCCTGCAAGGGGCTCTGAGCCCTCCCTGGAGCCTTCTCCTCTCCAGGTGAACCTTCCCAGCTGTCCCAGCCTGGCTCCAGAGGGGCTCCAGCCCTGGGAACATCTCCAGGGTCTCCTCTGGATCACTCCAGCAGCTCCCCATCCTTCCGATGCCACACACCCCAGATCTGGGGCAGCTCTGCAGGTGGGGTCTCAGAAAGTGTCCCTTGACCCTCTTCCCTCTGGGGAAGCAGCAGGGTGGGAATGCAGACCAACATCCCATTCTGCAGGACAGCAAGGACAGACTCTTCCTTTGCTCCCTTTGAATCCATCACAGGCGGTTTCATGACGTGCAGCACCAATCACCAAAGAAGCGAAGTGCAACAATTGTATTTAAACACAAATGATTGCTATCCTCACCCTGAGTTTTGGTGACAAGGTCACAAGCTGCACGGTAATTTCCCCCACTTAGGTGCAGAAAGGTGGGTCCTGTGGAAAAAAGGGGGCTGTTCTGCTGTAGCCCCTCCCTGCAGGGCACACCAGGGCAGGGGAGTTAAAAGCAGGATGAAGTGAGGGCGGGGGTGGCTTGGCTGGTGAATTCCCTCTGCTGGAATTTGCATGGAGGATGTCCTGCTGCAGGGCCTGGGCACCACTGCTGGGAGAGCTCTCCTTTTGCTCATGAGCTGCTCCAGAATCTGTTCAGACCCGTTATCCAGCACTATCAGCTCTCTAATAAAGGAGTAGGAGTTGTTCCAGCAGCAGTAGTTCGCTGGTAGGATTTAATTATTGTGAGATTAGCAAAGGGAAACACAGACACCAATTGTCTGTTATGCAACTTGTCTGGATTTAAAAATATACGTGTATTTCTGGAGCTCGCCTTCCACCAGATATGTTTTCCAGATGTCAAATTTAAAAATCATTTCCCTCTCCTTACATTTTTCCACATTACCACTGTGGTGAGTGGCTGCTCTCAGAAGATTGCTTCCTGTCACATGGCATTTTAAGCCATTCCTGTTTAATGAAATGTGTAGGGACCACTCTTTGGGAAAAATCATCCATATTCATCCAACATTTTCTGACATCATTTCAATAAAATGTAAGGGCTTCATTTGGGCAGGCTTGGCTCATTTTCATAACACAATCTGAAATGCTGGGTTTGATTGCTGCTCGGTTTGCAGCAGGGAAAATCAGGAGAAATCCTTTGGAGTCAGTGGAGTTACAGAGCTGCAAGTGAGCCAAAGGCTGCAGCTGGCTTTAAATATTGACAGCCTTTGGTGTGGATCAGCAGAGAGCTCACAGGGTGCTTCTGGGTGTCCCTGCTCTAGGGAAGCACCCTGGTCATGGCTGGAACAAGGTGGGCTTTAAAATCCCTCCCAACTCAGTCGTTTAGGTCGGAATAAACTCCAGGATCAGCGAGTCCAGCCTGGGACTGATCACCAGCTTGTCCAGACCACAGCACTGAGTTGTTCCACGAACAGTTCCAGGGATGGGGGGGCTCCTCCACCCCCTCCATGGGCAGCCCCTTCCCATTCTTGACCACCCTTTCCTTCTTCCCGAGCATCCCAGTTAATCATCCCTTCCACACAAATAGGTTTGCAATAATACATGTACACCTGTGAATTATTCATTGTGAGATACAGTTCTCTTAAAAATGTTTCCCTTTTCCCAATGTTGGGCTTCCCAAGGGTTAAATTTGGATCAGAAAGATCTGCAGAAAAAGAAATCTGTGACAAATTACAAAAAAGTAGCTTTTCAGGCCAAAGCTGGGAGCTGTTGCACACGAGAAGGAGCCTTTAGTGACAAAGACAAAATGTAGAAAGCGTGGCTGAAACTGGCCAGGGGTGGAGGGTTTGAGGCAGTGTCATGGGCCCCCCCTGCCCTCCAGGAGACAGCCCCTCCTGGGGAGCACTCTGGGGCAGGGAACCCGGGCTGCCCCTGCAGGAGAGCTGGCTGGAGAGAGCTGGCTGGAGAGAGGTGGATGAGGAGGCTTGAGGCAGAAGGGGACCCCTGCCAGCTCTTGGGGCTGAGGCCAAGAGCTCCCCCGGGGGTTTTGGGGGAGTTGCAGTGGGTTTGTTAATTCAGCACGGATCTGTCGCCTTCATCTCCCCGCGCGCTGTCCGCAGTGTAGTGAGGGAACACGCTCAGAGGATAAGCTCTCTCATTCTCCTGTGGCAAGTGACACCTCGTTCCCTGGCAGTCAGCACACTCGTGGTGTGGATTTGGATGTGCTGGGAGGGGGAGGAGGCGGAGGTTGGAAAAGGAGGGAGAGGAGGAAGGTTTGGCATTCAAGCCAGGCTTGTTTCCTTTGTTACCAGGAGCATTGAATTAATACACTAAGCCTGAGAGTCATTAAGATAAAGAACTAGCAGCTTTAATGAATATCTCCAGCTAGGCTGGAGCCTGCATGGAACTAATAAACCCAACATGCTTTGTGCAAAACCTGGGCTGGACTCGCTGGGAGATGCCTTTCCTTAAGTTATTCCAGGGTTGTGGTCGGGAAAGCAAAGTTTGCTCTTTCCAAATCTCATGGATTAAAGCTCTGGCCTCCAGATTCCTTTCCTAATGGAATAGTGTGTGGATCTGTGGGAGTGCAAAGAGGGAGGGGTGGGTGCCATCCTTGAGGAGTCTGCTGCCTTCCCTCACTGTTTTGATAGGAGGTCTGGGCTTGGGGTGAAATGCTGACTTTCATGATGTAAAACAAGGGTGGAAAATCAAAGTATGATGTGACATATGAGAATTCCATTAACAGAGGCTTTAAATGATACAAATGTGGAAAAACCCAGTTTCCTACCAAAGTGAGTTTCTCTGGACCCACCGTGGAAGCAGGAACAGCTGAGGGGGTTAGTGCTGACTCAGGGAAAAAACGGGACCAGTTTTTCTTGCTCTGTGTTATCCAGCTGCCAGAGGCAAAACCACACTGGAACCTGCCTGACTCACGTGTGCCCGTTCCTGCTGGTCCTTTATCCCTGCTGAACTGTCCTGAGTGTCCATCCCTCACTGGGAGCACTGTCAAGGGGCCTCAATCTGTCCTCAGCTGCAGGTCTGAGCCATAATAAATTCCCTCCCCTGCAGCTCTAGCAACTAACTCCCTTTTCCTTTTCCTTTTCCTTTTCCTTTTCCTTTTCCTTTTCCTTTTCCTTTTCCTTTTCCTTTTC
This sequence comes from Chaetops frenatus, assembly GCA_013400775.1. Classification (NCBI taxonomy): domain Eukaryota; kingdom Metazoa; phylum Chordata; class Aves; order Passeriformes; family Picathartidae; genus Chaetops; species Chaetops frenatus. The sequence continues at coordinate 136,518 of VZTR01023699.1, read as the reverse complement.
CTTTTCCTTTTCCCCTTTCATGTTCTGTTTCCTCTTCCTCTTCCTCTTCTTTTTCTTCATCTTCCTTCTCCTTCTCCTTCTCCTTCTCCTTCTCCTTCTCCTTCTCCTTCTCCTTCTCCTTCTCNTTCCTTTTCCTTTTCCTTTTCCTTTTCCTTTTCCCCTTTCATGTTCTGTTTCCTCTTCCTCTTCCTCTTCTTCTTCTTCATCTTCCTTCTCCTTCTCCTTCTCCTTCTCCTTCTCCTTCTCCTTCTCCTTCTCCTTCTCCTTCTCCTTCTCCTTCTCCTTCTCCTTCTCCCTTTCCCTTCTCCTTCTCCCTTTCCCTTTTCCCTCCCCTGTCAATGCTACGTGCAGGGCACACTAAAATCCCATCAAACGGTGTCAAACCCATCACTCCTGGACAGAGCTTTATTCTGAGGTAATTGCTGATGAAGGGACTCCCACAGGCCCATCCTGCAGGCTGTGCCCAGGGCCTTTCTGGAGTTTCCTGGCGAGGCTGAGGGGCACTGTGAGAGGCCAGGGTGTCCAGAGGCAGTGTTTGTGTGAGGCTGCAGGCACTGCAGCTCAGCAATTACCCGAGAGCACTGCCCTCTGCCCCAAAACCCTCACTGCTCGCTCTGTAATGGATCTTCAGCTGCTCCACAATTGTCTAATGGGGCATTGAGAGCAATATTAAAATCTGCAGGGCAGCGTGGTGGGGGTTCCCTCCACTCTGCTGGTGTGAGAAATTAAATGAAGATTCGTCCTCCCTGCCAATGTCTTAATAATTTAACCTTCGACTTAACATAGCTGTGCAATTCATTCTTTTTCAGTGAAAAAGAAAAGAAATTGGCACAAGCATGACACTGGCCAGACAACGGAGGTCAAGCCTGTACAGAACGGGAGCCAAGTGTTTATAAAAGAGCTTCGAAGTCGGACGTTCCCCAGGTGGGTTTTGGTGTGGACAGGGTGCAGGGGCAGTGCTGGGCTCCTGGGAGGCTGGGCAGGGCCTGGCCTGGCAGTGTTGGTGATTAAATCAGTGCTGTTTGATTGCAGATGTGCCAGGTCTTCCCTTTTCTGTGTTGGTGCAGCTTTATTTGGATGTCTTCTCAGCTGAGCCCAGCTCCTGTGGGTTTCCATGGATGCTGGGATTTGGGAAGGCAAGGATCAGGGAGTCACAGAATGGCTTGGGTGGGAAGGGACCTTAAACATCATCTCATTCCAGTCCCTTCCATGGGCAGGGACACCTCCCACTGTCCCAGGCTGCTCCAAGCCCCAGTGTCCAGCCTGGCCTTGGGCACTGCCAGGGATCCAGGGGCAGCCACAGCTTCTCTGGGCACCCTGTGCCAGGGCCTGCCCACCCTCCCAGCCAGGAATTCCTTCCAGACATCCCACCTAAGTCTCTGCTAGATCAAAACTCTTCTCCCTTGTCCTATCACTGTCTCCCTGTGGAGAAAGTCACTCTTGCTGTGTTTTATAAGCCCCCTTTAGGCACTGGAAGTGGCTCCAGCATCTCCCCAGAGCCTTCTCTTCTCCAGGCTGAACCAGAGTGGTTTTGGCCCCTAGAACATCCACTTGCCTAAGAAATGAACCCACTTCTTGCATAGAATTCTCCAGTTCTCCAAATTCTAATGACTTTGCTGAAGTCTGTGCCCCTCTTGGACAGAACAATGGCATGCTCAGTTGCTGGGTGACAAAGGCTCTCTCACTGGGGTAATGAATGGTGCTAATTGTTAGGTGGCATGTCCCACATGCTATTAGGCTGCTCCACAGCCATTTGCAAGAGTGATCATTTTCTTTTGGCTCTTTAATGTAGGCTGTAGCCAAATAAATCCTTAATTATTAATAACTAATTATTTTAGAAGAATCCTTGGAGACTGGTAAAGTAAACACAGAACTACTTCCTTTTAGTGGAGAATTTAATTTCACATTTAAATTAAGATACTAGTCTTAGGCTGCTTAAGGAAAAAACTGAAAATAATTCTGGAAAGTTTTAAAGTGTTTTAGAGTGTTTTAAAGTTTTTTGCAACTTTTACAGATGTGTTTTGCCAAGCTCAGGATCCAGTATTTTTACTTGCCTGGTTATTTTTTATTGGGACCTCCAAGGTTTTTTGTCTTTGCTGTTTATCTTTTTTTTTTCTTTTTTTTCTTTTTTTTTTTTTTTGGTAATTTGTAATTTGACAGGTTGCACAGCTCATTTTCAAAGAGATTTATGGCCCAGGCAGACTGGTTTCAGTAACCTTGGGTGGCCTCTGAGAGTCACACAGTATCTCTGAGTCACTGCAAAATTGTTATAAATAATACAGCCCCCCATTTCTTCCCTTTGTTTCTCGTTAATGTGTGCATAAGAAAATCCTGCTGCCAGATGAAATCTCCTGAGGCAGGAGGGTCTGTAGCACAAAGAAATGCCTGCAGGACCCAGCGTTCAGGCACGAAGTCTTGTGGAGGAATTTTCTCCTCTGAAGCAAAGGAGTGGGGATGTGCAGATGTGACAGACCAGGGCCAGCACTCAGAGGGGACAGGGACTGGGACCAGAAGCAGCACTGGTGACTCCCAGCTGGGAATGGCAGCTCCCCAGTGAGTGCCTGGGAGGGTCTCAGGTCAAAAACAGTGCTGGAGTAGCAGTGGTAAAAATTTGATTGATTGTTCCCTGGGAGGGTGGGCAGGCCCTGGCACAGGGGGCCCAGAGAAGCTGTGGCTGCCCCTGGATCCCTGGCAGTGCCCAAGGCCAGGCTGGGCACTGGGGCTTGGAGCAGCCTGGGACAGTGGGAGGTGTCCCTGGCAGTTTAAAATAATCTGCAGAACATTTCCTGAGCACGCGACTCCACTGCTTTAAAATGATTTGCGAAGCATTTCTAGGGCCGCCTGTTTGAGACTGGGTAACGTTTTGAATCTCACACTTCTTTGGAGTGAAACATTTAACACTGATTCCTTTAGCACCCATCACTGGGAGCCTGACTGATCCCACAGCTGAGGAGAATGGTCTTTTGCTGTGAGCTGTTATTTGAGGACTTCCCAGTAGTTGGAGCATGAGGGCTCGAGCGATTGGATGCTGCACGATTTTATTGTGCCCTCCGTGCTTTGCAATAAACGGGGTTTTGGCCCAACTCACCTATAATTCCTTTTTCACAGCGTCTTCCTTTCGGCAGAACATTCCGGGCTCGGGCGTGGAGCCCCTCAGCACTGAACCTGTGTTTGCTTTTGCAGTGCCGAGGACATAGTGGTGAAGGTGCCAGGCAGCCAGCTGACAGCAGAGTATTTGGAAGAGAAGGGCTTTGCAGAGCCCATCCTGGTGCCCAAGAAGGACGGGCTGGGCCTGGCTGTGCCTGCACCCACCTTCTACGTCAGCGACGTGGAGAACTACGTGGGTGGGTACCTGGCACTGGGCTGCTGGGAGCCCAGCTGCCTTCCAGAAATAATTAGCTGGATGGAAAAATTGCAGAACGCGTTGGGAAATGCCGCGCCGGCCCCGGTGCGGGCTGCCTGGTGGGAGCTTGTGTTTGTAGCAATGGAGCCACTCTTGTTTTGTGTGGCAGCTTGGCAGCGAGGCTGGGCCAGCCTGCTCTGCTCCCCAGAGCTCTGCAGGAGCAGTGGCAGCCGAAGGGCTGTCAGGGGAATGGTTTTCCCAGGGACACGGCTGCAGGAGCGCCGTTTGATGGGTGTTTAGGTGTCTCATGCATGTGTGTGTCTGTGTGGGTACATACACCAAGCAGCAGGGGGGATCCAGGGGCTGAAAAGGTCAGGAAATCGGAAGAGTGAGATGTTTCTGGCCAGGTTAAGCCACCCCCAGGCATAGAAAAGGGGCAAGGCAGGCTGTGCATCAACCTGCTCTCGCCACTGGATTCCTGTGCAGGGCCGGAGCGGAGTGTTGATGTCACTGATGTCACCAAGCAGAAGGATTGCAAGATGAAGCTCAAGGAATTTGTGGATTACTACTACAGCACAAACAGGAAAAGGGTCTTAAATGTCACGAACCTGGAGTTCTCTGACACCAGGTAAGGCTCCAGCCTGCTGCATGGTAATTACTACAGATTTATTTTGAGTTATCATTTGTGTTTAATTTATTATTTTGCATATAACATATTTCTATATAATAATATAGCTGTATACTATACTATGCGTTTATTTTTGAGTGATATTAATGTTACTTACATAGAATTGTATAGAAATTATAGTTTTAAACTACTGAATCCCACATTGTGTCTGGGATATGTGGCTGGGTCCAGCCTCTGCCTTCCCCAGTGCTTTTCCTCTTTAGGGAATGTTGTTTAACCATGGAGTAGCAGCTTCTGGTTGCTCCAGCTTTAGGTGCAGGGTAACTGGGTGTCCTTTGAGGAGAATAACTTTGGAATTTTGTTACAATTCTGTAATCCTGAGGTGTGTGTTCTAGTTCTGCTTTCAGTGCTTTTGCCAGGTGCCTGTGCTCTGTCTGGCAGCAGCTCAGGGCCAGGGTGGTGCTGACTTCCCAGTGGCAGGCTGGGGGTGATGGGATGGGTTATTGGGAGGGAATTCCTGGCTGGGAGGGTGGGCAGGCCCTGGCACAGGGTGCCCAGAGAAGCTGGGGCTGCCCCTGGATCCCTGGCAGTGCCCAAGGCCAGGCTGGACATTGGGGATTGGAGCAGCCTGGGACAGTGGGAGGTGTCCCTGCCCATAGATGGGAGTGAGATGATGTTTAAGGTCCCTTCCAGCCCAAACCAGGCTGTGATTCCATGATGAGCTGGTGCCAGTGCTGGGGGCACTGCCTGGTGCTCTCTATGGTTGTGCTGCCATCACTGAGCTGTGCTTCCCCCCCTCCCAGCACTGGGCAGGGGCATCCCTGAGATACCCAACACCAAAATCTGTGCAGGTCATTTTCACAGGCCCTGTAGCCTTTGGGGGAGCAGCCGGGAAGCAGCAGGAAAAGGAAAAGATCCTTTTACACACAAGCACACTCCACAGATGAGAAGGAATGTCAGCAGCCAAACAAGGAATGGCTGTTTTGGGGAGCATTCTGCTTCAGCACGAAAGCTGAAGAAAGCAGGCTGGTGGATAATGACAAGGTGGCTTTTTCAAGGCATTCCCCTGGTCCCTGTGGCTGGCATTTAGTGGCTCACCCCCATCACTGCAGAGAGCAGCCCTGCTCACTGCAGCTTTGAGACCACCGCCATCCTCAGCAGAGATTTTTTTCAGCTTTCTGCCATTATCCCCAAATAATGGGATGTCTTTTTTTCCTGAAGGACGGCTGGAGCTGTCGTTCATACTCTGCTAATCTAGACACTAATAGCAAATATTTTATTTCTTAGCATAGACAGTGACAGTTTAATTGAATGCACTGCTCCATCTTCCCTGCCATGGAAATGGAAGTTATTGTCATCAGGGCTTGACACTGAGCACAAGTGACATATGGGAGCATTTAATATTGGTTTGAAGTGCAGATACTCTTACTGATGTGGTGTTTTAGAGTGTCTAGCAGTGAATCTTCACCTCCTGCACCGTCAGCCCAAATTTTGGACTCTTTGAATCTAAAATTTATCACATTCTAGGATGAAACACTTCATACCTGGTTGTCATGCCACTGCATTGTCTTAGCTGTGATTATAGTATATGTTATATATTTGATAAAAACATAATATATGAATGATAGAAATACATAGGAACATACGTTCAATGTGAATGAAGATAATAATTTGTATAAATTTAGATACATATCCCATAAGAGTATGTTCTTAATGTAAATAAATAGATTCATTCACATAAATTATAGAAATATAGATTAATGCCTTGTATTTTAAGTATATTTACATTAACAACCCAAATTAGACTTTTTCCTTCTTCTGAGCTTTTAATATAATTCAATCTAAATAAGATTGCTGATTTCCAGCATCAGATCAAGAGTTACTTATCCATAAGCATTAATGCTATTGTTATTTGGATTATTAACATTGAGCTTGGCTTGCTAATTTTTGAGGTCTAACAGAGGGTTTCTGTCCAAGTGCACACATTTCACTTTCTGTTCTGGAGGGGGCTGGGAAGGTGACTGTGATCACAGCAGTGTTGGTCCCTGAGCCTGCAGAGCAGGGGCTGGAAAACTACAGACAGCACATATTTGATCATAGATGATACTGCTGAGAGAAGGCAAAGGGTGGTTGTTAAGTCATCACACTTAAAACCCTTAAACCTCTGTCTGTAAACAGATTTCCCTTATTTCCTGAAGGAAGAGCAGTGCCTCAGTTTGCCTTGCAAGTGCTTGTCCCACTGGCTTCCTGCCCTACCAGGCTCCTGGTGCTGGGTTTTGAACTCTGCCTGTCTGTTCTCCTCTCTCTCTCAAGGATGTCCAGCTTTGTGGAGCCTCCTGATATTGTGAAGAAGCTGTCCTGGGTGGAAAATTATTGGCCTGACGATGCTCTGCTGGCTAAACCCAAAGTGACCAAGTACTGCCTGATCTGCGTGAAGGACAGCTACACTGACTTCCACATAGACTCTGGGGGGGCTTCTGCCTGGTACCACGTGCTGAAGGTGGGGCAGCCTGGCTCTGGGGTGTAGCTAGTGACAAACTCAATTTCATACACAGAGACCATCGTAGGATTCTCTCCAAAATTCAGCTCTCAGCTTTCTTTTCGTTGTTGTCCTGTTGTATCTGAGCCTTAACTGCTCTGAGTGGGTGCACTCCCAGAGGTGCCAGGGTGAGGAAGCACTTGCAGCATGGGAGTCTTCTGTGTATCTTCTCTCTATCAGGATTTTAATATTTGTTTAGTGCCTTCTGCACGTACATCACTCTGGGCCTTAAAGATGCCACGTCCTGTTTTTGCAGTGTGGTGGATCCTGGCGCTGCAAACCTTTGGTACCATCACTCCCACAGATCCGAGCAGATGTGGTCAGCTGTGATTTAATTATTTCAGCCCTTCTGTACAAAGCTGGCTAATTAGTATTATATAAATCCTGCCAAAAGACACCATGTTACATGTATATTTAGATAAATATTTGTGTCTCTGTGTGTGTCTCTGTGTGTGTGTGTGTGCACGCCAGTGCAGCGCTGTTTGATTTGGCTGCTCGTTGCTAATTTTCTGTTTCTAATTCAGGGAGAAAAGATCTTTTATCTCATCAAACCAGCCTCTGCAAATATTTCTCTGTATGAACGCTGGCAGTCAGCAGCAAATCACAGTGAGATGTTTTTTGCAGACCAAGTAGACAAATGTTACAAATGCACAGTGAAACAAGGCCAGACCCTCTTCATCCCATCAGGTGAGCAGGTGGGGGGAGGAGGGCTTCCCTCATCCTTTGGGGTAGCACATCCAAAATGCCAGAGGGGTGGGGCTTGACAACTTTCTCTGACAAAGTATGGAGTCTAATACTCAGTAGAGGTTTTATTTCATGTGCTTAAAAACAAAACAAAACAAAACAAATCAGAACGTTTACTGCTTTCTATTCATATTTTAGCAACCTTTTAAAAGTAAAACTAGTAGGTACAGGGTTCCACTCAGGGTCTAGCTGGGTTGTAGTAACTCATGAGTTCTCTTTCTGTATCCACCATGTCATTGGTGCTTTCTGGCACCTGACAGGCAATTTACATGGGATGAATTTGCATTCTGACCATGGCACCCCCAAATCCCTGTCACAGACATGAATCCCCTGTGACACTCAGGAGCTGCAGGTGCCTGCACCAGTAAGAACACAAGTTTGTTGTTGCACATGCTGCCAGAGACCTCGGTGTCAGAGATTTCTATGTGTTAGTTGATGGACTCAGGCTTTCACTGGATGTTAGGGATGGTACATTTTGTTTTCCTTGGTTCCTGGGATGATCTCCATGAGGATAGGGAGTTAACCATAAAATACTGCAGGGCCTGCAGTGAACACAGTTGTGCTCCAGCCCATCTGCCTCACCTTCCTCTCACCAGGAACAATAATTCCCTCATTTGCATTGCTGTTTCCAGCCCTCCCTGTTACCTGTTATGAGTGGGGCAGGGACCTTCCCTCCCTCTCTGTGCATTTGAGTGAAGCAGAGCCCCCCTGAGCCTTACTCTGAGTGCAGGCAGTGACAGCAACTGGGAGCAGTGCCCAGGAGGCAGCAGCCAGGGGTGACACTGCAGTGGCTCACCGTGTGTCAGTGGATTTCTTGCACCAAAGGTTTGCACACTTGAATTTTACCTTGGGTGTAAGAAGTGGAAAGTGGGTGTTTTCCCTCATGGCCATCTGTGGAGCAGATGGTGGAACAAACACAGAGTTTGTTCTCTCTGCAGAGTCTGCAGTTCGCAGAGATTCACTAACTCAAGTAGATTTTTGTACGAAAATCCACGTTTAGAAAACACCTGCTTGTGACACTGTGAAAAAGCACATGCCAGGGGCTGTGACAGGTCTTTGTGGAGACAGGAAAGCAGCTGCCATTATGTGGCAAAACAAAGAAGGGACCAGAGGCAGCTTTGTTGCAAGTGTGTGTGGCTGTGGGGCTGGGCTCTGTGGGTCCCTGTGGATGAAGGTGCTCAGTGAAGTGCAGACATCCTTTGGGATTGAAGTGTGGGCTACTGGCCTCTGAGTTCTTGTTTTGAGGACTCTCCTCTCTCTTTTAGGTTGGATTTATGCAACTCTAACACCAGTCGACTGCCTGGCCTTTGCAGGACATTTTCTACACAGTCTAAGTGTGGAAATGCAGATGAGGTAATCCCTCTTTAAAACCTAAAGTTGTGCAGGGGCTGAGTTTTGAGTAAATCAGCAGTGGTGGATGGCTGGCAGTAACACTGCTGAGCTCTTGGGCAGTTTTGGGTGGTGCACCCACCTCAGTCCCCCTGTGGCTGTGTTCCCTCGTGCTGAGCTGTCCTTACAGCTGTGTCACAGTGCACAGGGGGATCCCTGAGGTGCCTGGATCCATGTGGCCACATCCTGAAGGCAGAACTGTCCTGAACTGCCTGGAGTTTTACCCTGGCACCTGCCACTGCCTGCTGGGTCAGCCCCAACCTGCTCAGCTGGGCTCTTTGCCCAGTGCAAGACAATAAAAGCAGTTCTTTACTGACTCTGGGCAAATAATGCAATAAAACCAGCATACATCTGTATCTCAGTATTTTACCAGTGCTGGCACATTTTGCCTTTGGCCTGAGGCTGGCCTGTGTGGCAGCAGGACCAAGAGGGGACACACTGCAAGGTGACCCTGGCACTTCTGTGCCACTCCTGCTCTTGCCATGCTCAGGCTCCTGTGGCTTTGTCTTGCAGGGCGTATGAAGTAGAAAGGCGACTGAAAATCGTCAGTCTGACCCAGTTCCCCAACTTTGAAACGGCGTGTTGGTACATGGGGAAGCATCTACTGGAGAAATTCAAAGGTAAAACTGCATTCCTTGCCCTCCCTGACAGCTCAGCTTTGGGGTCTGAGGACAGGTGCCCTGAATTTCAGCAGCAATAACTGACAGGAGCACGGGCTGGGAAGGCTCAGCTGGGTTTGGGGGTTTGGGACACAGCTAAAACACTGCCCATTACCCATTACAACCATCAGGTTGTAGTAGGGATCCATCTGTGGGGACCAGCTCTCAGAGAGTTAACTGCAGCTTCCCAAGTTACCATTTTTGAATTAAATGTTTTCTCTAAACAGCTGTAGCTGCCAGTGGTTGCATGACACCGGGTTTTTTCTCTGCTTAGGTTTGCATAAAGCTGGACAACAACCTCCTGCTCATCTCCTTCAAGGAGCAAAGATTCTCAATGGTGCTTTCAGGTCGTGGACTAAAAAACAGGTAGGAGAAGCAGCCTGGATTTATATTATGTGCTCATCAATTGCTGGAGCAGAGAGGGAATTCTGGAACAAGTAACATCTCCATTGCAAAACATCCAATTTCAAGATGCCAAAAATAAGGAATTGTGAGAGCTGGGGGTGAGCAAAATAATATTGCAGTTGTGAGAATGCAATAATATCTGAAAAAAGATGGCTGACTTTGTTGTTCTCTCAGGACACCTTGTTACAATAACATCCAGAACAGGGGAAAAAAATATTCTTTTCTTACTTGAATGTCTGATGCAGTCAAGATTGATTTCAATACATAGGAAAAAATATGGAGGAGTCACTTTAAGAGTGTTTTTTTCTATTTGTGAAGAAAACATGCAGAGAAACAGCAGTTTGGCTTTGTTGTGTTTCAGGCTTTAGCTGAGCACGAAGATGAACTACCAGAAAACTTCAAACCAGCACAACTTATCAAGGACCTTGCCAAAGAAATAAGATTAAGTGAGGTTTGTGCTGCTTTTATAATATTTGCCATACTGGGGGTCTAGGCTATAAAATGCTTGGAGGTATCACCCACTGAGTGTGGTACCACATCCTGCTGGCTGGAGATGTGTGGCAGCAAAAGGTGACCACAGCTGGCTCAGCTGCTTTAGGAAGAAACTGTGCTGCATTCCACCCTGGTCCTGAGCACATCCAGAGACCTCAAAACTGAAATCTTGTCTTGTCCTTTGATCCTCTTTGATGTGGTATTTAAGTTTTCTGATTGTCAGAACAGCAAGTTAAGCAGAAAATAATTTCTTTTTAATTAGCCAGTGTTAATTTTAATTGGGCAGCTATTTCACTGCTGATTTTTCCCGAGGGCGTGAAATGTGATTCTGCTATATTTATCACATCAGAATTAAATGGGAAGGATTTTTGCTCAAGCTGGTCAGCATTTTAAGCAGAAGGCTGTTCATTCCATCCATCCTGTGTGGACAGAGCATTTAACAGTCCCAGGTGATGGTACAACTCAGGGAGGGTTTCATTCCCTGCCAAGCCTCTGGAGTTACTCCAGGCCAGGCTTGAGGAGTGTGGGGGTGGGAATTGGTGGGCAGAGCCCTGCTGTGGCCTCAGTCAGCCTGCCCCGTGCTGCAGATCCCCCTCCACCACACCTGTGGGGATCCTTGGGGACTCTTGGGGTTTGTTTCCCCTTCTGTGCAGGTGAGTGTCAGAAAGGGGACAGGTATGTGTGAGGGGCTTGGAGCACAAGCCATATGAAGAATGACTGAGGGGGCTGGGGGTGTTCAGCCTGGAGAAAAGGAGACTCAGAGCTTCCCTTGTCACTCTCTACAACTCCCTGAAAGGTGGCTGTGCTCAGGTGGGGCTTGGTTTCTTTCTCCAGGCAGCACTGACAGAACCAGAGGACACAGCCTTGAGCTGTGCCAAGGGAAATTTAGGTTGGATATTAGAAAGAAGTTTTTTACAGAAAGGGTGATAAAATACTGGAATGGTCTGCCCGGGGAAGTGGTGGAGTCACCATCTCTGGATGTGTCTAAGGAAAGACTGGATGTGGCACTCAGTGCCAGGGTCTGGTTGAGGTGTCAGGGTTGGGTTGGACTTGATGATTTTGAAGGTCACTTCCAACCTGGACATTCTGTGAATTCTGTGAATTCTGTGAGGTCTGTGAAGTCCCTGTGCTTTGTGTCACACCACAGAACGCTTCGAAAGCCAGCAAAGCAGACACCAGTGCCAACCCCACGGCCGAGGAGATCAGTCCTGTGCAGAAGGAGGAGGCTCCGTCGCCCGTCCAAGCCACCCCTCCACCCCCGCCTGTAGAAAAGATCCCTAAAAAAAAGACTCCCAAAACTGTGAAGACCCCCAAACAACTCAAGCCATCCAAACCCCCGAAGCCTCCCAAGCCCCCCAAACCTCCCAAAACGCCGAAAGTGAAGGGGGAAGGCAAAAAGAAAGGAAAGAAGGCGAAGGAGAGCCCCCCACCAGCCATCCCCAACCTCGACCTGCTGGAGGCACACACGAAGGAGGCTCTGACCAAGATCGAGACGCCAAAGAAGGGGAAGGTGGGCTGTGTTTTAACCTCTCCCTCCCCTCCCACCCTCAGAGAGGTAAAAATCGTAAGCCTCATGCAGAAGGTGGTGTGTGCAGCACGTTGTGAGCCCCTGGCTCTGCAGGAGCAGAGGAAGGGTTTGGAGCTCTGGCTCACTGCCCTTCTCTCACCCAGCTCTTGGGTTTGATTTGGCTGCTTTTTGGTTATTCGCTGGTGTGGAGCCTCCCACTGATCTCAAAGGTGTCACTGATGGAAGAACTTATTTCTAAAGTATTTAATTTGCTGGAGATGTTGCTCTAGAATGAGTGACTGAAAACAGAACAGTTATTTTCTTCTCCTTTTGCCCACGTGGGACAAGATTCTTTTTGGTGCCCTTTAATTCTGATGCCCTTTAATTCAGCATGAGTTTTGCTGCTGATTTCAGTGGGGGCCAGGATCCATCGAGGCACTGGTTGTATGCTGTTTGTGAAGAAATATCCATAAATCATTCCTAAAATGTGTCTGAACTTCTAACAGTTTGTGTGCAGTTTGTGGAACCTGTCATGGGGTGACAGACAGGGAGAGGAGAGTGCTGGTGGATCAAGGAGAAGTGCAGCTGCTCTTCTGCAGACTCTGAACAAGCAAGATTTGATTGAACCTCATCTTGGGGTTCAAAAAGAATAAATGGGAGGTTTCAAAAACATATCATGTTATTTTCCAGATAAAGCCTGTGTTTCTGACGTGCCAACACTCCATCCTCATTCAGAGGACTTTTTCCTGACTTTTTTTCCCAGGCTGCAAAGAATGTTTTAAGTGTTCCCAATAAGGAATCTGCGAGCAAGCAGAATGAGGTGGAGAAATTCGAAGTTCGAGAGCAAAATAAAAGCAAAACGGAAGCCAAATGGAAATACAAGGTAATGTCTGCTGTTAAATTCTGCCACACAGTGATAAGACAAGGGTGGAGAACTGTTTGTGTGGCTCTGCCTAAGCAGAGGGAACGAGGCACCAGTTTTCAGTTCCCAAAGAAAAGAAAATTAAGCAGAAAACAATCCATTAATCCCTGATAAAGGAAGAGGGGGTGGATGGATTCTTCAAAAGCTCGTGCTGCATTGTCCAATTATCCACAGTGACACTAGGCTGTTAACAGTGAGATGGTCCAGTGTTGGTCCCTTTTTTGGTCCTTGCTCCGACACAGTCCTACTGCTTTAGGGCTGAAATCAATAACTAATAAGAAATCAATAACTAACTAATAGCTAATAATCAAGAACTAATTTTAATGGCATAAAATTGGAGTTAATGATGAATTATGCCCCATGGATTAAAAGCTTGCCTTTCTTGAGGGCTAGTGCAGGGTGAGTGAAATTCACTGATAGAACAGAACATTTTGTCGGCAGGGAAAATTTGATAGGCTTTTTAATAAGGGAAAATTGAACAGGCTTAGATTCTGAGGGTACCTGGGAAGCTGAAAAATAAATGACTCGTTGAACTGATTCATTTATTTTGGTTTGGTCTTTTGCCTTTCAGAACAGTAAACCTGATTCACTCCTAAAAATGGAAGAGGAGCACAAATCGGAAAAGACGCCTTTGTCAGGAAATAAAGACAACAAATTCACATTCTCTTTCTCCAACAAGAAGTTGCTTGGGTAAGTAAAAATGTGACAACAGACATCAACTAAAAAAAAGGAAATTGAAAGGTCAATATTTATATTTTTTATACAAGAAGATGAAAATCTGCCCTTCTGGTCAGTGAAGAAAATACCCTATCACTAAAACTTCTTCTAGTGCCCTGGCCAGAATCCAATTTTGGATTATAAATTGTAGATTCAGAAATGTGTTTGTAAAATTGCTTTGGCACCCCTGAAAGAATTCAGTTTGAGATTTCTGCATAGAGATACTCATTGTCTGTCAAGTCACAAGTTGTTTTCTACTCAGGGTGTTGTTACTGATTTGTAAACTTTTTTTTTTCCCCCCAGTTCAAAGGGTGTCAAAACCCATCTGAACACCAGCGTGTTTGGGTCACTGCAGAATTTTAAAGAGGACAAAGCCAAACCTGTACGGGATGAGTATGAGTATGTGTCAGATGATGGTGAACTGAAAATCGATGAGTTTCCAATCAGAAGAAAGAAAAACACTGCTAAAAGAGAACTGCCCTGTAAGGATATTTCCTGGTTTGTCTTCTTCTGCTCAACAAAGCCTTAGGTGGTGATTGTCCGAAATAGTCTTTAAAATCTATGTGATTTTTAGCAAAAAAACCCATGTCTTACCTGTCAGTCAGATGTGAGTGGAGTAGGAGGGCTGGTTTTAGAAGGGAAAAAACCCGTGACTTTTTGTTTCTTGTTATTTGTTCAGTTTTATCAGATAAAAAGGAAGCCCTGCAGCACACTCCTGTGAAGAAGCCAAAGGTGGAGTCGGTACCATACAAGGTAGGAGGTTACTGCTCCTTCACAGGGAGGCTCCTTAAGGTCCTTTCCAACCCAAACCCTCCTGTGATTCTACTCCTGTGATGTAGCAACTCAAGTGTTTGTTTTGTGCCACTTGGCAGAGCCTCTCTGCCCACTCTGGGCTGAAATCTAGAACATTCCTGGCCCAGCTGAGCCCAGCCCAGCCCCTGCAGTGGCAGTGAGCCTGGGTGGAGCTCACCTGCAGGAGGGGACAGCCCAGGTGTGAGTTTGCTCTGTGTCAGCACTGAACCTCAGGGCTGGAAATCCAACGGCACTAAAATGAAAGGTTTTGCTCAGCTGTGGTTAATACAAATTCATATTATAAGACATGAATAACTCAGAAAAAGCAGAATAGTTTGCAAAGACAGAACCAAAGATGACCATAGTGTTTGACCATCACCTTTTCACCCTGGTTTGTGTCTGGGACATTCAGGAGGAGGTGCAGACAGACTCTTTATCTGAGTCGGTACCCTGAACTTGGTTTTGGTCCTTTATATTTGGTTAAAGGATACAAATTCCAAAGCTAGGCCTGTGTCTTTGGAGGAGCAGCAGGCTGCAGGAATGGCTGTGCTGCTCTTGGTGACCAGCTCAGTGAGTTTCCACCTTTTTTGAGCCCTTTCCTTGTATTTGCAGAGCGAGGACTCATCAGATGAAGATTTGCTTCACATTGACACAGAGGCAAAGCCGGGACGCAATTCCAAAGTAAAGAAAGAGAGTGGAAGTTCAGCAGGAATTCTTGATCTTTTGCAGGCAAGCAAGGAAGTTGGGGGTTTAGAGTATAACACCAACAGGTACGGACCAGGGGATGCTTTTCCCTCTTACCTGTGAACAAAATTGCTCTTTTGTTGTTGTGTGTGAGTGGGAATGAATTTTACAGCTTGGTAACTGCTTTTTCTCCAGTAAGCAAACTCTTCCTGTGATCTGGAGGGAGAGGTAGGAAAACTTTTGGTGGTATAATTGGAACAAATAGAGGATTTCACATCTGTAGATGCTGAAGATCAATTTTAGCAGTGATGCTGTAATAGATGAATCATTCAGAAGGAGGAGAGAGTTCAGTGGCTGCAGGTTGAGGGTGGCAATTATGGTTTTTGATGTAGTGAGGTTGTAATGAAGTAATCTAAATGGCCAGTGTTTCTCCCATGGGGCATTCTAAGGTGCCACAAATGGCAGGCAAAGAAATGTTTGAAAGAAGGATATAGGAAACTGTCATTTAGGTACATCAAAAAATAGTTGGGTGTGTCTAACACTGGAATAAAGTTGCCAGGTTAATAAGACTCCCATCCTGGAAGTTTGATATAAAAAAAAAGAAAATTTATCAACTACTGTAAGAACTCAAAGAAATCTTCCTTGGCCCTGTGTGACCATTCTGTGGAAAACACAGCCCAGTGCGTGCTTTGAGATGGTCCTCGATGCTTCTGTGCCTTGCTCGGGGTGTGGTTTGCTGCCTGCAAGGGGTTAAACTGCCAGAACAGAGCAGGACTCAGGCCTTTGCTTTCCCCCCTCAGCCTGGGCGCTGTACCCAGGGCGTTTGAAGGCTCTGTGGTTTCTGAAATCAAAGTCCCCCACGGGGTCCCATCGCCAGACTCGGCTGAGTGACTGCTCCGTGTGGGGTGGTTTGGTGGGAATGTGTCACACCAGTGCTGCTCTGGGATAAACACTGGGGTTTGGCAGTGCCTGCTGCATCTTGATTGGGAAAAGCCCCTGGTAAATGTAATTACTGTGTTTCATTTCGTAATTACGCTGGGCTTTTCAAATGGCCCCAACGTGCTTTGAACAATGGAACGGAGGAAACGCGGTATCAACCACACCGTGCCACAGCATGAGGCCAGCGTGGCACGTCTGATCTCAGGAGCAATTCCTGCCTTTCTCTGCTTGCAGGGCAGATGAAGGGCAGGCAGTGTGTGTATTTATAGACCTGTACATTGTGGATGCTGCAGGGAGTGGCCGTGGGTCACTGTGGCATCTCCTCTCTCTCACACAAGCAGGCTGTGCCTGCATCCCTGCCAGACCAGTGCTGGATCCCAGCAGCCACTGGCAAGCAGGTCAGGGCTTTTTGTGGTTTTGGCCTTGTCTGAACCATAGGAAACTTCATTCTGTAAAATCCTGGGCTGTCATTAGCAGCTGGCCACCCCAGAGGCCCTGGTAGGATTACCTAAAGTGCTCTGGAGAGCTGCAGTTCAACTACCTGTGTCAGCAAGACAGGGAGAGGGAAGGACAGAGCTCCTGCAGAAAGGCTGCTGTGAGTGTGGGAACAGGCTGAAAGAACCAAAATGGACTATGGAAAAAGCTTGGAGGGCTGGTCATCACCTGGTCTTGAAAGGAGCAAAATTACTTGTGTCCAGGTTCTGACTCAAAAATAGAAGAGAACTTGAAATTATTGGAGTTCCATAGTTCTATACAACTGTGACTTCTCCAGAGCTACTGCTCAATCAGTAATATTCTGCTGAAATATAACAAATTCAGTTCCTAAATATGAGGATCGGGTAGAAGACTCAGTAATTGCTGATGGGAGGAAGGAGGTGATCTGCCTATAGATGCTGAACCCTTGGAGAGATGGCAGTGGCAGAGCTGGTGGTGAAGAGGGAGGCTCTGGCTCCCGACACGATATCCTTACATGATATCCTGCATGATGCAGGGTGCTGGGATCATTTCCTGTGCCCAGCTCACTGAGGAGGGGAAGCCTCAGTCCATCAGTGCTTGTTCCTGTCCCCAGCACAGCTCTTTGTGTGCCCCACCTGCTCTGGCACCTGCCAGGGACAGGATGCTCTTGGCAAGCCTGAGTACCACAGTCCCCCTGAGCCTCCTTTTCTCAGGCTGAGCCCCTCTCCCAGCTCCCTCAGCCCCTTCTCCAGCTCTGCTCCCTTCTCTGGACACACTCCAGCCCTTCAGTGTCCTTCTTGTCATGAGGAGCCCAAAACTGACCCCAGGGTTTGAGGTGGGACCTCAGCAGCGCCAGCACAGGGGACAGGCCCTGCCCTGCTCCTGCTGCCACTCCAGGGCTGCCAGGAGCCAGGTAAAGGCACAAAGCACTGCCAGTGTGTCTGTTAAAATGTACCCTCCTCTCTGGGCACCCACAGCAGCAGCTGCCAGCCCGAGGACAGCAGAAAAAAAGGCTGCTGGGCTGGAGGCAGGTCTGAGCTGTCCCCCAGTGCCACCTCCTGTGAGTTTGGAGGGGCCTGTGGGGATAGAGCAGGGGCAGAAGCACTTTGGCTGCTTTGTTCCTGCTCAAATGCTCTTTTTTAATGTTTTTCGGTTTGTTTTTTTTTTAAGCCATAATTGTAACTCACTGATAGTTTACTTTCATAAATGTGTTTTTTAAAAAATCATTGCTGAAGCTACAGAAAGGGGGATATGGCTCTTCCAGAGCTTCAAAATTGCTTCCTGAGTCTTCTTGAATTTTTTTTTGGCTTAGAAAGCTGAAATACTCCTGATGGAAGCACAGCAGGCACATGCCCTAATGAGAAACACTCTGCCCCGTGTGCAGCTCTGTCTCTGAGACATTTCCCCCATTCAGGTTGGTGTTTGACTCTCAGAGCCACTGTTTTTGATCATATCCCACCATTTACTTGTTGAAGTTTGTGTTGCTTAAGGCAGTTCCTCTCTGATTTGCCCATTTGGTGGTCAGTATTTGATGGTCTGCTTGCAGTGTTTTGAGAGTCCAGTGTTTGGAAAAAACAGTTCAGGGAAAAAAGCTGGAAGAAAATACGATAATTCCTTGTAGATTATGCAAAATATTCCTTTGCCAGGGAGAAGGCAGGGGAGAAAGCATGATATTGGAGGGATTCAAATGGCTCTTTCCTAAATAAGTTTTTTGACATTCTTCTATTTGCTGAGTTGTGAACTAACGCCGGTCTTAACTCATTTTCAGGATTATGAATAAATGCCATTAGTGCCCAGAAACTTCCTTTATGGTCTTGTACACTACTGTATTAAGAGCCCAGATTAGCCTCTCAAGTAGGAGGTGTTGTTAACTCTCTTGGATGTTTGTGGCTTCTATTGCACTGCAAATGTAACAAGTGTAACAGATATTATTGCCACAGCAAGGTTCGTTTGCATTTCACTACTTGCCCAAACTCCCAGCCTCTGGAAATACTGGATGATGTGTTCTGCCAGTCTCAGAACTAATTCCCAGCAGCTCCTGGAGTGGTGACAACCCATGGTGTGAACTGGGACCAAAAACTTCTGGGCAGTTTGGATCAGAGCCCCCCAACATCCCCCACCAGTGCTGGTGCATAAGCCCTTCTTTTACAGGAGGTGGTAGTGTAGATTATAAATAATACTATTAAAAGATGATGATGATGATGATGATGATGAAGAGAATGATTTGGTAGTGCAGGAAAATAACATTATGATAGATAGATAGATAGATGTTAAAAGATGATGAGGAGGATGACAATTTGATAATACAGAAAAATAACATTATGATAGATAAATAGATAGATAGATGTTAAAAGATGATGAGGAGGAGGAGGAAGATGATGATAGTAGTTGGTAGTAGAGCCACTGCTCTGTCAGGAATTCTGCTGTGGGCTGTGGGAAGTTCCCTGAGCCCTGCCCAGAGGGCTGACAGCCCCAGGGACCTGCCCACATCTCCCTGGCTCCTGAGGAGCATCTGAGGTGCTGTCTGTGGTACTCCTGCCCAATAAAATTGCCCTGGTGCTAAGTGCAGCTACTCAGAGGAACCAGGGGGGACTCTCCTAGCAGAACTGCCGTGGCAGAAGCGAGCTGCCTGCGAGGGGTTGGTGTTTCTGGAATCACTGAGCGCCCTGGTGTCTGTCCCTTGTCCCACAGCCAGCCACCTGCCTCCCCCAGCACGCAGGAAGCCATCCAGGGCATGCTCTCCATGGCAAACCTCCAGGCCTCAGAGTCCTGCCTGCAGACGTCGTGGGGCACCAACCAGGCCAAGAACAACTCCTTCTCCACCCAAAACTCGAAAAAAGCCGGTGGCGGCGGCAGCAAGAACGCGGGGAAGCGGCTGCTGAAGAAAAGCACGAAGAACAGCATCGACATCGAGGATTACGACGAGGAGCAGGACCACCTGGATGCCTGTTTCAAGGACTCGGATTATGGTGAGTGGGAGTGCCTGGGGCTGCGTGCACACACACACACACACATGTGAGTGTTGGCAAATGTGCCTCTGCTCCTGGGGGCTTCCTCTGCTCCTGCACCCCAGGATGGGCCGGGGCTGCGCAGGAGCAGCGCGCAGGACGGGGATCGGCACAGCAAAGGAAGCAGAGGTGTGTGGCAGCAGAGTGGCTGCAGAGCCCAGGGTCACAGAACCATGCCAGGCTCTCCAGAAACATGGAGAGCCCCAGAAACTGCAGCTGTCAGCCCAGAAACAGGGGACTGTCCCAGAAATGTGGGTCAGGTGCTGCTGTTTGTGACAGAAATGTCCTTGTCTGCACAGTCCACCCAGCTGTGGTCAGTGCACCTGGGCAGAGCAAAGGGCCTCTGTGCAGGGTACAGCTCTTTCCTGAACTGAAACTCTTGCCTTTGTTTCTTGCTGCAGTTTACCCTTCTCTTGAATCAGACGAAGATAATCCAGTATTCAAATCCCGGTCAAAGAAAAGGAAAAGTTCAGATGATGCCCCTTACAGTCCCACAGGTGAGTCCATGGGGTCTGTGCTGCCCAGACTTGGGCTGAGTCACACAAATCCCTAAAACCCAGCCATTTTTCAAGGAGTGTGGAAACTGTAATACACACTTCGTGATTTCTTTATCACGTGAAGGATTAACCCTTTCCAGCGCAGTGGGAGGTGATCCATGCCCTGGGGTTCCTGCCAAGCAGTTTTAGCCTTGCTCCTGCAATCAGCTGGCAGGAAAAAGTCTTTCCTTGGTTGGTTTATTTTTCCTCACACTCTTAGTGACAGATCATTTGGTCGCCACCTTAGCAGTGGTGTAACAGTGAATCAGTCCCTGGACAGCTGAGTTGCTGTGGGTTTCAGGTGTTGACTGTGGGACGAGTGAGACAGAATGGGAAGTCTCCTCCAGGCTAAGCTGGAGCTCGTGATCTGGAAGGGTTTGATCTGCCCTGGGTTTGTTGGAGCTCACCAGGGGCAGTGACAGGCAAGAGGGGCCCCTTAGACCCCTTTGACACAGCCCTTTGGGGACTCTCTGTGTGTGTGATAAGCAGCCCAAGCTTGGTCTCGTCAGCTTGTGGCCCTGCATGTCCTCCCCGGCTGTGGGTGAGCATTGATTGTCCCTTTGGAAATGGCACCCACGATCCAGTTCGTGGGCACAAACCAGCGAGGCTTTGGCTTCGGGTGGCTGTGGAGCTGCTCAGCTGTGTGACAGCTTCACCAGCAGCTGCTGCTGTCACAGGCTGCTGGCTCTCAGCCGGGGAGGGAGGGGCAGAGGCCGGGCCGTGCCCACCTCCCCCGGCCGGGCAGGGCAGAGCCCGCTGCCCCGTGCCGGCCGTGCTGCTGCCGCGGGCACCTCCCTGCCCCTCACCTGCCTCTGCTCTCCTCGCAGCCCGCGTTGGCCCCTCGGTGCCCCGGCAGGACAGGCCGGTGCGGGAAGGCACGAGAGTCGCCTCCATCGAGACGGGACTGGCCGCCGCCGCCGCCAAGCTGTCACAGCAGGTGAGAGGCTGCCCCGGGGACGAGGAGCTGTCCCCAGAGCAGAGCCCTGTCCCCAGCAGCAGAGCCCGAGTGCGGTGCTGTGCCAGCCCTGGGCGGGGTTTTGGTCCTGCCAGCGACACGAGGCTGTGCAGTCTCGGGGAAATGCACGGGATTCCAGCAGTGTCCCAGCACACCTGAGCACGTCACAGGGCAGCAAGGGGCACAGGGGAAGGATGGGGGAATGAGAATGGCTGCTGGGGTGGAACAGGAGAGGGCTGCCCCAAAGGAGTGTGTTTGGTGTGTGAGAGCCTGACTGGTGTGATTGCCCGTCTGTGCAATTGGCTGCTGGGAAGTGTCAGGGTCTGCTTCCAAGGATTTGGTGAACTGTGAGCAAAGGGACAGTTTAGGAAAGGAGCTGGGGCAGTTTGGATGTTTGGTAAGTGTCTGGTCTCTGGAGGGGTCAGAGAAGCCCCGTAAAGGTGACATGGTGAGGTGCTAAGGTGACAAGGTCTGCTGGAGCGAGGTTGGTGAGGCACCTCAGCAAGCTGGTGGAGATGCAGGTTGTGGTGGCCTTGGGCTTCTGTGATGTGGACTACTGAGCAGAAGAGCTTGAAAGATGGTGGCAGGGTTTCAAGAAGAAGGAACTGGAACTAGACAAGGGACACAGGACAGTGGCAGACCTCTGCCATGCCAGTGTGCGTGTCCAGGTGCAGTTAGAGGTCAGGAGATGATGTGTGTGTCCTAGCAGGAGGCAGAGGCTGCATCAGTGGGATGTTTAATGTCCTCCATGCTGTTGTGCAAGGGTGTGAAGACCCCTGAAGATAGGAGGTGCCAGTTTTTGTGGAAGATGGAAAGATTTGCCCGTGCTGACCACGCTGCTGTGCCAGGGCAGTGTCGGGGCTGGCTCCCACTCGCCGCAGTGTTCAGGAACGAGGAGGAGGAGGAGGAGGAGGAGGATGAGGAGGAGGAGGATGTAGAGGCACGAGAGGCAAACGTGTGTGTGCAGCTGTGAGCCAGACGTGCCGGAGCCCATGGCCAACTCCTGGGCTGTCCTTGTATCAGGACCCCAAGCAACGCCGCTGGCCCTTGCCCTGGCTTAAAGGTCTTCTGGGCATTAATCTGAGCTTCATCTTTGTCATTTTAAAGGAGGAACAAAAAGGCAAGAAGAAAAAAAATACCAAAAAGAAGCTGTCAGCCCCCAACGCAAGCCAAGCAGCTCAGGAAGGCAGCTCCCCCGAGCCGAAGCTGGAGTCTCAGGCCAGCAGCCTCACAGATCACGAGTACACCGCAGGGGCCAGCGCCTTTGGGGTCGCCCAGCCCAACAGGGGATCGCAGCCGATGGCTCCCGGTGTTTTCCTCACACAGAGGAGACCCTCATCATCCTCGCAGAACAATGCCTCCGCCAAAGGTACCAGGAAACGCCCGGGGTCGTGGTGCAGGAGTGGGGAAGGGTGCAGGGCCGTGTAACCCGAGCCTTCCGCGGGCCCGCACAGGCGCAGGTGTGTGGATGCGAGTCAGGTGTGCTCAGGGATAAGTGTTTTCCTGCTGGGCTGTTGGCCGCAGGGTGTGAGGCATCCCCACGGCAGGAGCAGTGCCCAGCACGGCCCCAGCTGCGAGGGGCACCTGCAGGGTCGCATCCCAGGCAGCCTGGCTGGTGGAGCCCTGCCCAGGGGAGGATGCATCCATGGAGGCTGTTCTGCCCAGCGCTGGGCAGGCTCTCTGCTGTTGGTGGGGTTGTACCCCACTCTGTGCTGACCGTAGCTGAGGACAGTCCTCCCAGGGCACACTGCAGATCCCTCTGGAGAGTTGCTGCAAGGGAGCAGAGGAGTGTCAGACCTTGGCAGTAGCACAGCTACAACCAAAGGCGGGGTAGAGGAAGAGGTTTCTTGCTGTTTGCCATAGGGAAGCATGAGAAAGCTGAGGCCGTCCCAGAGTCTGGGCTAGGACCTCCTGCTCTCCACTTGGACTTGGCTCGAGAAGTGTGACTGAGGCAGGTGTGTGGGACAGGCTCTGCACAGCATGACAATCGCGTGTGATCCCCCTGGGAAAGGCCCCGGTGACAAGTGAGGCAATGTGGCAGATGTTTCCTGAATTCCACGTGAGTGGAGCAGATCAGAGGTTGTGCACGGAACCCTGGCAGCTTGGATGGCCATAGGGCAGGATGTGCTAGGGGCTGGGGTCCTGCCAGGTGGTCTCTGCAGAGCTGGAGTGGAAAAAACGTATTTGCCTGGATCTGTGCTTTTGTGGTGAAATGGTGGGAAACAGGTCCAAGGCACAGAGGTGCCCAGGAGCCTGGAGGTGCAAGAAGCTGTGGGGCACCTGTGTTTGTGTGTCTGGGTCTGTGTGTGTGTGCAGCCTTTCCCTGAGGACCAGGATGGCACTGCTGGGGCTGGGTTAGGCTGTCACCCTGTGGGCAGACAGGTGACCATGTGCAGTGAGCCAGGGCAGGTGAGTGCTCAGGGCAGCAGGACTGGCACTGCAGGGACAGGAGGGTGCCAGGCAGGGCTGCGGGGACAGGAGGGTGCCAGGCAGGGCTGCGGGGACAGGAGGGTGCCTGGCAGGGCTGTGCCTCCCCAGAGCAGGTGTGGATGTGCCCATGGGGGTGGGTGTGCACTGTGCCCCCCGGCTCAGCGGGGCTGGCTCTCCAGGGGCTGTGCTCTGAGTCAAGCCCTGTCCTGTGGCCAGCAGCCCCACTCCTGAGGGGTGCTGGTGGGTGTCCCTGAAGGTGCTGGGCAGGGCTGGTGGCAGGAGGCATCTGGGGGGTTCTGTGCCTGCGGCGTGGCGTGGTGTGAGTGCAGGTCCTCACCCCAAGCCTGCTCTGCCCTTCCAGGGAAGCGGACGAAAAAGGGGATGGCCACGGCCAAGCAGCGGCTCGGCAAGATCCTGAAGATCCACCGGAACGGGAAGCTGCTGCTCTAGTGGCCCCGGGGGACACTGCCACCCAGTTCTTGGGCCACCACCCACCACAACAACCCCTTTAACTTTCAGCGGTCGGACTGTACAGAATCCTGCTATAAATATTTTTTAATATAGATGTCCTTTCTCAGAGTGCTGAGAGCGACTAGCCGCAAAAAAGTTAATACTAATCTCGGCCACCGAGGAGCGCGTCGGGCCCCCCCTCCCTCCCTCGCTCCGGCACCGCTCCGGCCCGGGCCCCTCTCCCCGCCCGGCAAGCGGGCAGTGCGGGCAGAGCCGGCGGTCACAGCCGCTGGGGCAGCCGGNGGGACCGCCGGGCGGGGAGGTGACGGGAGGGGACCGCCGGGCGGGGAGGTGGCGGGCGCGTCTCTCTCCGGCCCCGCTGCCGCCCCGTGCGGCTGCGCCCCCGGGGGGCCCCCCCCTTTTCCTAGAATGTAGCTTGTACATAGCTTTTGGAATAACCAGCGCCGGGTTTTTATACGGGGAGGGTCTCTCCGGGCGCTGCCCGCCGGTACCAGCTCTTTGCGTAACTTCTTGTACGAGGAGGGAGACAGTTATTTTACTAGCACCTTGTGGAGTGTTTCCGTGTTTTGTGACGATGTAATTTATTAATGTTTGTAGCTTTTTATATTTGTACATTTCTTATGGGCTTTGTTTATATACACACATTACCGGGGCGCGGCGCCGGCGGGGAACCAGAGCCACCTGCCGCCGTGTGCCAGGGCCACCACCGGGGCCACCACCGGGGCCACCACCGGGGCCACCACCAGGGCCACCAGGGCCGCGCCGGCCCGGGCGTCGCGCCGGCTTTTTTTATTATGATTATGATTATTATTATTATTAGTATTATTATTTTTTCGCGACATGTACATTTCTAACAAAGTTTATCGTGGCTATCTATCTATGACGGTGTTTTATTTACCGATTCATATCAAAAGCTCTTGTATCGACTTCACAAAATCTTAAGTAAACCTAGAGCAAAGTTTAAAAAAAGAAGAAAAAAAAGAAAAAAAAAAAAAGAGAAAGCAAAGTAAAACTATTTCAGGTTTTGTACACAATTGCCTGGGCCTGGCCTTTTTGTGGGGTTGGTGAAGGAGGGGTGGGGAGGCAGCCGGGGGTCCCTGAGGGTGGGTGAAGGAGCGAGCAGGGACCCAAAGCTGGAACAGACAGGGGGTGGCTCCACTGCCACTGCCCCATGTGTCACCCACCCCCTTACACACCTCTGCTTGCTACAGCGCCGCGAGAAGCCCCGGTCAGCTGGGAATGGCCTTGAGTGTCCCAGGAAATACCTCACAGTCCACCCAAAGGCGCCCACCCACCGCCCAGCACATCATCCCCCTCCCATGGACAAACACGGCTTTTCCCCTCTGCTTCCCCCTCCTGGGGGTCACCGGGCGCTCCAGCCTTTCCCCCTTCTTTGTGCTCACTGAAACATGCAGCACCTCATCATTTATTCCTCACCCTTGGGGGACACGTGCACTCTGTATTTTTCTCTGTGCTGGTGCAAGGCCATTCCCACCTCCCACGCTGCTCCCTGCCCTGGACACCTTTTGCTGGCAGTGTCCCGAGCCGCTGCAGCCCGCACAGGTACCTGTTCCCCAGGTGCAGCCCCAGCACTCATCCCCGGCTCCGGGGAGCTCTCGCAGTCCGTCCTCGCAGGGACATCCCGGGCAGGGTGGTGTGGCTGGTGGCGATATCGAGCGATCGCCAGCTGGGGGAGTTCACAGTTCAGAAACAGCCGCAGCCGGGAAAATGGGAGCCGTCGGAATGGAACCTCCCGGGCACCTCCGAGGCTCGGGGACACGCGAGCAGCCCTTGCTCATCATCAGATACGCCGAGCTGGAGGGGACCCGCAAGGATCGCCAGCTGAGGATGCCCTGTGAGGGCTGAAAGAGAGCACCCACCCAGGGCCCTCTTGAGCTCTGCCCCAGCCCCGCAGAGCCTGGGTGCTCCAGCCGGGAGGAGCCGTGCGCTGCAAAGCCAGCGCAGAGCTGCCGCTGCCATGCAGGGGCGAGGGGCAGCAGCTGCTGTGCCAGCCTCCCGGGGAGCCCGCGGCTGCCACAGGGACCCGGTCCGCTCGTCTGGGCTGTTAACTTTTACAGTGACTGCCACCGGGGAGTTCCTGTCCGTGCTGCTCGATGTACAAGGGACGGCCGGACAGGGAGGTATTTTCTGGGCACGCATATGCACACAGGCTGCTCCCGGTAAACCACTACTGACGACATTGCTGTTCCTGCTGTTTCTGTGTCTAAACTGACAAGGATCGCCCCAAGGCAGGCGTTTGGCACAAGCCCACCTCAGTCTCACAGACCCCCCGTTCCTCTTTCCCCTGGTGAGGCAGGCTGTGCCCGGGCTCTGCGCTGCTCCCGGCAGGGGCCCGGTGCCATCCCGCGCTCCTTGCGCCGTTCTCTCCGCTGCCCTCTGCCACGCATCTCAGTGCCCGCCCCACAGGACTCACAGCATTTCGTGGAAACTGTTTGGAAGAAGTTTTTTTTTCTCTGCACATCATAAGAGAAAGCCCGCTTCTCCTCTTCTCTTGAAAGCGTAATAATTTTAATTAATTACATTTCCTTCTCTTTCCAGCCTGCGGGGAAGGCGCGCTTTGGGACTCATTTTCAGGTCCTTCTCCTGTCAAACTTCACACACTTCTATGCCCCAGCTCGCTGTTATTTGCTAAACATGGAGCTCCGCGGTGCACTCGTCCTCGGGGAGAGGCACGGACCAGCCTGGGGCTGTCTATCTGTCTGTCTATCTATCTGTCTGTCCGTCCGTCCCCCCAGCTCCCTCCCCGGCTCACCGGGCTCGCTCCTCCCTCCTCACGCCGCAGGTATTTGCAGCCTGCGTGCGACCACTCGTCTTCCTCCCACCTTCAACTCAATCAAATAATTAGCAGTCACTTAAGAGTCGATTAGGTGGCAAATCTTCAAAGTCTTTGTGTTTACCCGACTCCCTCATTTATGAGCTCTGTTTAGCAGCCCGAGGGAAGCCCTTTCTGACTGAGGTCGCCGGGGCACCCTGGCTTCATCCTCGCTCTCACGGCTGGGCTGCAGAGGAGCTCTCACTCGTTTCTCAGCACTGGCTGGGCAGTGGGTGCCCCGGGCCAGACCCCGGCTGCGGCCACGGCTCTTTTGCTTCGTGGTGCCACAAACCCCACCGTCCCTTCACAACCACCCTGCCCTCCCGCTGTCGGTGGGGAGCTCGTGGCTGTGCGGAAGAACCTCCACTCCACCGGTCATTCTTTCCCCTTTCTTTGCTGAACTCGGCAGTCCCAGCCCACGGCCACTTCATTTGGTTGCTGCCGTAAAACGTATTTGGTGGGTTGGTTTGGAGAACAAATACCAGATGCCTGAGTCCAGAGGAGACAGAAAGGGAAGAAGGGGTGAAGTCTTCTAGCAGCACTTATGTGTGAGTTTATTGGAACAGACCTTAAAACAGGACCTAGAACAAGTTATACAATTCAAATTGTGCACTAATGCTGTGTGGTTTACGTGTCCCTTGGCCAGGGTTAAAGGCTGCAGCAGCTCCTTTCAGCATACTTTCTTAATTCGAGATGGCCAGCCTCGGTACTTTGCCTCGAAATGTGCAAACCTTTAACTTCCCCCAAGGGAAAACTCACTCCGAGAATGAAATATTAATTAGAGCCTCGTCACCCGCCCGTCACCGTGTGGCCTCTCGGAAGCCCGGGGAAGGCAGACACGCTCCAGCCCCAAAGTGCTCTCTTTGTGTGGGGCTTTTGTTCCCCACATTCCACCCGTGGGGCCCTGCCACAGCGGATGAGAGCTGCCCGGGCCTGAAAGGGAGCTGTCAGGCTGAGCGTGGCTGGCTGCTGACAGGGAGTATCACCATTAACCAGCTTGTTATCTTGAGTGGGGTGTGCACAGATCGCTCCCTGCCTGGCTTCTGGCATCGGCAGCGATGACAACTCTCTGACAGATGCTGGTGGGGAGTGAATAAAGATGCTGTGGCTAAAGACCATCTGCAGGGATTAAACCTTCATCACATTCTGCCACTTTTCTGCTCTTGAGACAAAGGGAACCTTTCTCTTTCCCCACTCACACACCTCAGCTTCTCCAAGAGGCTGCTCCCCTGCCAGACGCTTCCGTAGCAGTTTGTCTATCATGGAGACATGTGAAAACCACCTTAAGCTGACTACCTGCACATTTAATCTATGATTCTCTCTAATATTTTTCTAAATCTCCAGCAACAACCCATCCTGGTCCAGGATTGCTTCAGGAAGCTGTTGATGGCTCTTTGGGCCACCGGCTTCCACCACCAGGCACAAAGGTCAAAAGAGAAAGTGATGTGTGACCTTCAGAGTCATGGCTTTCCATCTGGGCTACGTGCCGGGGGGGGAAAGTAAATCACCCAGAATGTTGTGATTCTCCATCTTCTGAGCAAGGACACAAATGTGATTTGAGTAACACGGGAACCGTGGAGTCACAGGATGTCCTGAGATGGAAGGGACCCACAAGGACCAGTGAGTCCAACTCCTGGCCCTGCACAGGACACCCCAACAATCCAACCCCATGCCTGGGAGCATTGCACAAACACCTCTTAAATAAGATTTGCTATTTAAAACCAGGAGAATATTAAGCCTTGAATTTGTTTGTCCAATGCTTAAAACCGAACAGGGAATTAAACAGACCCAAGCAAAAGCAATTAACTGCAGTGAAGAAACTGCTGTTTGTTTTCAGTCTGTTTTTGCGGGGTGCAGTAGCATATGAGGAGGGAACAACATCAGATGGGGATGTTTATCTCATGCAGTGACTCAGTCCTCGTGCCTGGTGCTTCTCAAAGCACCCTGTCTTGCTGCCCTTGTTGCAGTCCTGTTTCCATTGAGCTCCTGATGCTCACTAGTGCTTTGCACTCTTATTCCTTCCAGAGCCCTGCTGGGTGTGTTCCAGGTAGGACACCCTGGATTCACACTGACCTGAGGCATCCTTGCAATAGGGAAGTTTTTCTTGTCTCCCTGTGAGGGTGGGGAGGTCCTGGCACAGGGTGCCCAGAGAAGCTGTGGCTGCCCTTGGATGCCTGGAAGTGTCCAAGGCCAGGTTGGATTTCTTCCTGATATAGTCAGTAATGAAAGGGGCCTGACTATTCTAGGTCCCTTTTCAGCAACAATTGATTTTTATACAGAAATCAAGGAGATTTCTGTCAGAGAACTGTGTCCCCCCTGGCCCCAAACAGTCAGTAACTGCCTGGCCAGCTGAGGCTCTCCCCCCCCATACACACACACACACACACACACACACCTGTCCTGGGAAGCCACAGGAATCCCGTGCACAGAATGCACTGGCACAGGCACAAACAAACTGGCAATTCCAGGCTGCAGGTCTGCAACCCAGCCACGCTGTGCTGGATGAGATAAATCTTGGCCCTTTCCCAAGGCAGAGCCGTGGTCAGGCACTGCAGGGGAGCAGGGGCAGGGATTGTGCAGGATAATGTGCTGTCCACACAGCAATTCCAGCAGGTAGAAGGGTCATTGCTGCTGCTGGGGAAGGACTTGCTCTTCCTTGGGGCATTGTTCTTGCCAGCATCCCATGAGCCAATTCCATGCACAGAAGGCAGGCAGGCTGGGCAGAGTGGCATTCCTCCTGGAAAAGTGTGCTCAGCATTCCTGCGAGCCAGTCTGGGACTGATGGACCCCTGCCTGGTCAGTTTGGCTGCAGCCCTCCTGCCCAGCTCCGTGGGGGAATCCTTGACCTTGGCTCTACCTATGGATTCACAAGGCACATTATTCTGCTTCCTAGACATTTTTTTTCCAGAATGGTTCAGTTGAGAAATCTAGAACAGTGGGAGGCTTTATCTAGAAACACATCGCTTTGCCCTTAGATATATTCATTTAATAGATAGAGATATGTATTTATTTACATGAAAAACAAACTAACCTTAGACAAGAATAATAGCTAAAAGCCAAACTTGCAATTGTTATTCAGTGCTATTGCTATTAAGTGGCTTTTACTCATAACACAGCCGTACATGCTTTGGATCTTAATC
This sequence comes from Chaetops frenatus, assembly GCA_013400775.1. Classification (NCBI taxonomy): domain Eukaryota; kingdom Metazoa; phylum Chordata; class Aves; order Passeriformes; family Picathartidae; genus Chaetops; species Chaetops frenatus. The sequence continues at coordinate 106,929 of VZTR01023699.1, read as the reverse complement.
TCCTTTTGAGGTATTAAATGGGCCAAGCAGCTGCTAAATGGAACAAAAGTGTCATCCATCAGGATCAATTGGTATAAACATAAACATCCCATTTCCTTGCAGACAAACATGGCCTGAGCTGAGCAGCTTGCTTTGACCATCAGAATGATGTTCCTGGAGCTTCAGCAGGCTGGAAAATCGGGGTGTTAACCTAACCTGAGCCTGGCATGTGGCACTGTGTTGGGGAATTGGGGGGTGTGAAAGGCTGGAACACGTCATGTTGGTGCTTTTTTGGGGATGGAGCTTGGGAAAGATGATTTTGTAGTGTGCACATGGGGCTTGGCCTGCTCTGCCAGCTGTGCCTGCCTTGGGGAGTGCCCAAGAATGCTGGGGCAGATCCCTGCACATGCAGGGGGAGTCACACAATGCTCAGCAAGGGAAATACCATGGGTTTGACTCCGGGACTACACGGCACTTCCTCTTTATCTGGGCAGCCAGACCTCTTGCAAAAGAAAATTATCCACAAGGCAGCTCTGTCAAGAGCAGATTTCAGCAAATCACAAGTGCATGCAGGGAGCCCGTGTGCCTTGAGCTACCATCAGCCAGCCCCAGAGCTCCATTTGAGAGTGATCAGCTGTAGGGAAGTAATTGGAAAAATATGGCATAAACTGTGTGTGTACACAAGCACATGAGTAAAGCAGCTTTCATTAAACACAGAGCCACATGCCAGACTGAAATCACTGGAGTTTCCTCTGATTACCACATCCAGCACTGGGTCTGTGGAGTGGCACCTACCTTGACTTGGTGGTGGGTGTTGGGAAGGATGAAAGTATGACAAGAAAGTCTCAGGGATATGTATGCTTAGCAGAAAGATTTTCAAATGTAGATTCTGAAGAAGGAATAGAGATGGAAGCAAGGTTTGATATAGAATAAAGGAATTGCTGAGCCAGTCTTAATGGGTAACCAAGGAGGCAAAGGGTATGTTAGTTAGAAGGGGTTTTTATGACTTAGAACAAAGGATAAACCCACCTCAAACAAGAAGATGTTTTTACCAAGCAGAAAGATAGCACAGGCAAACAAGTCAGCAAATGTTGTAAGTAGAAAAAAGGTCTCAGAATTTTCCACTGCAAGGAAACTGAAAAACAACTTCTAGCTTAAACTGTAATGTACTAACTTTTAGTGATTGGAGAATACTAACATGAATATGGTAATTATAGTAGTTGTGATAGGCTACAGATAAAAGTTAAGGTATAGATTGGTTCTACTGTGTTAAGATGCTCAGCAAAGAAAAGTATATAATGTATTGTAACCAAAACCAAAGGGTCTCCAGGCCTGCCTGCAGCTGGAGCTGACAGCTGTAGGCACAGGCTCTGTCACCCACCACCCTGGACTGCTGGAACATCTCGGACTGAATAAACTGCATTTTGAGGAACCGCCTGGAGTCCCACATCTCTCATTCAGGCTCTTACAGGTGGGCAACCCTGGAACATCCCAGCAAAAGGGCTGAAGTCCAAAATGGGAGGTGGCTGGAAATGTGGGGTCTGACAGGTGAGGATTGTGGAGGTTCAGGTGGAACCTGTGAGAGTGAGACCTCGTCATCTGCTTGTGTCAGTGCCAGCTCTGCTGAAGATATGAACTGATCTCCATGGGGAGGATAGAAACTAATTACATTAAGTGATTGCTCCACCCGTACCTGAAGGTGACATAAATTGGGTTTTTCCTTCTTCAGCTGCCCCTACACTGCATTTCCTCTCCTCCCCTGTCTTTTCCAAGCAGTGCTGAGGATGTGGGACACAGGACAGGGGGTGTCCCATGGTACCCTAAACACAGCAAGGAAAGGCTCAGGGCTGAGGAGCAACTGCAGAAGAGGAAGGAAGAACCTTTGGAGTGGGGAAAAATGCTGTCCCAGTAATGGCCCTGTGATGATGAATATTTAGAAACGTGAACCCGAAAGAGCCAGTAGGTTTTTTTAATTGGGAGTGTAGAGTTTTATTATTTAAAAGGTTTTATAAAGAAGTTTTAAATAGACCATGGAATTGCTGTAGCAGGTTGGGGTTTTTTTTTCCTCTTGGAAATTACTCAGCCATTTGGTTTCTATTTTTGCACAAAGCACAGGCTTTTTGAACAACCATTTGATATGCTTGTTGATGCATCACGAAAAGGAGATATGCTTTGAATTCTCCTTAAAAACCCCATGTAAACACGAGGTTTATGGAGCATTGCAACAAAATACCATCTCCTTATTGAGTGCTTTCACATGTAATTTCCTCTCTGACTACTGCATGTAAACACACTTATTGTATCTGGGAAACTCCAAAACCTCAGGCACAATCAGGATCAATAGCTCAGCAAAGGCAAGTCAGAGTCTGAAATACCCACATTTTGCAACAGGTTGCCTGGATGGTAGCAGGGAAGGAAGAGAGGGACGTTTTAACACAGCAGGGGGTGGTTGGACAGCCCTGGTTTTCACTCCTTGGGGTCACAGGCTCCCCCTGCACACACCAGCAGCATCCTNNNNCCCCCCCCCCCCCCCCCAGGGACTGCTGGTCCACGGTAGGAAAGACACCCACACCCAGGGCTGGCATTTCACACAGACAGGGGCACGGTCCTCTCCAGACCCTTAATTGTCCCCTACACCTCTACCTTTCTGTAAAGAAAAGCTTTTCACACATAGGGGTTGTGTTCCTTTTTTCTTGCCTTTGTGTTTCCTTAAGGCTTTCTATTAGAAAAGCCACCAAGAAATAAGCAACCAAGATGCCAAGAGATTAAGCAGGTGAGAAGAATTAGCCACAAGTGCAAGATTCAGAGTGGCAAAAGGCTGTGAGAAAAGGATGAAATACCCCTGAAATGAGTGGACTGTCTTGTTTCCCACGGTGCCCATGGCACACTGCGGGGCCTAGGGGTGATCACTGCAGGACTGGGGTCCCTTTGGCTTCCCCCAGGGGTCAGCCAGGGTGTGCACACATTTCCTGAACCTTTCATGTCCCCACAGAGCCTTGCAAGGTCTTTTCAGTTTAGCACACGCTGCCACCTTTGTCCCCAAAGCTGAGCCTTCTGCAAAAATTGTTGAAAGTTTAAAGCCTACTAATTTGTAAATGAATAAACATGAAATTCTCTATGGTGAGTTCTAAGTCACTATTTGTGCCCCTAGGGCTGTTTATGGTTATAATTAGAGAATCATCACAGATTGGTTTGGGCTGCAAGGCCTTAAAGATCATCTCATTCCCATCTAGTCCATGGGCAGGGACAGCTCTCACCACCCCAGGCTGCTCCAAGCCCCATCCAGCCTGGCCTTGGGCACTGCCAGGGATCCAGGGGCAGCCCCAGCTGCTCTGGGCATCCTGTGCCAGTTCCAGAATGGTCATGTGGTTATCATTTTCCTCTGCTAAAAGTGATACTCAGATTTAAACCAGACATAAATGGGGTTTCTGCTTCTGCAGCCTGCCCTGCCCTGAAGATGATGTGTGCTCTGGGCTGAGCACAGCAGGGCTGGAGCAGCCTGGGCTCTGCCAGGGCTGCCAGGGCAGAGCAGGAGCAGCTTTGTCCATGCCCAGGCAATCAGGGCAGCAGGGGGCACGTCATGGTGAAGCAAAAGGTCTGGGTATCGTGAGTAACCTGCAGAAACGGCAGGGCTGCAGTCTGAAATGACTCTCCCCATCCCCGCCACTCTCTGTGTATTTTTTATTTTCAAATTTGTTCCTGCTATGCCCTGATTTATCAAAGCCCTAAAACACATGCTTGACTTTAAATACCTCACTGCAGCTAAAACTTATTGCATACTTGGTCTTTGATGGCTCAAGGTCGTAAAGAAATCACTCGCTTTTCCAAACAAATACTTCAATATGTTAATTGCTTGCAATCCACATCCCACAGCCCCTGCAGGGATGGGTGGAGGACTGCGAGCCTGACTAGAGGGTGAACTGCCTGGGATTTCCCCGGCCGAATTCGGGCACTGCGCCCCGTTGCTCAGGGCACAGGATGCCCAGAAGGGTCGGGTCAGGCTGGGTTTGTGTCTGGTGTGAGACAAAGCACTGGGGAGAGCTCCTGGCTGTCCTGGTGCCTCTGGCAGGGGCTGGCTGGGAGATTCCTGACGTGCCACAGTTACCTGAACACATCTGGGAAATCTCCAGCATCTCTTCAGCAGACATTTCCCACATCAGGGAATCGTAAATAACGTATCAATATCCCCACTGGGGATCCTATCAGTGCCTGTAAGTAACTGCATTCATATATAAATATGCAAATCCCATATAAAATCTAAACTTGCACACATGTAAAGAAGTGGAAGCGGTGCTGCACGAGCAGAGCTCCCATGGACATTCACTCTGACAGCCTGGGGATATTCACTCCCTCCCTCTACACTGGCTGCTTTCCCCTCCAAAATTCTTAGTAGAACGATAATATTTTAACCGTTGCAGCTTTAAAAACCTTGATTATGACCACTCATTTCTCCCAGGCAATTGTATATTTAGCAGAAGGGAAAAATTAAACTTCCCAGGAATGAGGTTATTTAGGGCATAAAATTCAAGGAAATAGGTATTTAGGTCATTGTGGGCATGGTTTTTATTTTCTCTAATTTTCAGATTACTTTCGATTAGGGTCTGCTCAGAGTGGAAACTTCTTGATGTGAAATAGATACTATCTAAATCATTAGAGCTCATTCATTGCCATGTGCCACCTTTTAGAGCAATTAAACCTGACCTTGGGGTTAGGAGCTGAGCACTCACCGACCCAGGGCACTTCCTCTGAATATGAATAAGCTCGGAGTACAAATACAGTGGGGCAGGATTGCTCCTGGCACAGATAATGCCTTTGTTGGACAGAGCAGGGCTCCGCGGGCTCTTGGACTATGGAGCCCATTGATTCGGAACCTTCACTGCTGGGATCAGCTCTGGGGATTTTTTTCCTGTCTTTTTTTTCTTTCTTTTTTTTTNTTTTTTTTTTTTTTTTTTTTCCCTTTTTTTTTTTTTTCCTGCCTTGACATCTGGAGTCTATCTCTTTGCCAGCCTCTCAACCCTCTACTCAAAAAGGGAAAGTGAGGGAAACAGATGGACAGGCTCACAGACACATGGAATAAGTAGCAAAAAAGTTTGTTGAAGAAGAGGGAAAAGAAGAAGAAGAAGAATGTCTAAATTTTTAAGCCATTTGGCCATTAATATTTTTGCCAAGTACTGCCAGATGAGCTTGAGTTCAGCCTAAGACCCCCAGGATTCTCAGCAGACTGGTTCCTTCTCACTTCCCAGCTTTCAGTAGCTCTCCCCATGGCAATGCCCACCACCTGCACACCACGTTTGGAGGCCTTCGATTGCTAAAAATGTCCAGGGCAAGGACATTTCCCTGGCAGTCTCTGGGAGGCCAGTGTGGCCACAGGAGTGATTTCAATGCAGAAACAATGGGCAAGCTGCCTCTCCTTATAGGAAACAGCAAAGGAGAACAATTTGGT
>VZTR01023699.1:68515-101461 GCA_013400775.1 Chaetops frenatus | reverse complement strand
TGTCTTGTTTAGAGAAGAGAGTTTTTCATCCTCTGCCAAGCCAGGTTAAACAATAACTGTCAGAATGTGTTAGAAGATGCAGAATTGGTATTGCCTGGTACAGAGCTGACTTTGCTGGGGTTTGTTCACAGGCTGCATGGCACGTTTAGTCCTGCTCACCCCGGGAACTCTCAACAATCCAAGACAGCTCCGAACGCTTTTCTTTCAGCTTTCATAATGTGTTAAGCGGGGGGAAAAAAGCCATCTGGCATTCCTTCACCTGGCAGGGCCACTCCTCATCAGGCTGCTGACCTCAAACATAATCCCCAGCGTGACCCGTGCAGGAATGGGCAGCACCCAGCTGCGGAGTAAAAGCCCCTGTTTGAGGCAGAGTGCCACATTCCTGATGGCTGATGTGTTCACCTTCGGGAGACTTTGGATTTCACTGCCTGCAAGTCGTTCTGTTCATTTGGAGGTAAAAGTTACAGACACTGAGGGAATCAAATCAAAATTCCCTGTTCCCCACTGACTTCTTCCAAGAGGACAAGACATGGGAATACCCTGTGTCGTCCCACTTCTGAATTCCTTTGCACATCTTGTACACAGCATGAAGACGCAAAGCCAGGGCTTAATGTTGTGAGGGCAACATTTTCCCACTATAGACTATAAAAGTATAAAGAATTAGGAAACATTCACAGCCGTGGCAGACTTAGGGATCCAGACTCTTTTTTGCAGGTGCAGTTATAAAAAAAAAAAGATGATGGAGACTATTTTAAATCGGCCTTATCTAAAACTTCCATCCAAAGTAAGGATGCAGCTGAATGAAGTCGTTGTAAAAAAAACGATTTCCTATGGTGGCTGAACAGCTTCAGGGTGAAGTTCTGGCTTCATGCACAAACACAGAATCAAACCAGCCATTATTACCCATTTCCAAGTGCAGCACTTGAGTTCATGAAAACAGCACTCTGCTCCTCTTGGAAGTTTCTTTCACGGCACATTCCCATCCCCGAGGGAGCAGCTCCTTCCCTGTGTTAATATTTCATTTGAGAACCACGATGTTCCTGTGTAATGAGGATAAGGAAATGCCATCCATGCTGGGATATCACGTTGGGAAATGGGGGCCAGAGATCCACACCACTGTCCTCCTTCAGAGAGAGCCAGCAGAGCCAGCAGGATGTGAATGAAATTGTATCTGCTCAGTTAAAACACTGCAGTTCTACTTGATTAGCTGTTTCCATGGACACCAAAAAAATGAGGTTAATTGACTGACTACAAAATTGTCCTTTCCTTGTCAATATGTCAATACAGAATTAGATAATAATAATAGTATTAAAAAATATTTGGAAAAAAAAAATGAGTACCACCTGCTGTGGCCATGAGGCAGGAAAATGAAGCCATTATCAGAAAGGAGCAGCAGAAGGAGCCTGTACCCTGACAGTGAGGCAGAGAAACGTGCCTCAGTGGGTCATAAAATCACAGAATGGTCTGGGCTGGAAGGGACCTGGAAAATCATCTCTGCTCCCCTGTCCTGGGCAGGGACCCGTGCCAGTGTCCCAGGGTGCTCCAAGTGTCCAGCCTGGCCTTGGACACTGCCAGGGCAGCCACAGCTTCTCTGGGTCCCCTGTTCCTGCACAGAGGAGAGCAGATGGACCATCATTACCGGCGGGTGTTTATGTGCCAGTGAAGGCAGGGTGAATGCTCTGGCAGTTTAATTCCCATTGACTGGATGCTTCAGCCCCAAAATCCCCCAGCACGAGCTGGGAGGGTTGGACAAATGGCCGAGCCTGTAGCTCCCTGCTCTTTCAGGGCCATTCCCGTGTTTGTAGTGGCTTTGCATTACTTTTTAACTAAAGTACATTTTATCAAACCTCAAGTGTCCTGTTGCTGAGTAGATCTCCCCTGTTCCAGGCACTGCTTTCGAAGGAGAAATAAAGCAGCAAACCCCGGTTAAAGCCAAGCCATTTCTTGCAGAAGTTTAAATGTCTCACTTGGAACTCCGGCTCCCTTTTTCATGTGCTGGGAATCAGGGCTGTGAGCAGGCAGGGGGCTGGAGGCAGCAGGAAAGGCAATATTTCCAGCTCCACTCTGGCCATTAACAAGAGCAATTTGCCCACAAACAATCTGGAAAGAGTTTTCTCAGGTTACAGTAAAAGTTAATGGAGTTGGAAATTCCTTCTCTTTCGGATTAGCTCAGCCTCCTTTGTGCAGCCCTTAGGTACAGGGTGAAGTGCAAGGAAGGTTTGGTAGCAGCAGAAGCAGCTGAGTGCATAAAACTGATGGGGAGGGGGCCTGATCCAGGATTCCTGGATCTCCTCTCTGCTCCCTTTACTCCAGGTGGGAAAGCACAGCACCTCCCCGTGCTGGTGCCTTTGCCTTTCCTTTGAGGGAAATTAAAGCACTTGTCAGCTGCTTCTGCTGAAACTGGTTATTTCAGGGGGTGGGGAGAGCTGCAATAATACAAATTTAACAAGCTACAGCATCACTGCTTTGATAGCAGGTTTTGCTGACAGTCAGAGCTGCAGAACCTCAGGAGCACGGAGGAAGCAGCTGAGAGGACAGACAAACAGCAGACAGCAGCAGAAAACCTTCATTCCAGGTTAAATGAAACCAACTTGCTTTGAGCCAAAGACCATTAGGTGACACAGATTAATCCCAAACATAAGAAACCAGGAGTCATGCCTCGGTCACCTGAGAAAAAGGCACTGTTATTTCATGAGTGCTGTGAGATGATTCTATCTCTTTCTTCCCCACTCCAGCAGCTGCCTCGTTGGCAGGTATCTCAGGATTAAATGACCTGATGTTATCAGGAGAGCAGAGCTCGGCGTGTCCCATCTGATCACTGTGTCCCCTCTTCAGCCCTCACAGAAATAATCCCCATTTCTCATGGCACACGCCAGGAAACCTTGTCAGGCTTGCATAAACAGATATTTTGACAAGGAAATTTAGGTTTTCCCTCTGTTATTTTGTCTAATCCTTCTGGTGTTTTGTCTGTTGTATTGCAGATTGGTTAAAACAGGAGTGCAGGCAAGGGCAAGGTACACAGAATGCAAAGGGAGTGTCCACTCCACTTTCCTGTTAGGCAATACCTACAGGCTTAAAAGTCTACTCCAAGTTAGGAAAATATTCACAGGTTTGAATGCAAACCCTTAAAAATGAAGTTTAACACCAAAAATGTGTATGCCAGCCACAGAATGTGGCTTCACAGAATGTTGAAGACCACCTGGACCCAACCCCAACACCTCCCACCAGGCCAGGCTGCTCAAGGCCTCTCTTTCCACAAGACTCCAGGGCACAGGACCCTGTATCCGTGCCCAACATATAATTTATGTGTAATAATTTCGGTTGTCCTGCTATACCAAGGGCCATTCCAGACCCTTGGGCACCCTTTGGCAGAAGTTCATCAGTTGCTCACCAGGCACGAGGAGAAACAAAAAGCAGAACTGCCATTAATTGGAAATACTGACAGTTGTGTCCTACCACACCTTACAGATTTTCAGCATTATTGGCACATATTGGCACATATTGGCACATAAATATGTGAGATGTCCCATGAGACCTCGGGAGGAGTGGCTGAAGCTCTCACCCAGAGACTCAGTGCACACCACCCCTGGAATTTCTGCCCCACCCTGCCCCCTCTCAAGGGTACAGAACCCAGAATATATTTCTTAAACAACTCCAATCACAGCCACATCAGTGTAAGAGCAGCAGCTGGGACTGTCTCCTTCAAAACCTAAACCCAACTGTGCCTTGAAAAATGAAGACTTCTCACGGGAGATGAAATCTTGGCCCTCTGCAGGTGAGAGGGAAAACTCAGATTGTTCCAGCAGAGCTTGGGCCTCACCTCACCCTGGCCCTTCTGGGCTGGGGCACAAAGAGAAAGAGTGGGGCTGCCCTGGGGCCCCTCTCTGGAAGGGAAGGGGGTGGCTTTGGGGTCTCAGCACTGGTGGTGTGTCTGCAAGCAAGCCCAGAGCTGATGTAGGTATCTCCAGTATGAGTTCTGGAGCTGTTAATCCTCTACAGGTTTTAATAATAATTTAGCATTTAGTGAATACGCTGCACTATAAATGTGTTATTAAACCTAAATTAAATGCACATTTGGAACATAAATGTGCTGTAGGAATTTATGAGGGATCTTAGCAGTGAGTAATTGTTTTAGACATTGCTGTGAAAGGTGCAGAGTATCAGTTTCTGAATTAGTATAAAATACTGTGTGTTACTTGTCCATTATTGGAGACCGTGGAGGTATGTCCTAAAACCCCCATGCAATCCAAAACTCAATTCGTTGGCAGGAATTTCCAGGTCTGTAAAAAACAAATGAACCATTTTCATGTCAGCACAGTACTGCACCACCTGGAATTGCTGTGTGAGGGTCCCACTCTCTCCAGGCTCTCTCTTCCACCAAGCTCAGGATGTGCAGAACACACAGGACCCCAGGATGGCTTGGGTTGGAAGGGACCTTAAGGATCATCTCATCCATCCCCTGCCATGGGCAGGGACACCTCCCACTGTTCCAGGCTGCTTCAAGCCCCAGTGTCCAACCTGGCCTTGGGCACTGCCAGGGATTGTGGTTCACAACCCAAAGACCTGAGGCTTGTTTGGGCTGCCAGTGCTTGAACATTCCTCTTCTTCCCTGGGAACAAGCACCAGAGAGCTCTTTCTGCAAAGCCTGGAAATGTGTTGTTGATAAATTCAGGGAAGCCATTCCCAATAAATCTGAAGCACCTCATTCCCCACGAGGTATGAGAGGACAGTATTGTAGGTGTTGACATGCTCTAAGTAGAATTTACATCAACAATACTGAATTAACTTGAATTGATTTTTAAAGGAGAAAAGCAAACCCACAACAAATTTCAACCAGCTGGCAAACCTGTTGGTGGCTGCAGAAGCTGAGGATCCTGCAGAGTGCAGCCTTTGGGTCACTCTGAGGTGCCTGAGGATCCCATTCCCTGCAGGGGAGCTGCCAGGTTTAACAGCTTTGGGCAGAGCTGAGAGATGAACCTCATCAGGATCACACCCAGCAAACAGAACCTGCCTCAAACTCTGCAGTGAACAGGAGCTCAGGGCAAATGTTAGGAAAGACAGCATAGTGGAGAAAGCTGATTGACCTAATGGTTGTGTTTTACTCCAGAGCCGTGCCGAATTTCCTTCATGGTCTGCACGGAACAATGAACACCCAGCTGTCACTTGTCACACACAGCTCTCCCCATGCCTATGTCCTAAAGGGCCACCTCTGTTTCCAGCAATTCCAGATGCAACTGCAAAACCTCCCCTCAGGCAGGCAGGCTGGAAATCTGCTCCCATTCAGACAGGGAAGGAAGGAAGGAAGGAAGGAAGGAAGGAAGGAAGGAAGGGGAGAAAGGAAGCAGCAGGGCAAGGGCGAGGTCCTGGAGCACTGGCTGAGCACTCGAGGTGGTTCCTGGAGGAACAAGAGACACCCTTCCTGTGGACTGAGTGCTCTCAGCAGGGCTCATCAGCCTTGATGCCTTCCCCTCACTGGTGAGACTGATGCATCCATGGTTTCTACTGCCAGCCCTGCACTTGATTAAAGGACACCCCTCATCCAGAGCAGTGCTGTTGTACAGAACACCTGGGTTATCAAATAATAAACTATCTGTCACAATATTGGCTCAAGGTTTGGGAATTTCCCAGTGTAGGGAGATGAAGAGGATTGCACTTCAAATAAGTACCATTTCTGAATAATTGTTTGCAGATATGGCGGAGAAGCAAGATGGCTTCTTTTGGGACAGTAATGTGATTTTACTTTACAGGATTCTAGCTGAAAAATAAATGCTCAGAGCCCAGATTTGCTTAAACCTGTACATTTGCAGCCACTTGAAGGGAAACTGCACTTAGAGCACTGGAGAGTGTCCCAGCATGCTGGGCTCCCCTTTAAAACTGGAATAAGAAGCAGTCACCATATTAGATTTATTCCCTTGGGCCTAGATTTTGTTACAACCACATTGGCAGCTCTTCAGAGCTGGTCTACAAAACAGAGTTGATGTGTAAATTCTTCCTTCTCCCTGGAGCACACCCATGAAGACACACCCAGAAATTCACTCTACAGAACCTGTAGAGGCTTCCAGTTCTTTCTCTCACCGTTAGCACACGGCCTTTCCTGCCTGGGAAGGTCACAAATGCCACCATGGCCCCATCCCTCTCTTGGTGCTCTCCTGTGCTCATCTCCATGGGGTGACCTGCACAAGCGTTTTCTCCCTGCAGGACGTTGATCAGAACAGCCAGAAAGGTCTTGGTTCTCCATTGAGCTGAGTCAGAGGCTTGATATGTGACCTTCTGTCACTCGGGCTTCTCGTGTCAAAGTCAAAGTTGGGTTTAAATCTAGGAACACAGTGAGAACCAGATGCTTCAGCTGAGCCAAACCTTTCTGGGTAAATACATTGCAAAGAGCACAAATCATCTCATTTCAAACTTTGGGAATCTGTATATATTTAAATGTATACAAAATTCTGCTGTTTCTCGACAATAGGTTCATGCTCTAGAAGAACAGAAATCCAGCAGGCTGAAATTAATAATGCATTAGAACAAACACCAGTGCATTGTTTCCCATTTAAGGAACTGCCTGGATATAAATAAATCCTTACTCATATTCTATGATTTAAATAACAGAATCATTCTTACCACGAGTAACAATTGCACCTTTCACAAAAATAGGAGGTAAAAATTAGTTTTGAGAAGAAATCTCAATGAGGAATGAGTCTTAAATTTTGATGCTCTTGCTGTCAGTGTGTTGAACGTGGCTTGGTTCAAAATTATCTCCTAATGTCCCCAAATGTCATTGCTTAACCCCAGCCAACCACCAGTCCCTCTCAGCCCCTCTCTCACTGCCCCACCAGGGGGATCAGGGAGAGAATCTGAAGGGTAAAAGCTGGAAAACCCGTGGGTTCAGATAAAAACAGTTTAACAGTGAAAGCAAAAGCTGTGCACGCTAGCAGTGTATTAATTCACTGCTTCCCATGGCTGGGCAGGTGTTCAGCACCTTCAGGAGAGCAGGGCCCCACCCTGGGCAGTGGTGACTTGGGGAGACAAACACCATCATTTGAAAGGTCCCTCCCTCCCTTCTTCTTCCCCCCAGCTTTGTATCCTGAGTATGAAGCCACATGGGCTGGAATATCCCTTTGGTCCCTTTGGGTCACCTCTCCTGGCTGTGTCTCCTCCCCAGCGTGGCCACACAAAAGCAGAAAAGGCTTTGGCCCTGCCCAGCCACAGCCAAAATTTCTCTGTTTTATCAACAAACCCAAACCAGCCCCACACCAGCCCCTGGGAAGGCAATCCATTCCACCCCAGCCCAAACCAGCACTCTGGGGAAAGACTAAATTGCATGAGGGGAATTCAAGCTGAGGCCATTTCTACTTTTGGATGCTCCAGCTGAAGGTGTTGTTTCCACCACATGTGGAAGGTGTCACCTGTTGCCTGAATTTGTGCCAGTGTTGTGCTTTTCCGTTTTTCTCTTGCAGGATGCAAGGAGTGTGCAGTGCATGGGAACAGGGCCACAAATATTTGCCCAAAACAATAACAAAGCTAAAATAAAAAAAACTAAAAAACTAAAAAAAAAAAAGAAAAATAAAAAGAAGAACATGGATTAGGGATTGTGGACCCTCACTGACATAATTTTCTCAGTGAGAAATGGGCAGAGTGTTCTGGCACCTGTGAGAAGGTGTTGCTTTGCATCTGGAGTCCCAGCCTGTAGTGAGAGCTACTCATGAGTATTTGACTTCACCGGACGAGGGGCAGCTGAATTATTGCACATTTCTACCTCTCCAACATTACTTCCAAATGACACCAGAAAAAACTGAGGCAAATGCTTTAAAAACCTAATTTTAAAAATCTGAAACACACAGAAAAAATTCAATTTTATAACTGGTTGTATGGCTCCAAAAAAAGTTTAGGGTGTTATGCATTCAAATCCAGTAACAAGGTCCTTTTGCCTGTAATTCCACAGTAGAGAACATTGGTTGTAACTTACTCAGCCCCTTGATTTTTTTCATTTGTGATATGCATGAGCCCAGAGTATTCTACTCTAAAATTCACTGCAACCTTTGGAGTGAACAAGTAAAAACCATCCAAATCATAAAGCATTTTCCTTTGCTTATATTATCAGTTTGTGAAAACAAGGATCTGATGAACAAACCATTTTAAACAAACAGGGGTTTATGAGTGTGCTGTACAGCAAATTGTGGTTATTTCTCACGTAACTTTACTACATGTCAAGCACTGATTTCCTTTTTATATAAATGAAAGTCTATAAACCGATGCAATTACCCTCCCCACATACATTACTTTAAATGCTGGGGTGCTACAAACCCCATTTATCTTCCCTGCTTTCTGTTAGGCTGCGAGTCAGCTCTGAGGTTTAAATTTTGTTTAAAAGCTCTTGGCTAATTGATCACTTTAGAGGTGCTTTAAACACAGGTAAAACACCGACAAAGACGTTAAAAGTAAGCTTTCCTAATGGATGAATTGCAGCTATCCATCATCCTGCAGCTACTTCCCCAGCACCCTCCCATTAAACCTAATAAGTTCTATTAGAGCTGTTAACATGTGGCATCTGTTAATGGAGAAGTGTGTAATGCACAAGGCGTGAGGGGACCCGAGGGCTCCGAGGAGCAGAGTTTGGAACAGGAAAACAAATTCTGGCTATTCCCGAAGTTCATGGAAAGGCAGGTCAGTGTTCCAGGCCTTTCTGGGAGGCGATTCCCATTTAAAGCCTTGCTGGAGCAGAGGCAGCGAGGCCCCGTTCCCTGGCACAGGGCACGTGTTATATTTCAAATAGAACAGCAGGCAAAACGTAGGAGTTGAAGGCAAAAAGAGGCAATGTATTTCTTTTTGGCCTGAGAAAACAGTGCCACACACGACAAGCCTGGATCTCTTTCGGAGAGGCCTTGCTCTACATTACTGGGATTAAGTTTGATCATTGCTGAAGGAAGGCAGAAAGCCCCCAGCCTGGATGGCAGGGCTGGAATGACGGCTGTTAATGTCTGCTGTGAGCTGATTCCTGACATCTTGAAGGCATTGCTGGGGCAGCCTGGGCCGTGTGGATGCTCTGGCAGATGGAGAGCACGGGGCGTGGGGAGAGGCTGGCTGGGAGCTTCAAGGACTGTGTGCAATCAAAGGCTTTGAACTGCTCCTGGCCTGTGAGAGCACTTTCCTTGGTACTAGGGGGACTATCAGAACGTATTACAATGACCAAAGCCAGCCCCTGTAGTAACAGCTGTGAGTGTAATCCAAAAATTAGCTCATTAATTCACAGGAAAGTATTTTCTACTCGTCTTTCATTGCAAAAAAACGTGTCTGCTTGTTAGCGAAACCTAGAGCTTTAACTGGAATCTTTAAAACATTAGCAATGCACATGTGCTTTTCTATGCCTTAGTGGGAGATTTATTGAGTTTATTCTCTAATCTCTGTTTACAAGCAGAAATATGACGAACATAAATCATTTGAATAAGATTTCAAGCTACAAATCCCTTTTGCTATTTCCCGACGTCGTCATGTTATTTCAAACCTGCAATTAATTCTTTGCTTTGCTGGCCCGTTTGTTTTTAAAAACAATTTCACTCCACTTGACCTTTGTATTTCTTGGAAAAATGTTCAAAGTTGGAAATAACTCTAGATGTTATCTGTTAGTGCTTATTTACCATGCACAGTGAGCTCAACTTGAGCTGAAGCTTAGGAGCCCCAGAGAGATCCAGGACGAAGGGGAAAATTCCTACCAGTAGGAATTTGTAGCACAGGGATGCTGTGATCATTATTGAGGACAGTCAGGCTGCTCTCCAAGTGGTGGCTCTTATAAAAACCTCAAATATTTAGAAAAGAAAGGAAAAAAGTGGTGACATGAGAAAACACCTCTCCAGAGCTCTGTCCTTCAAGGTGCTGGGGATACTGGCCACAAGTTAAACACTCACTGGGTGGGCACAGGTACAGAACTGGGCCCAAGGTCCTGAAAAAGCAACAATTGTCATTACTGTGAATTAACTCCAGGTATTGTCATTGAACAGGACGAAAACGTGCTGTGTATTGACTGCATTACAAAAACTTCTAAAAGCCCCAAACCCTACAAAGCTGGTAATTGTGATATTAGAGTGATTTTAGTGATTCTGCAAGAGTAAGTTTTCTCCTTTCTAGGAAGTTTTGCCTGTTTTCGGTGGGAAATGTCTGGCTTGAAAGAGCTGCTCTGGTTTTGCAACTGCTGCCAGCTAAGGATCTGTTGAAACTTGTGTTTTCAGAAGTGCAGCCCATCTATATTGGATCAACAACAGGGCAACAGCATTAACTAAACTATTGCATCAATGCTATATAGTCCAGATACACAGCCTCCACTTTTTCATGCTAGAGGGAGTTCAAGTCCTGAAAGAAAAAAAAAAAAAAGGAAAAAAATTCAAAGAAAAAAACGGAATACAGAAAGCCGACAATATTTACATTTAACAGATTGTAGCATTTTGGTTTTCAAAAGACTGAGTCTAAGGCAATTAAAACTTCGGTGGCCTTTTGGTTTTTAAATTGCAAATAAAGGGTACCAAGGCAGGGAGCGTGGGGTCCCTCTGCAGCACATGTGGCTGTCAGGGTTTGACAGGTGTGTGCTCGGGAAACCTGAGAGTGTTTGTAAACAGTCTGTGCTTTCTCAAAAGTGCCCTGGAGATTTGGTACAGGAAGTCAAATTGCTCAAATCTACCTAATTTGGCACGATACGTTGAAAGCATGCTTGAGTGATCATAATTGCACTGGGACTGACTTCATTTAGCAATCTCTGGGCATACCTTTCCAATAACAACTGCAGGCGATATAAATTCAATCTCTTGTTTGTTTCTGAAAGTGATTAGCCTAAAAAATTTGGAATTTAAACACTCGTAATTGCAAAGTGTTATTTATATTCAATTTTGATTTATTAAAGAAAAAAGTCCCCTCTTTTTTTCTTCTTCTTTTTTTTTTTTTTTTCTTCTCTTCTACTCAGGAATGATTGAGTTGCTTTGGAAAGTGAAAGGGATAGAAAATAGAAATGAAAGGAAAAAGGCATGTCTTGGTGATGGTGAATGTCACTCTTAAAATGGGATTTTTTTCTCCTACAACACATAATTTTGCAACAAGAGCATAAAATGTTTACTTCAAACCTGGGCTTTTTGCTGTGAGATATCTATGGCTCCCTAGGATTAATATAATTTTCACATCTATGCAGAAGTATGTGCAAAAATAAGGCAAATCAACTGTGCTGTACAACTGCAAAAGCACAAGGAGACCTCAAAGAGTCCCATTTACATTCTGAGTACGACAACCAGTGTTGCTCAACATGACCAACAAGGCTGAAAGAAAGATATTTATTTGGTGAATGCACTCCAGTTTTTAAAACCAATTCATCTGATACATATTTGCACCTTTTTTGTGTTTGCATTCTCCAGAAACTGTTGAGGTAGGCCCCACAATGGGCAAGAATTTTGCTAAAAGTGAATTTTGGGAGAAGATCTGCAGAAAGAAAATTTTGGTTCATAAATGTAGGCAAATATTCATAAAGGCTTTTCAGCAGGATGCAAGTTCAAACAAGTAAAAACAACCCCAAAAAGCCCATAACATTTATAAATCCCAAATGTCAGATTTCCAGTTAAGGAAAAATGCTGTGAGCTCTTTAGAAATTTACTTATGAATTAAGAAAATAAATTCCCGACAATTGTGTTGCAAAGAGCAGTTTCAAATATTCAGAGAAAACAAAAAACAAAACAAAAAAAACCCCAAAAAAACAAAAACAAAAACAACAACAACAAAAANCTGGCTTCTCTACAAAAAAAAAAAAAACAAAACAAAACAAACAAAAAAAAAAACCAACAAAAAAAACCCAACAAAAAAACTCATTAGAAAAAACCGTTTCCTGAGAACATCTTGCTTGGCCCTAATCACAAACAGACCTGTGTGCAGCTCCCTCGCCCTAATTAAAACCAAGAAATGAGAGATGAAGCAAAGCAGCAACATCTCCATCAGGGCTGACCCTGTGGCCCCAGCCCTGCATGGCCAGGAAGGACTGGGCTCTCCTTGCAGGGAAAACAGAAGCTGGACAAGTCCCTGCCACATTGGTTCTGTCCATTTCTTCTTTCACAGAACCACAGAGAGACCAGGTTGGAAGAGACCTCTAAGATCCTCGAGTCCAACCCATGCCCCAACAGCTCAATCAGACCCTGGCACTGAGTGCCACATCCAGTCTTTCTTTAAACACATCCAGGGATGGTGACCCCACCACCTCCCCGGGCAGATCATTCCAGTACTTTTGTATTCTTTCCCTGAAAAATTTTTTCCTAATACCCAACCTAAATTTCCCCTGGCACAGCTGGAGGCTGTGTCCTCTGGTTCTGTCAGTGCTGCCTGGAGAAAGAGACCAACCCCCACCTGAGCACAGCCACCTTTCAGGGAGCTGTAGAGAGTGACAAGGGAACCTCTGAGTCTCCTTTTCTCCAGGCTGAGCACCCCCAGCTCCCTCAGTGCTTCCTCACAGGGCTTCTGCTCCAAGCCCCTCACCAGCCTCGCTGCCTCCTCTGGACTCTCTCAAGCATCTCAATGTCCTTCCTGAACTGAGGGGCCCAGAACTGGACACAGCACTCGAGGTGTGGCCTCACTACTTCTTTATAACCATCCTCCTCCTCCTCCTCCTCCTCCTCTGTTCCTCACCCTGTCACTGAGCGTGGCAAACTCTGTGCTCAGGGATGGGTGAAACCCTGTGCTCAGCACCAGGATCCTGGGGTCCCCTCCCCCAGAGACCTGAGCCCCCCCTGAGAGCCTCCTGAGCGCTCAGAAAGGGGCACTAGCACCCCCAGCAGCAGGGTGGCAGCAAGGATGTCACTTTTGTCACACCTTGGCCCCCTCACCAGCCCAGCTGGAGAGCCCACAGCTCATCACGACCCCTGAGAGGAGCAGGTAGCTGGAGGGGTGACCTCTTCTCCCACATGACAAACTGAAAGGAGGAAACGATCTCGTGTTGTGCCAAGGGATGTTCAGGTTGGGTTTTTGGGAAAAATTCCTCACTGGAAGGGTGGTCAGGCATGGAACAGGGTCCCCAGGGCAGGGTGGAGTCACCATCCCTGGAAGTGTTTGGAAGGCTCCAGGATGTGGCATTTGGGAACAGTTCAGTGGTGAACCTGCCAGGGCTTGGTTAAATGTTGCACTGGAGCCCCTTGGAGGTCTCTTCCACCCACAACAACCCCATGATGGTTCTAGGATCTCTCCTGGCAGGGATGGCCACCCAGGGGCTGCTATTGAGGGATGCCCACAGGCCACCTGGACACCTGGCTGGGAAAGGCACCTGCACACTCTGAAACTCCAGTGGAACCTTGCAGGCATTTCTGAACCCCCACAGGGCCCCGTGCAAGCCGTGGGATCCCAGTGGCACCAACCAGCACGATGCCAGCAGGTGTATCCAGGGGGAGCAGGTCACCTAAGTGGTGCTGGAACAGAGGAGGGGTTTGTCAGACCCATCAAGCTTTACCTAAAGTTTATTTTGTTTTTAAAGTAACAAATTAACCAAATCATCCCTAAAATAAAGCCAAACCTCAGGGTAAATGATTTAAAAAGGGTCTGTGCACAGACTGTCTTAAACTAGGTGGGACCTTCACCTACTGAGCAAATAATTTAGAGCTGTAATTATCCCATTGCCCTGTCAGCAGTACTACTGCTTACCCAAAACATTTCCATTTAGTTTTAAACCAAACCCATTATTTACTTGATGGGAGGGAAGAGAACAGAAAGAGCAGCTCAACCTGAACATTCATCATTGTTGTTTGTGCTCCTTGAAGGACATTGTTGAATTATTGCTATAAACATTCCACATTTGGCTAAATGTTGCTGATATAAACAAGGATTTTTCCTCATTAAGGTAATATGGTGCAGTTTGAGAAACTGATTTATCAAGAGAATTAATTCAAGGCAGATATGATTTGTGTCCCTTTGTACTTGTAGATGTTTCAGCATAAACATCTCCATTAAAATTAAATTACTGCTAGGCCGATCCTACTAACAATAGTTTTCAAATACACTTCACATATGCAGGCAGGACGTCCTTGCTCCAGCGTGGGGTTGTGCAGCAGAGCCCCAGGCTCACCCTTGTCATGGTGCCCAGGAGGCAGCAGAGCTTGGCAGAAGCCTTGGGTGGCCTTGGGGACCTTCACATGGAAGGTTTGCTGGTTTTGGACAGGGGCAGAGGGAAATGCTGCTTTCTCCTCCATGTTTCCCATGAGGCACAGGCTTAAGAGGACCTTCTTGGGATGGAGAGAGGATGTAACAAGGCAATACAAATAAAGAAATCTCTCCCTCCTTCCCTAAAGTGCACTTTATGTAGCCTACAGAGGCAGGACACAAATCAAGTACCAGTGGCACCAACTGCCCCTGAACCAAGTAAGGTTTGTCTGTAGCACCTTGGCTCAGGAGCCAGTCCTTTATGTAACATTTCCTAGTCTTGTTTTTGTCAGAAACAAGACAAAACAGTCGCAGTGGCAGAAGGCTGGACCTCAGGACCTCAGTCACCCACACTCCCACAGGTTCCTCTGACCCAGTGGAGCCCTGGTAGAGCTGCAGAGCTGGCACAGGGACACCCAACCCAGGAGCCCTGTGTCCTCCTGGGACAGCATCTGGAGGCCCAGCAAGAGTGAAAGGCACTAAACTCTGATTCTGGAGTCACCATTCTGCAGGTTCCTCAGCCCTTCTATCACACAAATCCACCAGGGAAAGGTTCACAAGCAGCAGCCAAAGCTCCTGAACTGTTGTTCTCCTCCCCTTAACCACTGGCCCTTGGAGCACCTCTACAAACAAAACTAAAGTGCAAACTTGGCCTCTGCATGAAACGGGCAGCAGCAGCATCAGTTGTACCAGGCTGCCTGAAAAGCAGGTCTCTGCTCAGGGAAGTACTGAATAAAACTCTGTCACCATTTATTTTGTTCTCTGTGCTTGCTGAAGAGCACTGGCAAATACCCTGTGGCTGTTCCCCTGCTCCACATGGACCAGCACTTGCTCCTCAGTTCCTGAAAGTTGGGGCACAGGTTTAGGACACCCTGGTTCCTGTGCTCTCACATGTTGGTTCAGATTCCAGGGTGATCAGTAGCCATCATATCATACTGATTTTGTTGCCAGCCAGCAACACAGAACATAATTTGGTAAAGAAATCAAAGCCTTCTAATCTTGGCACAGAAAGAAATCAGGCCTGAAAGGGAATGGGGAAGCAGATCAATCTAGCTTAGGTCATGGACATACCTCACATCTTAACTAACAGCCTCTCAAAGACCCAAGGACTTGCTGTTCCAAACACAGCTGAAAAGGCCGGGATTTATCTTCACTCAAAGGAAACAGGCAGTCCGTGATTGAGGACAAGCCACCTTTCTGTTCCCAATCTCGGTGATCAATCCTGCCGGGATGTTGAACGTCTTCAAGCCACTGTTAATTGAGTCTGCTAATTACAGTGCTCAGCAATTCCCAGCCGTGGGCATCACAGAGGCAGAGAGATCACGTATTTACAGAGAGGGTCCTGGGGAAGTCCGGGTTAGTCCCAGCTCAACTTGAAAGGAGAGATAAGGAAGCTTAAGGGGACCCTTCCTCTCCTGCAGCAGACGAATGAATTAGCAGAGAAGGCTCCAGCTCTGGTCAAAGGGAAGGGATAACGTGGTGATGAAGTAGGTCTTCAATCACGGTGATGTATTTAAATGTCACTCTAAAGAAGATCTAGAGATGTAGGGAGAAAACAAAGTCTCGGTCAAAATAATCGGGCAAATTTGAGGACATCGTGGGTCAGTTGTATACAAAGCCTTTCTAGCACAAAATTCCTTCCACTTTCAAAGGGTCTTTCATATATTGTTCATTGAAGTGACAGAACATTCATTTAACCAAGATATTATCCAATTTCATCATCTCGTTTCTCTCATATAAAGTGTTTTATTTTCCACAGGCAGAAGGTGTCCTGGGGGCAGGGAGGGAGACCACAAAGAGCTGAGGGGACTCTGGTGGCCCTGCCAAAGTCCTTCCCTGGTCTCTGCCACTGTGCTGGGTCTGACACGAGGGCTCCAGCAGCAGAATGTGCTGCAGTGACAGCAGCAGCTCTGGGGTCAGCATTGTGGTGGCACCCAAAGCTCCCGGCTGAGCTGTGGTGAGGTTTAAACACCCTGGCACCCTGAGAGGGGCTGTGTGGGGAGGGTCTGAGATGCTTTAGGGATGATCAGGCACCTGAATTGCTGAGGGGCAGGAAAAGAGCAGTGAAGCTGCTCTGACACCACTGATGTCCCTGCAGGGACAAGAGCATGGCCTGGGATGTGCTGGGGAGCTTCAGTCCCAGGACAGGGCTGAGCCCTGACTCCAGAACCTCCTTTGGGCCGGGCTCCAGCTCTGGTCATCCAAAAAAAGGCAACAAAGACAATTCATTGTGCTTGTCTACGTGAGGTTTGAATTTCACATCTTCTGACATAAATCACAGGCACATGGCAAGAACACAGGGTAAGAGAAACTTCTTTTTGCATCTCCCTTTTCAGGAGGATACCCACACATAGCTGAGGTGCTGCTGTATGGAAATGAAACAAAACATTTCACACATAACCAACTGGTAATTAACCAGCAATTCATTAACATCTTTGGACTTCGTGGAAATATTTATTTCAAGGAAATATGATGCAGATACATCATCTGGGAGGGGAGGGGGGAATGAGGAACTTATCTCCTAGAGCTTGAGAAGACCCAGAAGCCTCGTGGCTCCACACTTGCTTGTGATGGTGCTGTCAGCAGCTGCAGTAAGTGGCTGCATCCATTACAGGGGTAGGAGCTGTCAGCAAAATTAATTAGAGCTTTATTGGGCCGTGGCTGCCTTTTACACCCTCCTGGCAATCCACTATCTGTCTCACACACATGAAAAGTAGGCTGGGTAAAGAAGGCCCTGTGCATAAGAACATAAAGTATGCAGATTGTTTTTCATTTCATAATGGAATAATGTGGGGTTTTACAGCAATTTAAACACACCTCTTTTTTTTTTTTTTTTTTCTTTCTTTCCACATATCCCACTACTAAAGAGCAGTTGTCACCCTGAATCTTAACTAAAGACTATTTGGAAAGCATAATTAATGGCTATGAGATAACACCCCATCCACAAAGCTGGGTAATGAATGAGTAATGACTGATGTACTTGTGACTGCCAAAAAATGTGTCCACTTTGAACTGAAGAACAGACACAAATCCTAATTCACCTGGAAGACCAATAAGTGGGCATAGCAAAGCTCAGAGATGAATTCATCTAGTCCTTCACACACCAGTTCTGGAGGGAGGAAAGAAAGCCAAATAAATCAGATTTTAGTCTGCCCCCACATCTCCAATGCTGGTATTTTTGCTGGAGCAGTGTTGTATTTCTGGGGAAATACCCACACCCTGGGTAGGGTTCAGTGGAGAAACTCTGCCAAGGGCCCTTTGGGCACTCACCAGCACAAGGAGACCTTGCTGCTCTTCCCAGGAGAGTTGTGCAAAGGTGATGGCAACTGTGGCTCCCACAGGGGCCAGCAAGGGAGGGGAAGAATTGCCAGGGGTCCAGGGGTCCATCCCCTCCCCACGGCTCTCACACTTTTTGCTGCTTCTGTTACCTGCTTCCTGTGAGTGACTGACACCAAGGAAACTGTCCAAAACTTGTTCTTAGTTGCCAGAAAATTTTCTGCTGCCTCGTACTGGATTGAGTCCAGCCTCTAAATGCCCAAATACATAGAAAGATCACAGGAAATGGGTTTATTTAGAAGAAATTAATGAATATTTTAATATTTTTAAAGCTCAAATAATGAGCCTTTTAGAATGCAGCATAGAAAATGTAGTCTTTACATGGGGGCATTTATTTTATCCAGTTGCTTGGGGAATCAAGAAAGTGTAGTGCATGTACATTTTACTAGAAAGAATGAAGTGTGGGAGGTAAGAGGGGGAAATGCCTATTGGATGAGCACATATCTGTCAATTTTAGTTCCAAAATGCTGAGCAGCACTGAGTACATCAGTAAAACATCCCAGCACCCAGCAGAGGAGGGGAGCAGCCTGAGTGGGGTGTGCAGGCTCAGGGGACAGGTATTCACCTTCACAGCTCATTGGCAGAGTGCTGCAGGACTGGGATCACACAAAAGCAGAGTTTCCTTCCTGGGAAGGTGCAAAGCCATTCATCATTTTCATAAGAGCAGAAAACACCCTGAGACTTTCCTTAATACAACAGTGGTGTGTTGAAAATGTGAATTCCCTGTGTGAGAGGTGGGGCAGTTTGACCATTCTGGCCTCCCCTTCAGGGTGTTGAAGACAAAACCCTGACAAGGCTTGGGTGGAAGTGCCTCAGTTGCTGTCACAAAAATAAGCCAACCGTGCCCTCCCAATTTTTCTCACTTAGCTCAGTCCATCTCTTGGTGCCATTGCTTGTTCAGCAACTCGTGGCTGACATCAGTGACACCACAGGGAACAAACACCCCAGAGCAGGGAATTGTTCTCTGTCAGCCCTGGTCCTACAGCCCTGGTCCATCTGTTACCCCTGAGTCTGTGTGCACAGTGTGGTGACAAGGGCTCAGGGCTCTGGTGGTGCCACCTCGTTTTTCAGAGAGCTGGGGACACCTCTGCAGCACAGTCTGGGAGCTCTGTAGTGTTGCAGAAAATACTGAAGCATCATGACTCTGTTTTAAAGTCTCTGAACATGGCTGGGGTTCCTGCGTGCAGTCGTTATATGAAGTTAAATTTGAACTTTGGGTTGCAATGTGAACGCAGCCTACTAGTGACTGTGAAAAGCAACATGACATGAAAAACAATAATTCAAGAAAATTGGTCTGATTCCCAGTCTAAGGAAATGGATAAATGTAATGACTGTCTTTTTCTCATGCTAACCAGCCCAACAAAACCAACACCAGGTGATATACTCGAGGCTGTGAACCTTCAGCATCTCTGGGCTTCTTCCATGCAATTCATCCATCCTTCCAAGGCAAGAACTCTAACAAAGAGATGAGGTGGATAAACCCTCAATTCTGTAAATCACAGAATCATTCTGAATTTGTTTATTTGTGTCTGTGAAACAAGACCCTGACTCCTTCTGAATGAGCCCTGGGTTCTGTTCTGTCACTGTTCTACAGACACAGGGTGCCCAGAGCAGCTGTGGCTGCCCCTGCTGCCCTGGCAGAGTCCCAGGCCAGGCTGGACACTGGGGCTTGGAGCAGCCTGGGACAGTGGGAGGTGTCCCTGCCCATGGCAGGGGGTGGAATGGGATGACCTGCAATGTCCCTTCTAACCCAAACAGCTCTGGGGTGCTCTGAAGTGATTTTGCCTCTGTCTCTCTGGTCCCAGAAGGAGCAGCCCTTGTGATCCAGCCAGTTGTATTTGGGCTCAATCAGCCCAACTGCAAACGCAGGCTTGAGCTGCACTCCTTGGACTGGGAGTTGTTTGCCCCAAATTGAGGACTCAGCAGTGAGAAAAGGGAGGTGTGGGACTTGCAGGTCACCTCTCAATGCAGATGAGTTTATGGCAGCCCCAGTGAAAAGCTCCTGTTGTGCTGCAGGCCATTTCCAAGTGTTAATCAAGGAGCAGAACAGTTTTGCCAAGCAACACCCCAGCTCCCCAGGCTGCCATAAATACTCGAGCATCCTGCCAAATTTCAGTGTGAACAATAAAGCACTTTCTGTTATCAGAGCACAAACCCCGCTCTCAGCTACTGTGAGCTGCCCCTTAACTTCAGTGCCAGGCACCCCCAAAATCATTATCCCAGGCAGGCAGGGCTCGGAGCAGCAGCAGCAGCAGCCAAGCCTGGCCAGGAGAGCCCGAGGCCTGAGATTAACAAGGTGCTCTGTGCCTGCAAGACCATAAAGGGAAACCCTTAACTAGGTGTTATAACAAGGGGATATGAAGTGTCACAAAGTGTGTAAATGTCACGGGCTTTCCGTGAGGCCTCTCTGTTAAAAAACCTGCCTCATCTCAGCTCCTCCGGGTAAAATATTTCCCTTCTGCTGCTGCTCTTTGGAAAATATTTGGATAACAAGAGTGAAAATGATAATTTCAGTGGCGAGTGTGCTGGCAGCTTTGTGGGGATGGCAGCACAGATGACAGCGCTGAGGTGGAACAGGGAGTAGACAGCCTGATAACAAAACCCAAACATGTATTGCCATTAAAAGCTGTTTACAGAGTGCTGCAAGTGTTTCAGATACAACATAAACCCTGCCACCAGCATTCCCACCCTCGCAGTCAGGTGTGTTTGTGACTCCGTGCACGCAGTAAAGCCTGGGAAGGTTTCCTTGGTTGATGCTGTGGGGCTGGGGGGCTGCAAAGCCCATCCTGCCCAGCTGATCACTGCACTCAGCACATCCCTGGGCAGCTGTGGGCACAGAGAGCCCTGCCAGCCTGTGAGACCACAGGAGGAGCGGCTCTGCGGGGAGAAGGGCAGCGTTTGAGGGGGGTAGGGTGGGGGGTTTTAAATAGCTAATGTGCTAGAGAGATAATTGTGAGATTAGAGAACCGTATCAATCACCTGAGCTGGAAGGGACCAACAAGCACAACCGAGCCCAAGCCCTGTCCCTGCCCAGAGACCCCAAAATCCCAGCCTGGGCATCCCTGGGAGTGGTGTCCAAAGGCTCCTGGAGCTCTGGCAGCCTCGGGCCCGTGCCCATTCCCTGGGGAGCCTGGGCAGTGCCCAGTGCTTCCCTCTGGGGGAAGAATCTATCATTTGGGATGGTGTATTAAGGGTGATGCGATAGAAAATAAATTTGTAGAGATCGGTTCTATCATCCTCTATGCACGTGCAAAGAGTTGAGAAATTCACCATTACTCTCCTAGGAGCAAATATTCCATAGTAGTTTTTAGGGACTGCTTCAGTGCCTAATTCCTGGTACAAGGAGAAATCCCAGAATAACAGAATGGTTTGAGTAGGAGAAATCTTTCAGCTCTGAGCCCTGCCCCAGGCAGGGACAGACCTCCCAGGCTGTTCCCCGTCCTGCCCTCGGCCAGGGCAGGTGCCAGCTCTCCGGGGCCACCACCGGGGTGCTGCTGGCAGCCACTGCCACTGCCCCTGTCCTCTGGGGCTGTCCTGGCTGTCCCAGGGGCTGCCACAGCCGCCAGGGAGGCTCTCCTCGTGTTCTTGTTGTTCACGAGAGCTGGAGGGCTGTGCAGAGCACCTTCCCCAGCCTCACGCCACCCTGCCGGCCTGGGGTGAACTGAACGGGGGCCATGCTTGAACCTACAGACCAGCAAATTAAGGGTTAATTAAGAGGTGCTCAGTAGCAGAGTCACGCAGCCCCTCTGACTGAGGCTGCCTTCAGCTGCTGCCCCTGTCCTGGCACAGCCAGGGTTTCTGTGCACCCACAGAACAGCGCCTGGGCAGGTGCTGGGCCCGGCCTTCCTCAGGGCCGGGGCTCTCCCTGGCACAGCAGCTTTATCCGCATTTATCCCCCAGGCAGACAGACACCAGGGAGGTGTCAGGGCTCTCAGGGACACGCTGGGGCCTGTGGTGGGAGGGAAGGGAGGGTTTCCCAGTCCATCCCTTGGTAGAGCTTGGTTCACTCCCATGGAGGCCCTCCTGGGCCTGGAGTCCTCCATCATCAGGAATAAATTTCTCATCTGACCACTTGAGACATGGTCCCGGCTCTGGAAAGGGTGTCAGACTAAACCCGGGGGGCTGCAACCCATCCCCCCTCTATACAAGGACAGTTTTCTCAATTCCTGCAGGATCCACTGGGATAAATTCTCCATTCCAGCGGGAGCAGCTCTGCTCTGTCCGCCTCAGGCAGAGAAGAAGCCCTTCAGAGAGTCTCTGTGAAGCTGGAGCCCAGCAGCCTCTCTTTTGTCCTGCTGGTCACAGAGCACCAGGGCAGGGGGCCAGGGAAGGCACAGGGTGCCCGGAGCTGCTGGGGCTGCCCCTGGAGCCCTGAAAATGTCCCAGGCCAGGTTGGACAGGGCTTGGAGCACCCTGGGACAGTGGAAGGTGTCCCTGCCCAGGACAGGGAGCTGAGCAAGGTGAGGTTTAAGGTTGTTCCAACCCCAAAGCATTCCATGATTCTATGAGAAAATCAAACTAACAGATAGAAAAACTGAATTTTGTTAAACCTGCATAGGACTGGAAGATAAGAAGTTGAGTTCTTGGTGTTATAGGCAGAAAAGAAAATGTTTAACCTGGCTGTATGTAATTATTTAATCATGTTTCTACATCCCTGAGCGTGCACATAATTTTAAGCCACAGGTTTAAATTTACATTTATCTGTCCTTAACATTCCACATCATTCCTTCGATTGCTCTCTGAGATTTTCCCAAACTGCCTTGGGGGCGACGTGCTCGTTCAAGGTCTGAGCTCGCAGCAGCAATCCTAACCTGCTGTTACATTATTAATTGTGTGTTCGCGTAGGATTAACTCGGTTCTGCAGCGCAGACCCCGGGTGTGTGCGGGAACAACCGGTGGTTATATTTAACCGGGTAATTTGGGCTCCCTGTTTAAGTAAAGGAAACAATAATGGTGGCCTTAATTGCAGGAATTAGCAGCTACTCGGGGTCTGACATGTGCCTAATGACCAGGGGGGGAAACGCCAGCGCTAATGCCACTTGGCAGACAATTGGAACTGATAATCACCTCTCTAAAGCTATTGCTGGTAATCTGTTAGGAACAGACCTGGCTAATTCCAAGCAGAAGGGGTCGGCAGCTCTGGGACACAGCTCCCAGTGCCAGACAGGAATGGGGAGTAGTCACATTTCACTGCAAGCAAACACAAATCCTGTAAAGACAACCGTGAAGTACCAAAAGGCAAGGTTGTTCAATCAGTAATGCTTTTATAGAGGGTGATTACTCTCAAGCAAGAATGCCCTGCACATTATCTGCCCTGTCTCACTGCCTTCTGCTGCCGTGTGCATGGTATTCCTGTCCTGCTGGTGCTGCAGTGCCCGAGAACTCGTTTCCCGAAGTTGTGATGAAGTGTGCTGAAAAGCTGCTCAGTGTTAAACCGGGTCTCTGTTCCCCTGCAGGAAAGAACCTCAGCGGAAGAACAACTTTCAGTGGTAATTGTGGGCTGAGATTGAGCAGATCAGTATCAGTGGATATTCCAGGTGAGTTTTCCTGTCTCCAGGAAGGCTTGCCCAGGTCTGTCTCGTTCCTTTGCTTTCTGTCTTTCTAACAGCTTGGCCAGGACTTCTCTTTTTTACTCTTAGAAAGTATTTAAACAGAATTTGCAACTACGTATTATGTGATTAGTATAGACAGCCTTGGTCCATCCCAACCCAAATATTAACTGGATCCTGCACTGGAACCTGTTTGTAACCTAAACAAAGCCATAGCAGAATGGGAGAGCTTTGAGGAAATGTGCAATCACTGGTACCACTTTTCCTCATCCGTTCTCTAAAAGAGCTCTGATTTCCCTGCACTGGTATAGACTTAGAAATAAAAAGATTGATTAATAAAAAGTATTTATAGTAATATTTCTGTCCAGTCTACTATACATCACTCAGTACCACTAACTTTCCCTAGCATGTAGGGGAAAACGAACATTAAAAGCATGGCCAGAAGGGGGCCAGAGGAAAATGTGGATTTTCAGTCATGAATTTTGGACAGAAATGAATGGTGGAATATAATAACTATATATATATAACTATATAACTATATATATATATATATCCTTTTATAATGAGTATAATAGAAATAAAAGTGAAAAAAGGCTCAACACAATAAGATAAAATCAAATTTGTTTGTTTGGAGTTTTAAACAGACTGAATATCTACCTAATCACAAGAGGAACACATTTAAAGATGTTTTAAAGGCCAGTATAGACAGGCATACATGATATAAATTCATTTCATAGAGAAATAGCTTTTAGGAAAAGTAAAAGGCAATGATAAAGAAGAAAACTAGCAGCCCTCTTCCTTCAACCTCTCCCACAAGGTTTCTGCATCATGAACAAACATGAGAATTTTCATCCCAAAGGAGTTGCATGCTTGAAGAAAGATGAAGCACGAGAAAATGAAAGATAATAGTGAAAATCCAAACATAACCTGCCCTGAGCTTCAGCTTTTTGGCACACGACAGTGATGCCAGGTGATTTTGGGAGACAGCAGGAGAGCTGCTACTGGAATCTGAACATCAGGTTCTCAGTAGCAAAGAAGTTTTTACAGCTAAAAATATTTTCCATGCAGGAAAAGAAAGAAAGTCCTGACTGGCTTTATAATTTAGTGACATACCTCAGCTGATATTTATTTCTTGCCCAACAGATCCATAACCAACGTCTCTTCTGGACAAGCAATGAGATTTTTGTGACCAGCCCAAGGGGATTTCTCACCCACTGGAAATGCACTGAACTACAAAGATGTCCCAAGAAAGACTTGCAACCAATGATTTAATCTGTATTTTAAAACACCATTGTAGGTTTTGGTGCTTCTCTGGTGCATGTATTCCATAACAGCAGAGTGCAATCACTACTAGGTTTTTACACATTTGTTTCATATATATATATATATATATATGTATGTATGTATGTATGTCACAAATTCTCCATTTTTTAGTGGTTTTATTGGTGCTTTTAAGCATGAGCACTGCTTTTAATTGCATTCCTGACTGTGACATAAGTAAGATACGCTGAGTGGAAGCTTGCCACAAACAGAAGGAGTTGAGAATTTGCTGTGAAAGTCGGAGAGAGCTCAATTATCAAAGCAGGAGGAGTCATCCCCTTCCCTCATTCCAGGCAGGAGCCCAAGCCCACCTCGTGCCCAGGGCTCAGGCAGTGAGATCCCTGTGCTGGAGTCACAGCAGCCTCACTGAGCAGGGCACTGCACAAATACACAAGCAAATTCCTTGTTTCCCTTCAAAGCACCCAATTCCAAGTGAGCTGCAGTGAAAAAAATCGAAAAACAAGCCAGCAGCAATAGATATTATCTGCAAATATCAGGAAATTCAACACAGCTCAGCTCTGGCTTTGATCTCACCAGCCTCTAGGAATTTAGACATTTTTCCACATACACTGTTTCCCAAAGCCTCAACAACCCTCAAACTTTCAGAACATGGAGATTTGTTTTATTTTATCCCTCTACACGAGATTCAAGGCTAAACATTGCTATAGGTCAGGGATTCTCTGGCCAGAACTAGAGGCTCATGAGCTGGGCCACAAACTGGTACTCAAAAACAGGACCTGACATTTCATCTGCTCCTTTCCATAAACGATATTAATTCAGAATACAATACTCCACATCAAGGAGGCTATGCAGGAATAACTTCAGCATAATTCCACAGCACAGCCTTTGTGCCTGGTCTGAGTGTCAAGCACAAGTTCTAAGCCTGATGCCCAGCTGGCAAGCCAAACCTAACTCAAGCAGCTTAAACTAGAAATAGTTTGTAGGCACTAGTTAATCATAAATATTGAACATGGAGTGAAATCTCCACTTTTGGTGATGCACACACCCTACACGTCTGAATCAGGAAATGTGTACAGCCATTAATCACAGGAATTCCTGCTGAAGATCTCACTTCCATGGAATTTCTGCATTAGGATCACAGAATTGCTGAGGCTGCCTTGTCACCTCTGGAGACCATCCAGCCCAAATCCTTGGGCAGATTACTCATGGATGTCCAGGTTTTGGTCACCTCCAACACTGGGCTCCCATGGCCCCTCTGGGCAACCTGTTCCAGAGTCTGACCCCCCTCTCCGTGAATCTCCACACCTCTGTCTCTCATCCTGTCCCTGAAGGCTCCAGGTTTTTTTTCTCCTTGTCCCTTCTGGTATTTTCACACCCCTAAGTTTCCCTTCAGCCTTCCCATCTCAAGACTTCCAACGTAGAAATGGAATTGTCCTTTTTCTTAAATAATAACAGATTTATTAAGGAATATAGATGGGGTGGAGGTCCCATGACCACCTCACAGCTTCCTAAAGCTTTCGTTGGCTCTGGAGGGAGAGGCCAAGTCCCAAGAGTGACACTTGCTCTGAAGTCATTCATTGCAAAAGGTGGCAATTTGATGTCTGTGCTTCCACTGTAAGCAATACCCCAGAACACAGGTAATCGTACTTAGGCAGCAGTTGATGGAATCACACACGTAAAACCTCCAAAAACTTTCTGAGAGGTGTCTGGATCTTGTCAATACACCCTATTTGCTCTCATTAGAAAATAAATTACAGAGCAGCAGCAGTTACCAGCAGAAAAGCCACGTGCTGCCAAGTGACTTCAAAGGCAGCCCCGTGTGTGCTGCTGCCTTTGATTTACAATGGCACCAATTACTTCAGCTCAGCACCAGAGCTTCAAATCCATGACTAAATCCTAAAATAATGAAGCAAAACATTTTTGATGAGATTGTTTTCCTTGCCTTCTGATTTATGATCCGTAAGGCTTCCAATATTTAGGCAATCTCGCATGCATTGGGCCCACAGTTTGTTTGGAAGTAAGAGATGATTCACAGAATTATTTCCCTGCAGAGTCTGGGTCGTTAGGCAAAAGTGAAATATTAGGAAAATGATCATAAATTTCATGTGTTAACCACACTGCCACACCACATATCAGAGCAAGGCTTTGTTTTACACAAGATTCAAGGCTAAACATTGTTTTATGTCAGGGATCCTCTGGTGAGAACAACAGGACAATGAACTGGATCCCAAAGTTGATACTGGAAAAAAGGCACCACTTTTAAATGGTGACAGCCCATTTCCCAGCTGCAAAATGACTGCCAGGCTGAACTCCAGTTGAACAGCCAGCACCAGTATCCAAAGCTCAGATAAATTCTGCATTGAGATAAGGTTAAAATACCTCCTTTTGACCAAACTGCATAACTTTTACATATGTATATATAATGTGTTAAAGCAAAACTTAAAATTCATCTCCTTAGAAATATTATCCTTGAAAGCAGCCATGGGTAATGCTGGTGTGAGATGAGGAAAAAAAAAAGTTCATGGATTACATTCTTCACCTTTTTATTATACACAGAATTCTAGTATCTATAATGTTTTAAAGTACTTATATACACTATAGTGTAATATGATTTATTTGGTTATTGCAATAACATTTTAGTGCCATTTTATCTGAGAGTTCATGGAATGTTTTAAAATCCAAGCCTAATGGAAGCCAATCCATCATCACATTTTCAAAGAACAAATTATTTAAGTTTTTGTACTACACGGAGCTAATCACTGCACAGAGATATCCGATTGTTTTGACTGATGTCATTCATTTCTCTTTGGGCTGACCTGATTGATAGTCTAAGTGCTGAAGTTAACCAGACAAATGGATATGTACTTCTGGGCTATTTCCAGCCCAGCTGCCTTTTTAGCACTAAAAACTTCATCTGCCTGATAGCAGCTCGCAGCTGCTCCTGCTCAGGCAATTGAAATTAAAGCTGGAGCTGAACATGACAGC
The DNA here is from genome assembly GCA_013400775.1 of Chaetops frenatus. NCBI lineage: Eukaryota > Metazoa > Chordata > Aves > Passeriformes > Picathartidae > Chaetops > Chaetops frenatus. Next base: position 74,171 of record VZTR01023699.1, on the reverse strand, counting down.
CAACACTTTTTCCCCTTACATTAAGGGCTTTGTCCAGGATGCCTCCCAGCAATCAGCAGTAATAAATGAGCTGTATTAAACCCACATCTATATTTGAGTATGTGGTGGCCTGCTTTCCAAGTTCCCACTTTCACATCTTCAAACACTTATTAATAGCACTGCTGAGACACCCAAGTATTATTAGATCCAGTTCTTCCTCTCCTCTCTGAGCTGGGGTCCAGTGCTGTGTCACATTCAGGCTGTTGCTTTTGATAACTAGAAAAGTCCTTCACGTGCCAAAATCTGGCTGCACTCCGTCAGGGGAGCTGCCTAACTGAAATCTGCAGGATGATTACCTGATTAAAACAAGCAAAATTTGGCTTATCTGATGCAAAATCAGTAATAGCAGCACAAGCTTCCCCAAACTCTCTGAGATCTCAGACAGGCCAGTTCCAGCCCAAAGGAATGACTAGATTCCTCTACTTTAATGTATTACATTACTGCTTTGTTGGCTGACATGTGCTGTAGAGGAATTGAGGAAAAGTTTGCATGAGGAATTAAAGGGAAACCTTGCATAGCCACGATTTTTCACTGACCCAAATACATCACTGGTTCCAAGGAGCCACATTCAAAGCCATTAAAGCACAGATATATTTGACCTTTATGCTATGACAGAAGACATAAGCAAGTTATAAAAGTTTTGATTGTTTTATATGGAATGAAATGCACTTTCAGAATGGAAGTTTTTTGCTGTGCACCCAGGAAGCTGAAAATTCAGATATTCCCTTCATGGGCTGACATACCTTTCTAAGCATTGCTGGCAGAGCTCAGAGCTCTCCAGTTGCCTCCAGGAGCCCTGTTTAGAGTACAGGAGTTACTGATACCATAAAATGTGGCTTTTGCAAATGGAATTTTAACTGGGAGACACCTGACAGAAGTGCTCACATGAGGTTCAAACACTAATTATGTTATTCTAGTAAAGAAATCTGCCCTGTCAGCTGCTACTTGAAGGTCACTGTTGCTGTGGAAGAAAAGGAACAGCAGCAAAGCAAAAGGCAAATGCAGAGAGTTACAGGAGACAATGGCAGGTATTAGTCCCAGTAAAAGTAACACAGATCTGAGAAACAACAGTTCAGCCCTTAATTTTACCAAAATCCAGAGTGAAAAAAATACATCCTACCATAAATCAGCCTGTCATGGATTAAACAAAATTTTGGTAGAAACCACCTCCTCTGGAAGCAACCACTTCCAATTTCTGCATGTCCCAGCCAAATGCTGTTCTCACCAACCACAGGAACCTCAGGAATATTATAAATCAAGGCAACAGGAGGGGATTATCTTCAAAATGTGTTTGTTGAAAGGCTAAATATATTTGCAAGGGTAAAATCCTGCTCCTTTTCAAAGCAACTAGATAACTCACTGGTAACACCAGGGTTCTGAGGTCCAAAGAGCTAAATAAAAAGTAAATAGAAAATAAATATTTTCACAGCCATTCTTGTAACCAAAACCATTGTGATGTGGTTTTCTTAACTGACATTGTGCTAAATACAAAATTTTGAGTTATTACCAAACAAATATTTTCAAGTAGCAGATAGCTATTGCCATGGCAAATGAATTCAGCCCAAACCTGGGTTGATTCCATGAATATTCAGTTGGCACTGGACATGCAACTGCTGAAGGCTCCTCATTGTCACATCATTATTTGGCAAATTGGAATACACTGGACTAAGATCCACATTTCATTAGAATTTCAATGAGAATCACCTGTTCTCATTTAAGAAGCAGAAAATGGAAGATTCTAAACTAGGACAGTGTGTTTGTGTGTAAATATAGATGCATGTAAAATTAATATATTAAATTTTTATATACACACACACATATATATATATATAAAAATTTATAAAACTCTCAGTATAGCTGGCTGCAACATTTGTCAAAGAGCTGGACAGATCAGACAGAAATTTTTATTAAGGTAGATCAAAATTACTAGGTATGAAGTGTTCAGTGAGCCTTTCCCTGATAAAGTACAGTTAGTAGTGATATTCTGAAATTTCATAGCAAAGATATTTCATCAGATGTCTGGAATTTGAAACAGCAGCTGTGTAAAATATGCCAGAATTTTGCTTAGTACAGAGAATGAGAATTTTAAAAGCTGTAAAAGCAGGAACCTCTAAATACACACAATACAGAAACTCTCAATTTGCTGTACAATTAAAGGGCTCTGTTCACATTTGGAATACATTTAAACTCAAATAAATGCCATTCCTTGTGGAACTGAACTTGTGGCAAGACAGCCATGGCCTGGCAGGAGCTACTTTTTGTCCCCCAGGAGAGACTGGGGGGCTTTTCTCCTCCACAACCTTGTCCTGGGTCCAGGTCTGTCCCCCTCATCCTGCCCACAACACTTCTTTATTTGTGACAAATGACATTCTGCCACAGGCAGAAACTGCTCTTGTTTTACTCTGCTTTTCCCTGTGAACCTCAATTTTATCAAAGGATCAAGGGGCCCAGTTAGCTGTCTCTTGCAACTTCTGTGAATAAAAAAATATCATGCAGTGGTTGTGGCAAAAAGGAAAACTTTCCTGGGAAGCATGGAGTACCAGTAACAGAATTATGGCAACTTGGTGTTAATGGTAACATTTTTCTTTCTTATTTTTTTTCCTTCACGTACAAAACTAACCAAAAATTGCCCCACGAATCCAAAGTTATGATCTGATATCACATCATGCCTTTGCCAGGTGTGAAGCTCCCTGCAGGTGCAGGCAGTGCCTGGGGGTGAGGATGCAACTCCAGGGTCACACCCCAGCCTGGTGTCTGCTGGGGAATCCTGCTCAAATTCACTATTTGCAACCGAACTTCTCCCTGCCCTGGTTTATCAGCAAACACATGGCCAGGATTATTGCTGAGATAAGCCCTGGATCAGTATCTCAGAGCAGGCTTGATCAGATCAGCTGAGAGCTGCTCACACAGTAGCCCCAGGAAGCCCTCGGAGAAGTTTGCAGAGTTTGGTGCTGTTTGCCACAACCCAGGGCATCAAAGTCTGCACCTCAGGATGGTGACACTGCTGTGATTTAACACCTTTGAGATGTCCCCTAACCAGTTTAAAATACTTCACTTAAATCAATGCAGCCAGATCCTCTTTTTGTGTATCTAACCGGGGAAGGGGAAGCTCACACCCAGGGCTTGTAGGAAATGCAGCTCTGTAATTGATACTCTGCCTAACAGGGAACTGATGGAAATCTTTCAGCAAAGGGGAAATATGCTGCCAGTGTTTACTTGGAGTGATAAGGCCTCCTGATCCACGTGGAACCTGCTCAGCCCCGTGAGGAGCCCTGCCAGGAAAGGCTGCGAGCATCCCTGGAATGAGAGCTCAGGGAAAGGCGGGCTGCCCGTCCCGCTGGCAAACCTGAAACACGGAGCTGAGCCCAGGGCTAAATGGAGCCTTTAACTCGGAGACTAATATTTCCTAATGTTTATTTAAGAGCCCACAGCCATGGGAATTGCTGGGTATAGGTATCGTGTTATTCCTATTAACGGGAATGAAGAATAACACAAAAGAACTTAAGCAACTGTTGAGTTTGCTCCAGCAGAATCTAATCCAATTTCCATTTTAGCAAGAAGAAATTCAGTTTTGCAACACTGAAGCAGATATATTGCTTTTTAAAAGAACTATATCCAGGTTTCTTTATATTTTAAACTGCATCAAAATTATAAAATGGAAAGATTTAATTTTCAGTAAATTTCCATGAAAGGTTATAGTAGATACTCCTGGTTGAAATATTTTTGTTCGGTTTCTTTTACAAAAAAGCATGTAACTTTGCTCAGTTATGGTTGAGAGCAATATTGTTTAAATAAAATGCTTGAAACAAAATCTCTTGAGTTGATGGAAAGACTGGTTCCCTGGGCATTTGATCAGACTTTCATTCAGAAAACATTTTTCTCCACCAACATACTTAAGCCGTTAGAATTAAAATGCAATTTAAGCAATTACATCAATAAGAGTGACAAATGTTTCTCTTCCTAAGTGCAAGCAGGTGCAAGGCACAATGGAGGTTATTCTCCCAGAGCTGCGCTGCGCCATTGGAAGAGCCCCAGACCAAAGGCAGGAAACTTCGGGAACCTCAGGCAGGATTAGCCCAGTTTACAACTCGCTGTACAAACAGATCCACAGCAGCATCCCTCTGAACAATGCCCGCTGTTCCACCAGCCCCTGGCAGCACAAACAGGCAGGAATGCCAGCAGCACAACCCCCAGGAGGGTGGAACAGAGATGTTCAGAGTTCTGTGCTTTATTCTGCACCACTGATCACCTGAGCAGGTCATTATATCCTAAATATCTCTTCTAAAGGAATCGGAGCCCATCCAGCTGCTTCCCCCCAAAGCTGGTGCATGCCATTACTCTCTGGTAGTTACTTCACTGGGAACACACTGGTGCTTTCCACAAAATTCTGATTCAAATATACAAGAAAGCTGCAGGAAAAAAAAATCAGCCTTTTTTAAACGACAGGTTCTTGTGTATCCAAAGCTCAACCCTTGCTCAGATCTCTGCCTTTGCTGCTAACACACAGTAGAACTTGAAATGAGCAGAAAACTTTCCTTGTTCTTTATAACACTTTGAAAAAAAAATAAATTAAAATAATAAACCTTCAGGACCAGCAGCCCAGCACCTAATGTAAGATACCTGCACTTAAAACATGCTGAATTTAGAGAATTGATAGCCACTTCTCCATGGCTGGTCTCCAACTGCTGGTTCTTCTCGTAGTATCAAATGCTCTATATTTATTCACTCCATCAATGCAAAACCCACAGGACATGAATCATAAAGGTTTTATCCAGTTATTACCAGGCTTTTCTTCAGTTAAGCAGACAATAAAATCTCAGCTAGTACAAATAGCTGCTGATTTACAGCTAAGAAACAGATCCGAGTTTTGTTTTGATGTCAGTTTCTGTGGTTTCTAATGATTTCTCTTTGAAACAGCTTCTGTATGTCCATGGCCAGCATGTGACTCTGTACGGGCAGGTACGGTTTGTTAGTGAGTTCTGCAAAGCCTTTTGTGCAAGGTCATCCCCAGAGATGTCCATGGTCATTCCCAGCTGGTCCAGTGGTCGTTCCCAGCTGGTTCCTGTGGTCATTCCCAGCTGATGTCCATGGTCATTTCCAGCCTCTGCCAGTGGTCATTCCCACCTGATGTCCAGTGGTCATTCCCAGAGATGTCCATGGTCATTCCCAGCCTCTGCCAGTGGTCATTCCCACCTGATTCCTGTGGTCATTCCCAGCTGATGTCCAAGGTCATTCCCAGCTGATGTCCATGGTCATTCCCAGCCTCTGCCAGTGGTCATTCCCACCTGATGTCCAAGGTCATTCCCAGCTGATGTCCATGGTCATTCCCAGCTGATGTCCATGGTCATTCCCAGCCTCTGCCAGTGGTCATTCCCACCTGATGTCCAGTGGTCATTCCCAGAGATGTCCATGGTCATTCCCAGCCTCTGCCAGTGGTCATTTCCAGCTGATTCCTGTGGTCGTTCCCAGCTGATGTCCAAGGTCATTCCCAGCTGATGTCCATGGTCATTCCCAGCCTCTGCCAGTGGTCATTCCCACCTGATGTCCAAGGTCATTCCCAGCTGATGTCCATGGTCATTCCCAGCCTCTGCCAGTGGTCATTCCCACCTGATGTCCA